>CM038703.1:16283193-16790693 GCA_021613375.1 Megaleporinus macrocephalus
GAAGTTAAAGAATGGGAGAGAGAGAAAGAGAGAGAGGAGTATGAAGTTAAAGAATGGGAGAGAGAGAAAGAGAGAGAGGAGATTGAAGTTAAAGAATGGGAGAGAGAGAAAGAGAGAGAGGAGTATGAAGTTAAAGAATGGGAGAGAGAGAAAGAGAGAGAGGAGTATGAAGTTAAAGAATGGGAGAGAGAGAAAGAGAGAAAGGAGATTGAAGTTAAAGAATGGGAGAGAGAGAAAGAGAGAGAGGAGTATGAAGTTAAAGAATGGGAGAGAGAGAAATAGAGAGAGGAGTATGAAGTTAAAAGAATGGGAGATAGAGAGAGAGAGAGAGAGAGAGAGAGAGTGAGAGGGTGACTGATTTTTACTGATTCTATGAAGGCCGAGAAAGTCTGGAGAGATCAGATGAGGTGAGGACGCTGAGCGCTGAGTCATGCGGCTGTATTCATGTATTTTAGGAAAAGAAAAGCTGTTCTGTGACTAAGATGGAGTAGTGACTGACCTGGCAGCGGGGCAGCAGGGCAGGGCAGTACAGTCTCTATACAGAGCGTGAATCACATCTCTTTGATTGTTAGATTATCACAGGCAGCCTGACAGCTCCCCTCAAATGCAACCGATAGCATTAGCAGCAGTGTCCTAGATCCAGACGTGCTGTAATAACAATTCCTGGAAGCTTCATGTGTAGTGAGAGGTGGGCTGCATGAGTAGAATTGGTTACAGGGACTGCACTTCTCTCAGTAGTTTCAAACACTAATACTTTCGCTTATTTTAAGGAAAACAATCACCATTTTTTTCAGATCTCCAAACTGAGTTATAAAGATCCCAAAAAAGAAAAATAATAATAAAGTTTGATAGGTGCTGGAAGAAGTTCCATTGGCATTAACAATTCATTAGAAATATACTGTTTTATGGTGTACACATGCTTCAAATTAAAAACAGAATGTATTCTAACACATTTTCATTATATTGTTTGTATCAACAATACTTCGTACTCAGATAATGTAACAATATTTTTGCTTGATTGTGGATTTTCTCTTCACAGTGTCAGTAATTTCCTCTTTCCCATCAAATAACTGTATCTTTAAGGGTCTGATGGTATGTAGTATTGAAGTGACCTACAACTGGCTGGTACTGTGAGGTATAACCTTGCTGTGGTCACACCAGGAGGATCACGGGAGGTGCACCCCCTCTGAAAAAAAAGAACTGAATGCTGTTGCTCATGTTGTTGTGGGAACACCTCAGCAAATGGTCAATATGCCAGCATGATTAAAAAGGGAGGACGTGGTGTCGCTGGTCTGGGCTGATGGGGAGCGGATACCAGCCGTAAGCTGTGGCTCAAGTGCAGCATGAAAAGCAAATGGCTCGTCTACTGCAACAAGGTGGGCCAGTGACCACCGTCCAGCTCAGGTCAGTCACCAGCGGTGGAGGTGTAGCTCCAGTGCACAGAAGCTGCATTCATACTGGTGGGCAGCAGACAGAGGGGATGATGACTGGGTGGATTGCCACTGTTGCCACCAGCTGCAGCAAGTTTAACTGTGCATGTCCGTGAAGGGTTCATGACACAGCATACAAACACATTTCAGACAATTATAAGCTTCCAAGTTCTGCTGGGGCAGCGTCAGGGGCCAGCACAAAGCCCTGACCTCAGCTCCACTGATTGTGAGACAGATGTTGTCTCCCTACATCAGTTGGGAGTGGGGGTGGCAACTTTATATTAAGGGCCTTGGTTGTGGAATTAGAAAGGTCCGAGAAGCACAGCTACATTTGATGATGTCACTTTTGGCCATATAGTCTCAGAGAAAAATAGAAGAAGAGGAAGATCTAGAGCATGGCCCTTTTTAAAACATGTGCATGAAAGATGCTATACATCACAAATACAAATCACGAGGCGCTCGTGGTGTCGATAATGAGATCTTGTTTTAGTTAACTGCTGAGTGATTGCAAATTGCATTCTCAAGACAACTAAAACAATCATCATCATAACAATTAACATAATCAACACGGGGTGTTCAGGGATGGTAATGGGATTGGACTCTGTGAATCATCACAGATCAGAGCAGGGCAGGTCGAGGGCCACTGCCCTTGCTTATGCAAATGCTCCTGACGCTACTTAAAGAGAGGAGGCCCCAGAGTGCTGTCTTTGAGCAGTAAAAACACAATCCATTAGCCTGCAGCTCTTTCCCCAGCTCCTCTCTCGCCTGATTCATCTGAGCCCCATGGCCCAAACTCATCGGAGCACAAAGATCATCATAAGATGGCAGAGTCTGTGTCACTTTGAACCCTCTCTCTCTCCAGCAGTTCAAATCATCTTAACACTGCAATGCTTCGGGGGACCTGGGCCCAGATCTGAGGAGAGTCGTCATTGTTTGAGGCGAGCCGGTTGGAGGTCACCTCCAGCAATCACTGCCTAGCAGGCAGATCAAGCTAGGGACAGAATAGAAGCGTGAACACAACTCCTCAGATTTTGTAATGCCATAACAACAGTTTTTCCTTTGTTACCAAAAATATTTGTAAATATTTACATTTCTGATATAAACATTCTGACCACTGGAGCAGTGGAGCTCCAGTGCACACAAGCTGCATTCCTACCAGTGTATATTAATGTTTATTATAACTTTATTCTTGATGCTATATAGCTGTCTGTGGTTTCCAGGTTTAGAATCATCTACTGCTACAGTTAACATTCTTAATTTTTCTTACCAGAAATGATTTGAAAGCTTTGAAGCTGGATGTACATGTACAGCTTACATATTGGAATGTTATATATTTATATTTATATCTGCAACCAAATCTGCAACAAAAATGTTGATTCAGATTTTTTGGAATGATAGTGTACACTGACAACATGAACCAAGAAAGTTGTTTTACTTATGAATTGAAAAAAAGCTGAATAAAATAAGCAATGTGTAAGCTGATGCAACTTGATGAATTCATACTCCAAACAAATATTTAAGAACATATTACCAGAAAGGTGTGGTGTCTTCCTTAGTTCTAAGAAATAATGAAACACATTAACAGCTGTTTACTTACCAGTTTAGACAAAATGTTGCAAGTTCTACATCAAACTTCATTCCGTTACTTGCCCTGAGCATCTCCAGCTGAGGAAAGTGATGTCAACATTCATTACTTTGTTGTTTGAGCTGGTGCTGGTGGTCATAATGGACAAGAGTATCAACCATTTACTCTAACCTTCACTACCTCTCTTTAAATGATCTACCTGGAAGTAGCATCTTCAACATGATTGACAAGAGATTAGAACACAGGATCGGGGCAGTGTTACTTCTAGAGATGAACCAATCAGTGCTTTTGAGGCTGATAGCTGATACCGGGGCTATATGCCACAGCAGGGCTTCATGTAGTTATTAGCTCAAGCAAGTCATGAAACATGGTCTAAACTGCTTTATTACAATTTTTAACAAGCACATGTGAAACAGAATAATATTTTAAACACAATTACCAGTAAATAAACAAAGTAAATCAAATAAATATCCCCAAACATTTACACATTTAGACACTTAATTTAAAACGAAAAGAGCTAATTAAATAAATGCAGTCAAAACTGCAGTCATTAAACTTAGACTCTGGTTATTTTAAACAAAAATCTGCAATCATTTAATTTAGACACTTAATTTAAAATGAAAAAAGCTAATTAAATAAATGCAGTCAAAACTGCAGTCAATAAACCTAGACTCTGTTTATTTTAAACAAAAATCTGCATCATTAAATGTAGATCTTGAATAGTTGCTGTTCTGTTCATACCGGTCAGATCTGGTCTGTATGGTGTTCTGGGTTGTTTGTTTTGTGCTAACTGCGCGTGCTAGCTCTGCTGTTTGCTGATACTCACTGTATTCAGCCTCATGGGGTACTCTTAAGTGCTGTATCAGATTAGAAGTGTTAAATGTCTTTGTCATGGTTCGCCCAACAGACACGTTGATTTAACAAATTTTTAAAACGTCTTAGATGAGTCTGTGTCACATACGGTAACAAACTGTTTTCTATCAGCACGTGCCGTGAATGCCATAAACTGTTCTCGCAAGGCTGCCGCTTTAGTCAGTCTGACGAAAATGAAATGTTTTTCCACCTAGCAGAAACGCTAGAAATACAGAAATTAAGCTTATTTGTTTAACCAATCGCATATTTTGATTTTAAAAAATCGGCCGTAACAGATACATAGCCTATCGATCTTTCCATCTCTAGTTACTTCATCCTCTCATGTTGGACTGATGGCAAACTTGGATGGCTAGAATACTTAACTTCAGTAGATATTTCTGCAATATGACACATGGACATGTTTGACACACCATCAAAACGGTTATTTCTTCACACTCTGTTGAACATTTTTGTATTTAACTAAATGCTAATTGTTTTTAACAAACAACCTTACATATCTCACCTTGATTGTAACTGGTTTATCTAAAATTCAGGTCAATTAATTAAAATGAAATGTTTCAGTTTTGCTCCATCAGCAATGAAACAGGTTTGGGTAACGATGTCTGTATATTAACTTGGAAATATGCAACTAAAATAAGTTTTAAGAACAACTAATTTTTAAATCTATAGCTAAAACAAGTGACATCAGCTGAGAATGTTGTTTGAATGTTTGTCATATGTCTCCTGAACCTAGAACCAGACTAATGAGATTAAAAAAAATACAGTCTATTACTTATTATGCTCAGAAATGTACATATAGAATGCTAATTATTTAAGAAATAACTACTTTCTAATCGGCAAGATTTTAAAAGAATGGAGCAAAAATGAACAAAAAGAGAGAATAAAGGCCGCCACATGCCGGACATGGCATGTTGCATTACATTGCATCATGCTGCAACATCACATCACATAGCATAGTGTCATGTAGCATAGTAGTACTTTAGCATGCTGGCAGGAAGAACTAATTAAAGTCAAATTCCAGTTCATTTTTACAGTCTACTGTATAAATTGAATGAAATGATGCTTTGAGGCTTGGTATCAGTTTACTACACCTTCACAAACTGGCTGTTTTCGAGCTGAAATATATGAGCTAGAAACTTAATGTTAGCTAAGGTGACTTACCATTAGCATTTGTCCATTTATCTAAAAGACCGGCTGCCTTTCTTTGATAAAAAGAAAGCTTTTAGAGCTCAATTAGATGTTTCCTAAAAGTTGGTTCAAAGACACTTTGTGTCCTTGTTAAAAGAGCACAAATCTAATACACAACCATTACAAACATTACAAAAATAAACTAATGTAAACTAAACTTCTTTAATACCTAAATATAAGAAGTATTATATTATTTCAAGCACATATTTGTAAACTTATGAAGTCTTATGAGTCGGGTATCATCTATCACATTCCAGTCACCCTCTGCTCTCATGCATCTCTACAGGAGCCACCAACAAGCGATGTCCTGATCAATGGTATAAGTGTGATGGCAGCTAAATTGGATCCAGAGCACCTTTAACTGAGGTAAAGGCATGTCCAGACTGCACTGCCAGACGTGGCTCAGGCTCCCTGTCTACGGTGTTTGCAAGTTTCATAAAGCAGCCGGGAGCTGGCAGCGTGTTCACATGAAATACACCTCCACAGCCAGAGTTAACATGGCCACTGGGACCACCAGCAGCCCAAAGGCTCGACATCTAGCATGTACTCCAGACTGAAAAAGGTAGAGCCTGTTCCCCCCAAAGTGCAATAATGTTGAGTTACCTAACAACTCTGACTACAGATCAGTCTGGAGTCACATTACAGATGCAGAGAGGCAGTTTAGATGGCATGTGTTGTGATAATACGTTCCCCGAAGATTGGGCTGTAAAAGGGACATCATAAGTCATGCTGTACTCAGCCATAAACACAAGGAGAGCAGTCAGGACATGAGGACATGCTGAGGAGCCCACAGGAATGTGTAGAAAGAAACAAGAGGACCATTAACCAGGGTTGGGGGAGAGCCACCAGCCACTTCTGATTGATGAAAGCTGCTCCTCATTTGAAAAGCGGGTATAACTACTGGTTTATAAGTTCTCCAGAGCATTATGTGGATGCAGTGATCCATTGCAGCGCAGGCCAACAGGTGACGCTAAAACCGTCGTCCCCTGGCTCTCCTGCAACTTGAGCTGTGACTTTTTCAGTTCACTGTGGGCAACTGCAGGAACATACATGGCCTGTTTTTCTTTACTAGAACTTTCTGCTGCATTTGTTTAAAAGTTTAATCAGGTCCTATTCTAATGTCGCTAACGAGTGGTCTCAGCCTTATGAGGAAAATAAGTTTCCCACCAGGAGGCACCACACGAACGCCCTTGGAAGCTGAACGATGAAGTTGGGAGCTTCGAAATATTTACAAGAAGAATTGGCCGAGTTAGATGGTTAGGCCTGCTTTCTTCTCGGCCAAGGAAAGAAACAGTCTGTCTATCACTGGAAAGTACTTTACTCCCTCGCTACATACTGTTGACATAATCATGCCATAAACATTTAATGGCTGATCTTGTAGGCTATTGTCAGTTGCCAATGACAGACTACAGTACTGCTTAAAAGTTTGTAGATTTTTAAAAATTAATTCTACGTAAGCTAAAATATGATCAAATCTTTATTTAACTCATAACAGTGGATAAAATAACCTAATTAAAGTAATTAAACTAATTAAACAGTATCATTTATCATTTGTTTATTGAATCAAATAACCTAACATTACATGTCTTGTTTGTGTAAAAAAAGTTTGTGTACTGTAGTGAGCTGCACTGACTTCAAGAAAATGTTTCCTGTAATGGTTCATCCGCTTGGCACATTAACTTACTCCCATTCGTCCTCACAAAACTGCTTCAACTGGTATGTTAGTTGAATGCTACACCTTTGGTCCTGCTTCAACATTTCTAGATTAGATTAAGGTCTGGACCTTGACTAAGTCATTCCAACATTAGTAGTACTGCAACATTTCTTCTGCTTCAACTGTTTTTTAGGGTTATTCTGTCCTAAAATTCTTCTGTAG
Organism: Megaleporinus macrocephalus; assembly: GCA_021613375.1. Lineage (NCBI taxonomy): Eukaryota > Metazoa > Chordata > Actinopteri > Characiformes > Anostomidae > Megaleporinus > Megaleporinus macrocephalus. The sequence continues at coordinate 16,290,146 of CM038703.1, forward strand.
GACTTCTTTATACAATCCAGAATTTATAGCTCCACCAAAAAGCCATCCTGGATCACCAGCAGCAAAACAGCCCCCAAACATGATACTACCACCACCATGTTTCAAAGTTAGGACGAGGTTCTGATACTGGAATGCAGGGTTTTCTAATTTAAGCCATAAATATCAATTGTTTGCCCTCAACATTACATTATTTCAGCTGTCCTCTGGCATATCCAGGTGGCCTTTAGGAGACTTTAAACAGACAGTAATGTTCATCTTTCCCCATGCTGGCATTCCATATATACTATTCCTGTTCATAGAATTGTGTCATTGTGGTCACAGAATATTCTACACCTTAGTCTTGGGGACAAGTTTAATTTCCTCCATCCAGTCAGAGAAGTTCAGATTCTTGAGAATAGTGGAAGTTCTTCTAGTCTAATAAGCTTTGATTTTTTATAGGTAATCTCAGAATCTCCTTTACTGAGACATGACATGCACTAACAAGCATGTGTGGTAAAGACCAGACTTTGCTGATGACGACTTTGATGTTTTATAAACAGCGTAGGGTAAACCACATCGCCTGATTGTCATTAAATTGATTGTACCTCCTGACCCAAACCATCACCTATGCCTAACTAGAGGATCTCACACTAATCGAATGCCTGATCACTTTGTTCAATAAATGGGTATTAAAAATGCAATTGACCTACATTATATTTATTCAGCAGTTGTTCAAAAGCACTGTAGAAAAAGCCAAACAACATTAAATGACAACATGTTTCTACATAATACATATAATAATTGTTCCACAAACAAGATGACAAAGCCATGACAAAGCCAGTTGAATTAGTTGCTCCTCAGAGAACTACTACCCAATTCGCACTTGACATTAGACTAAATCACAGCCGTGAAATGTGCACCATATTAAAAAAGCATGCAGCACATTAAGAAAACTTACAGTTCATATTCAACAAAGACAAACTGTGCTTTTAGACTAGAACATCATGCAGATACCAGTCTTTAAACAGCTGTAAAAGTCATTTGTTTAACTTGTGTAATAAATAACAGCCACTTCAAAAGATTAAGAACATTAACATTAAGAACCTGCAAAACAAACAAAAGAAAATCCAGCATGGACTATTGAAGGGATGTTTAAATGACAGTACACATTTACATTCACCATATCATATCTAACATTCTTTACATAACAGGCTTTGCTTCAAGTGGTTGGTTTATAGTGCTCAACGCCCAGTTGTTTTCAAGCATGTTTCTGGAGCTCCCTGAACCACATGAAGAGATGCAGGGTTTTTTGAACGTCAAAAAAACTCCCCAATTAGTTCCTTTACTGTGGGTCATTTATATGTAAAACAGATTATTCCAATTATGGCCTCAAAACAACAATGCAACAAAATGCCAATTAATAATGTAAAACCATGTAGAACATTGAAGCTCCTCACGCAAATCACTGTCTGCTGTGGAGCCGCTAAGCAAAACTGCACGGAGCTACGTTCGCTGCCGGACTGGCCCCTGCATTCAGAAAGTAAAGCACGATCACATTATGCATCTTTCAGTAGAAAAAAAAAAGAAGTTATGTTAATGAAATGTGATGAAACCTTTTATCATATGGATCTCTTTTTAGCATTAATGCGAAGCAGAGAAGGGTTGGTAAGTTTGGACCCGGACCAGCAGGAACGCTCAACTTCTCAAATTGCAGGTTCATTATGTGGTCGCTTTATAGAAAATGAAAATCCTTGCCTAACTACTAAAATCCATCGTTCCTAACTGTGCCCGAAAATCATTAGTGACCTCTCTGTTTTTTTTAAACTGGCATCGTTTCTCAGTTTATTTTTCAAGTCGTCGTAGCTGACAGTGGAAATAAACATGGCACGCGAGTATTTTTATTTCGGCACATGATATCTGATACTGTAATCACAGGCTGCCTGCAAGCCAGAAGAGGCTTCTCAAGGTTTGAAGGCAATAATTTAAAGACATACGGATCATGTCTGGACAATCAATCAGAAAAAGTTGATACTGCTAGACAACACCACAAGTGCCTGCGGCGTATATTATAGCAAATCACCAAGAGAAGATGCAAACTGGGTCTAATTTAAACACACTATGAAGGATATTCACAAACACATACATACTATAAATAATGATGTACAATAAGCTTGCTTCTGGCGCTTGAGCTATGTATGTAGCTAACAATTAATTCAGGCTTATATCTCAGCAATCAGTATCCTAAAAAAAGGGCATGCATAAATAATCATAGACTTGCCTCAAAACATGTTGAGTTGTTACCTGATCTCGAATAGGTTTGATTATGTGGTTTCTCACACTGCATGACAGCAACGATTGCTGTTAGGACTAGGATGCGGTAGTGAATTATTAGTGCCAGGTCTTCAATTTGGGCCATGAATGTTAAATCTTAGTTCTTGCTAGCACCCCTTTGGGTTTCTAGTAGTACATTCATGATAAGCTGACATATTTTATGGCCAATATAAGATTAAACAAGAACATTTGTAGCTTGTAAATGAAATACAATGTGTTGTTTAAAGCTTGCAACAAACATATTGAATATTATACCCCTTTTAAATTAATACAGTTTCCAGGGTCTTAATGAAATGTCTGTGGCATGCTTTGGCCACCATACCACAAGGCACAGGGATCAAGCATCCCAAATTCCCCAATCACCCCATCCAAACAAGCCTGTTTAGAAAGATTGGTTTGGCTGCCTGAGCTTTTGATTAGAAAGGTAAAATCTCACCTTTATCCTCTTGTCCCAGCTTGTCCCAGTCATTTGTTTCATTTTGTGTAAGACATTGTTTGCTTTTGTTCTTTGTATCATTTCTAATAATTCTTTATTCCAAGTCAACAAGAAAATGAAAAGCGGCCATGCAACACATACAGAAAGCAAAATTAGTGTTCACAGTAGCTGGTGACCAGCGCTGGCATTGAGTCTGCTAGTTAAACAAACTCACGATACTCAAACCCTCTTTTCTGCTGTGCACTCAAGTCAATTATAATGAAACCAGCCCAGAGTACACAGAGTCCAAACCAGGCATTTCAAGTCGTTGGACAAGAGTCAATACCAACCCTCAGACATGCTGCACTCGAAGAATCTACACCACATCACTTGCTTCTATAGAAAGAACGATTCTGGAGACTTCCACGTCCATTCTAACATGTAAATAAGATGAAGTTCAATTTATAGACAGTCAACTAGCAAATCCTGCAGCGAGTAACACCTAGAACTTTCCATAAAATCACATTACTTCTGATTTTAACATTAGTGCCAGTGCTAAATGGCCAAAAGAAAGTGCTAAAAGAAACTTTTCCTTGTCTGCAGTTTTGTCGAGGACAGTTGGTATTGATCCCTTCTTCCATAAAGATTTTGTTGCTAGCACTGTGTTGTAGCGACCCAGGTTGGAAAAGCTGTCAGAAACCCCAGGCTGAAGTCGGCCTTTTATTCACCATCTTCTTCTTCAAATATTTCCTATTTTCTCATTTCCCATTTCTGTGCTGCAGCAGTTAACAGAAATTGCTTTAGATGCCAGAATATAACTGCTGTACCATTTAAGGTGGAATGAGAACATTTAAACAAGAAACTGGTCGAGTAATTTAAGGTACCAGAATGTGACTGCTGCACCATTTAAGGTGGAACAGGAAAATTCAAACAAAAAAACTGGTAATGTAGTTTAAGCTGCCAGAATGTCAGTGCTGCACCATTTAAGGTGGAACTGGAAAACTCAAAAAAAGAAACTAGTCAGGTAGTTTAAGGTGCCAGAATGTCAGTGCTGCACCATTTAAGATGGAATGGGAGAATTCAGACAAGAAACTGGTCGAGTAGTTTAAGGTGCCAGAATGTGGCTGCTGCACCATTTAAGGTGGAACTGGAAAATTCAAACAAGGTTTTCATAATATGTCCTCTTTAAAGCTTTTAATGCTTTTAATATTACCTTGTATCTTTTACAGTGACTCTTTCAGTAAAGAACCCTGACATTGATTCTCCGTTGTTTCCATTTCTAGCAACTGAATAAAACCTGGTTACACTGCTGTTCATATTCACAGGCATAGAGCGACTTTCAAAACATTACTCATTGGTTCCCCTGAACGTTCCTGAATATATGAGTGCTTATCCGTGTAGTTCAGCTCCTAAAGTCCTAACCAGTGCGTGAGCTAGCTAGGTTCTACCATGGTGTGTAAAAGGTGACCTGATTGGACATTGAATTTTCTAGTGGCTTTTTCCAGAATTTTAAAGAGCAATAAAGAGCAAAATCCTTAACTACAATGTTGCCTGGCACCCTAAGAAAACTAGACAGACACAGGACACAAGTACCTTACTATGGCCTAATGGACATTTTTTTTTTTTTTTTTTTTTTCTTTTTTTTTTCAACAAATGGCTGTCTGGAAGGATTGACGCCGTGGGCTTGACGTCACAAATCGTTCACCTTTGAGCTGCTCCTTCCTGGAGTTAATTCCCGGCACACATCTATGAAAACGTATTTTTGCAAGCGGCAGCTTCTGACAGCGCTCCACTGTGCCCGAACACTGCTTTTATTCAGCGCGGCGGCCAGAGCCTGGGGCCCGCCAGGGCCAACACGCCAGCCCTGCACCTGCTTCTCCAACACTTTAACAGGCCGTTCGCCTGCCAAGTGGGAGCAATCAAGCAATCAGCTAAGTCTCAACAGGAACTGACAGAAAAGAGAGAGAGAAGTGTGTGCGTGAGAGCGAGTGTTTTGGGGAGATAGGCCTTTCTGTGACAGTCTTAATCATTTCCACCGGTCCCTCGAAACGTAATAAACATAAACATGATCAAATGGGACGTTAATAATGCATCACGTCCTCTGACCGGACACCTGTCCACTGCCATAGCACTGACCCGTCTCCGTCAGCTAGGAGCACACGTCTGCTTTCAGCACCGTGTTAACGGTTCGTCTGAAACCTGTGGGGCATTTCGATGCTCATAATGCATTATTAATTAAGTAGCTGCGCCGAATTAAAGTATAATCAATTCCGCCTAATTATTTCAATAATATTCATGTTCTGGAATCCCGTGTCTTGTCTGTCAGGTGTGAACAAAATTAATGTTGCCGCACAAAACCGAGTACACCATCAACACATTACTCAAGAATGGTAATGTGACATTGATATGCGCATACCAGCGCAATTAAAATATGCAAATACACCAGGACAGAAAACAACCTCATCTGTGTGCGTGCATCAGAAAGATGAGCGAATTAAAAATTCATGACACGCCGTCTTTTTCCACATCAAATGGCTTCCTATTAGAAGACAGAAAGACTTTACCGTGTTGCATGGGAAACAGTAACATGGGAAATTCTTTCGCTCCCCCGTTTTTTTTGGTCGGCGGATAATTGCTACGGCCGCGGCTGACACTGTAAATATAAACACATATAGAAACAAACACAGAGCTTTTTTTTTATTCCTTTTTTTTCAACGCTCAAAAAGCACTAGAGCACTTTCCAGGGCTGCAAGGTTCGTTAAAATGATTAGGGGTTACAGGAGGACATCAGATCCGCTCAGATCTGTCTTCTGGAAGTAATTAAGCTGCTCAAAAGAGAAAGCCTGAAAAAAGTCCCTTCAGAACATGAAAGTTATTTCCATTTTGTCGAATGTAAATCAAAAACATATTCATTAGTATCGGAAAACTAACATGCAAATCAATGTCACATTACCACTTGAAAAGGCATGGCTAAATATGTACAAGAGTATAAACAGGGGAGCCATCTGGTGCCATGTGTGAAGGGGTCTTCTTTGCTCGGGTGTTTTATCTGAGGAGCCCCCGCCCGGCCGTCTGAGGGGCTGCGGGGAGCCCGGGTGAGCCGCTAGTTGAGGGTGACGTGCGGTGATAAGCCGACTTTCAATGTGTTTTACGCTTTTTTCCCAGTTCAAACAGCACTGACACCAAATAATGATGTCTCACCATGTGAGAAATGCACCGCTGATGGGGAAATAAAGGTCTGTTTGGAGAGCAGTAAACCACAAGAGCAGAGACAGGGAGAGAGAGGCAGACAGAGCGGGAGAGGCAGAGAGAGAGAGAGAGAGAGAAAGAGAGAGCAAAGCAGTGTGGTAACGGAACGAAGGGGAGCAAAAAAAGAAAGGAAGAGATAGAGTCTGAAGCCTTGGACGCTCTGATGTGATGAGGCGTTTGTGCCCAAATTAGGCCGGGGTCTGGGCGAGAGAGGCAGAGAGGAGGAAAGTGAGAGAGGAGAAGAATGTGTTACATCACTGACAGCGACGGTGTGGGCACGGCTGCTCGGCTCTGGCTGCTGTGCGTCTCCGGGGAGAGATTTACTTTGCGTCTGGTACTAGCACAGCAGCTCTCTCTGATCTGCCTTCCCATAAATGCCCCCTCCCTCCCTCGCTCGCTCCCTCCTTCCCTCCCTCCCTCTCTCTCTCGCTCCTAGCGGCTGGAGGTGGTGGTGGTGGTGGTGGGGTGTTTTGGGGATGGCACGCATCTCATCAGTCATGCCACGCTCACCCTGCCAAGGCTGTGCCCAGCCGAGAAACGCCATTATGTGTCCTGTTTCTGGTTTTCTTAAAGAGAAAGTTCTCCAAAGAAAAATCACATTTGCAGTTTTTTTCCCCATCACCTCCAATCAGCCCAGACAGGGTTGGTGTCCAGAGTTCAGTTTTGCATTGGGGCAACACTGCACTGGAGATAATGCAGCTAACAAGTAATGGAAACTTAAGACCACATGATTAGCTTTATGCAAAGTGCATGACTAAACCATTACGCACTTAACTGAACTTCAATTGTCTCATTTCTTGCACTGTATGACTTCATGTTGACTTTAAAAAAGGTTAAAAACATACAAATAAAACTCAGACTTGGAGAAGCTGTGCTACACTCTCGTCGTCTCTTTTGTGTCCACACATGGTATAGTATAGTAATTTACAGTAATTTTCTTAATCTGTAAATTACTGAATTTCTTCTTTAGTACTTTAGTGAAAAGTTAAAATCATGTTTGTTTGGATTTCTAAGTAAAAATAAATGCTTACCCATTCATTGCAGAGTACACACTTCTGCACAATGTAATGCATAATCACTGTTTATTTGCTGAATATAACACGATGAAAAAAACAAACATAAAAAATGACTTGTGTAAAAGGTAGGTCTTACTTTGTTGTGCACTATTATATGCAGAGCAAAGCCGTATTAAAGCAAATCCTCTTTAGAAGATATATTAGTCAACAAAACTTGTGGTTTAACCAAACTTTTGCTCTTTGATTACTGACAAAATTCAGGATTTAATTGGTTTATAGATAGTATCCTGACATACACTGTCTGAAATCACATAAGCAACAGGAGTTTGAGGTATACAGTGATTCAGGCATACATTCAGCATGATGTTAGTTGTACATGCAGCCACTTTACTTGTGAGCCAATTTAGTTTCATAACTGCAGCTCAGAACTAAAGAATATAAGAAAATTAAGACTAAAGATGTTTTAGATGATCAACTTTATGTTAGGAAGGGTGTAAAGTGTGTAAACTAGATTTTTGTGTAGAACTGTCACTATTATCTAAATCACTATTTGTTGTGCTTTGATATGTTTAAATCAATTGAATATCAAGCAAAACTGATTGTTTTGGCCTGATCAGTGACCAGTTTTACAGAGAATATTGCTTTTCTACCTTGGCAGTGATGTTTAGCTGTTTGAAGCCATCAGTGCTGAGTGGAACAATATTGGCTCTTATTTTTTATAAAATATTGTCTGCAAGTTTATCCACAAAACTTCACTATTTAAAAAAAAACAATAAAGGGAAAAGCTTCCCTATATTGATTTATCTGTTTGTTGATTGAAATCTTATTTATTTATTTATTTATTTATTTATTTTGCTCTGGAAGTGCACATGATTGCTGCCAGTGGAAACCTAACATTCTTTTTTCCCCATTATTAGAAAATACCAGTTGCTTTATATGTTGTGTGGCTATTTAATTAGAAATGGTACAAGTTAGCTTAGGATATAATATTAATATATTTATTAACACTACTGTTAAAAAAACTTTTGCCTTATTCTATAGATAAAGTTAGCATTCCATGATATAAAGTTTTAACAGCAATAATAAATAACATCACTGTATTAAAAAAGACACACACCTCCAAAATGCTTACAGGAGTGGACAACTTTTATTTTACTTTTTATTTCAACTTCATTTAATAAGATTTATTGGACTATTCTGTTGGTTCATTTATCAAAAAAAGTATACATATTTGTTGTATGTAGAGAAATAAAGATGGGAGAAAGTCTTACTTTTTTTCTGGATGGCAACTATACATAAAAAATATATACAGTAATGCATAATGTATTTACATTAGACACAGTGTTTGGCTTTGCATCTTATTCTTTATTCATTCCCGCTGTGCTTGGCTATAACAATGCAAGTAGTTGTGGTGTTGTCTAGCAGTTTAAGCTCTCTCTCTCCTCGTCATCCATACAGCCTAACACCTCTAAAGCGTTGTTGTTCCATGCTCCCCGTCCCTAGACGTCCTCTCCAGCAAAGTCTGTGTGTGTGTGTGTGTGTAGGAAGGTGGGGCTGTTTGTGTGTAAAGGCGTGTTATATCCATCACTTTCTTGCAGCTTGGTTCAGAGTGGCCGACCTCCCAATCGTGTTTAGCTAGTTTAGCCCGGGCCCTCTTTTAACCCTGGCCAACAGGGCCGGGCCTGCAGGCATCAGAGGAGTTGGGGAGAGTGGAAAACCCACGCTTGGCCCCTAATTTGTTTACCGCTGGATTTTACACAGCGCTCATACGAGAGGCGTAAAACGTCGAGGCGCGCACAATGCGGACAGTCTGCAGCTTTCACCCCGGCTGCCTCCATCACTGTCAGCTTTGAGCTTTTAACAGCAGAGTCTGCGCTTCACTACAAAGAGCCGCATCCGCACGCAGACATAGCCCAGAGCACACGCGCAACCCGACAAGCAAACACGTGCCATCAGCCAGATAATCCACTTATGGGAGACACTTGCTGAGGCCCAGTTAGATTTCCAACACATGCCCATTTCATGTTGTGCTGTTTTGGGGGAATTCCAGTGGTGTTCGTATCCGTTGGATTTAAAAAAGAAATTTGGGGGAAAAACATATAACATATAACTGATTCGCATGTTTGGTGTCCATGGTTTACTTTTGTAGTTTAGTACTGGAGCTAATGGAGTTAGTGTTAGCGGAGTTGATCAGCTAATTTTTGTTGAGGGAACCACAGTAAGTTGTTAAATATGTAAAATAAACTTGTCTCTATGCTTCTGATCCTAAATGATATGCTGTAATAATAAAAGAAGACAATTGTATGGACTAATGTCAGACTGCTATTAATGTTTTTAGGTACTTAACATACTGATATCAATGTTACTGCAGGTTTCAGGCAAATTGGGCAGATGGATGTGGGAGTTTACATGAAAGAAACTACACAGAAAGTCTTGAGGCTAATTGTAACTGCTCTGACTTAATCCAGGTAGGTTTTATTATTGTCTTATTGTCTGGTTTCCCTATTTCAGTGAATAGAACAAACTCAAAGACAAGCAATATAAGAGAGTGCAGGGCAGAGTTACCAGAATTCCTGCTTAGGAATTCTGGTTTGGTTGTAAGAAACTCAAAAGTGTTGTTTAAGCATGCGACTTTCACATTTCACACTTCCACAAGAAATGATGATGTAGTTCCATAAACATAAAAGCTCACATTTCAGCAGCAGAAGTGTAAATTAAAGTCAGTTGAATAGATAATTAGTAGAATGGTAGAAGTAATAAGATAAGCATAACAAAGTATCTACAGTGAGCGATCCAAATAAAAGTGTTAAATTACCACTAAATTAATTATAAATAAATAAATAAATAAATAAATAAATAAATAAATAAATAAATGCTTTTAACTAAAATGAAAATAATAAGAAATGTTGACTTGCTTGGTCACTAATGAATCATACAAACTTTCATCAAATGTATTTCTAACATCATTAAATGAAAAACAAAATGTACAATTCATCTGAAGGATCTTCAAAACAAGTGGAAATTTAATGTCATGGCTACGGTAAGAAGAGGTTATGTCAGAGGTGTTTGAGGATGAAGGTGGACTGGCTTATTTTCACTTTTTTTATGTATATACTGAGCTAACATGCTCTTTATAAGTTTTCCAGCTACATTATAGCCCTTATTATTATTAGTTATTATTAGTTATTATATTTTTCAGTTACTATTTTTTTTTTATTATTATTATTATTATTATTATTATTATTATTATTATTAATATTATTTTCACATTTGGTTATTTTTACATCAAAACATAATTTACTGCTTAAAATAATGTCCACTGTAAAGTTTTACCTTAGTTAGTGTTATGGTGATACGGGGTAACAGTGAAAAATCACCTGGCAAGTTCAGCCGTACTGCTATGACAGTTTGAAATGTATGCTGAAGTCGTCCAACTTCAGCTGTTGTTGAAGCAGTTCTCTGCTAAGAGAATGTTTGCAGAATGCGAGCTCACTTCTGGAGTTGCTATCAGCTCGTAGAGATCCCACAGGCTCAGGGCTGACTCAGTGCACTCCTGCTGATGGACAGCTCCTGCCCCATGTGACAGCCTGTGATTTACAGCACCTTTGGGCAACACACTCAATCTCCTCTAGCTCCCGCACTCACCCTGAGAGGTAAAAGCTAATTGTCACAAAACAAGATAACATGAAAGAAATGCTCCCCTAAGGACCACCTGCAATTGCAGAGAAAAGTGTATCTCTCCTTAAACACTGGTCACAACAATCTGGTGTTTTCAAGCTAAGGATGCAAAGCCTAGAGGGGCCAAAACTAAAGGTTTGAATTATTTTTTTTTTAATGAAAAACAAAATTGACAGGTAGACATAAGTAAATAAGTAAACATTCCCAAAGTTTCAGAACAAGACATTTAATCCTCAGCACATATAAACAATCTATAAATAGACACTAAGCTGCAAAAATAGCCCATTTTAAAATCATTGTGTATGTCGTAACAACCACTACATGGGTCTACAGTGGCTGCTTCACAGTAAAGTTATAGGGAGTGTTTCAGTCTGGACTGCTTTTTGAGCAAAGCCTAATCAGTGCAGCCAAAGAGCTCATTTACATATAGCAGTCTTAAACAGTGGTTGCGTACGTAACAGTGTCTCCTCATAGCGAGAAGGGCCTGGAGTCGATACTCCAGCCAGGTGATCAGGGTCCTGTTTGTGTGGAGTTGGCACGTTCTCCCCATGTCTGCGTAGGTTTCCTCCAGGTACTTCAGTTTCCTCCGACAGTCCAAAAGACAGGCAGTCAGGCACGTCGGAGATGTTAAATTCCCTCTGGGTGAGAGTTTGTGTTGATGTTCATGTCTGTGTGTGGCTGCCCTATGATGGACTGGCAACCTGTCCAGGGTGTTTTCTGCCTTCTGCCCAATGTTTCCTAAGTTCCGCCCCTGTGACCCAGAAGGATTAGCAATAGGATGATAGGTGGATGTATTATGCCTACATTAAAACAATAAAAAAAGATAATCAGATTACAGGTACATCATAAAAACAGGGTTATTAACACAAGGATTGCATTCAATCATAAACATTTGCCTTAATTAACCATTTTAATAATAAACATGTCAATGAAACGTAGATTTTAATGCCACAGTTTGACTGGATGTAAATCAATCTTTTAACCTGACTTGACCTGGTTAAACTAAAAGTTAGTTAAAAACACAAAAAATCTGGTGAGTGGGGAGTTTTCATTTTCACATATATGGTTTCTTTCTTCAGTAGTTTTTCAAATTATGGATATACAATGTTATTGTGTATAAATTATTATTATTTGTAACTCAAACAATCAGCTACCACAAAGTGTTTACATGAAATTAATGCCTTCTTAAACTTGTAGTTGTTTTCTGTGAAATGCTAGAACTACTGAGAGCTGATTAGGAAGCCTATAATCATTAAAGTTTAAGCATGATGCAGCAAGATGCAACCTTATAGCCAAAATAGGTCGTTTTAGCAAATAGAACCCAAATGACAGCCAGTTAGAATTTTAGTTTGATATGTATTTATGATTAGTCTTAATATAGGGTCTCAAAAAAGATTTCTACCAGATCAGTCTTTTGACTTTTAGCATTTTCTGCAATGGCGTTAAATTTAATGTAATTTAATATAATATATATGAGGTTTAAAGTTTTTTTTCTGTTAAAATTTTAAACTTTTTCTGTTTGGTGCAGTATTTAAAATACCTATACTATGTCATTTTGCTTTAAACAGTCCAGTTTTTTGTTTTAAAATCTTGTAAAATAAAGATTTTGTACAAATGATTCTTCTCTTTATTTAATTGTACATCTTTAATTAAAGGCAAGTTAACCAAAGATATCAGACAGTAATCAGATTCCATTACTTTAATGTAATAATAATTTGTATTAGGTTATAATCTCGCGTTTTAACATGAAATCTGCAATAGAATGTATTTTTAAAAAGTTAACCCCAATTCTGAATATAGTGTAAACAGGCTGTTTAATGGAGATATTAGCCTGATTTTAATAAATTATGTGCTATAAAAACAAATACAAGCAAGAATATGAGCCCTTAATATGTTTATTCTAAATTTGTTTGATATACACATCATGCTTTTATTACAAGAGATATGTTAACTACATAAGCATGAGCATGAGTAAGCAAACATACAAACATGCTTATGACAAGAAGAGCTGCTGAACTTCTACTGAATGAGCAAAACTTGTTTTAGACCAATAAAACTAGGTTTTAGGGACCGGAGATCAGTAACTAACTTTGTTAAAAGAGAATCTGAAAGCATTTATATGTCTCTGAAAAGTGTAAGCAGGGGAACGAGACACTTCTGAAGTCAATCTCTTTGTCTGCTTGTTTTGTTTGTGTTTGCTGCCTTTTGAAGTCAAATTAATCCTCTGTGCTTGCTTTGTCTTTTTGCATCTGTTTATAATATCTGTGTTTTCATCACGCACCATAAGCAGAACATTCCAAATGCAATAAATCCCCACTTCTACTGCAAGATTTTTAAACCAAAAATTTCTCATTTCTTGTGAAATCCACTCAGCTGTTGAACTCCCTCACATGTTTCTCCAATCTGCCAATTTCAAAGAGCAAATAATAAACAGGGGAACACCAACGAAGAGGAGGGCATGTAGGAAATGATGGAGCAATTAAGTTCATTTGTAGATATCCTCACGACACGCTCGGCTGCGCTTCAGTTCATACTCTACGCCTCAATCACACCAGGACAAGGTGGCCAGATCAGGGCTCACTCTGTATCTGCTCTATAGAGAGAATACCAGGTCAAGTCAATGTACCGAGTCTAAAGTTACAAACACAGGTTTCAGGTGGAGCTGATGAGTAGAAGAACCAACAAAAAAAGGGGGGAGGGATGGTTACTGCAGGGACGAGTGTTATTTATTTAGCTATTTGTTATTTATGAAGCTGTTTATTTAGCTATTTTTGTTTGTTTGCTTAATACATTACCACTCAAAAACTGTAGGTGTTCTTTGTCTACATGGTTTCTCTTGTCTGTCTGCTAATAAATCAATATATTTATAATTCATAGACTTTCCCATATTATTAATATTATTAGTAAGTATAATGTTAATATATCATATTTCCACATAATTTCAGAGCTTTTTTATTGGTTACATGGTTGCAGGTTACATGTTATGTTCAAGTAAATCACTATTTATTGTATTAATGGTATTCATATTTATTCTAATGTTGCTCTTTCTTCTGAATAGATAAGATCTTTCTGCTCAGATAAACAATGTTTTAAATAGAATTTTGCCTAGTGTTAAAACTTTTGCACAACACTGTGAAACTCCTGCCTGGAAGTATGATGATGTCACGCATGAGCAGAACCAATGTGGCTTTGGGCTTACAAAAAGATAATACCGTGTCACAAGTGCCCCACTGTTACAACTGTACATGATCTACCCCACTTTATCTTTACAACTGTATAAAAGTCTCACAGTTGTATAGCTTTAAGGGCATTTCCAGGAGAAGGAAAAATTATATTTTATTTTTTTCTTTTTGTCGTTCATTCATCATGAAATTTACTAATTATGTCGAAAAACAGCAAAAATGAACATACAAGGTTCATGAAAGTAGCATTATCTAGTGTGTGTATGCTACATATAAGTCGTCATCACACCTAATGATCATATTTTCGGGACTTTATGAAATGAGTCACTATTTACAGACAGGCATTTCTGCCAAAAGACCATTTTGAAAAAACAGTGAAACATTTGTTTTCTCCCTCGCTTCCTGTGCAGGGCCATTTTAACAGCTCCTCCGTCTCCTTGATAATTTAATACATGGTGCCAAATGCCAAATTGTCACTTCCACTGAGTTATAACAGCGAGCCTGAGCAAATCCTCAGTGCGCTGCGTGCTGCTAAGTGAGAACTGACGTCAGCTCTATTTCTCTGCTGATGCGCAGGCCTTCCTTTAATGGGGCCAGATCTTTCGCTTATGACTAAATGGACGTGAGCACTGACAATGGTCCGGTGACCTTTGTGCTAGGACGACGTGTGTAAAAGCCTATGCGCCTCACATTGAGGGGGGATTTAGGAGAACTCCCTCTGGACTGCAGCGCTTTGCAGAATATCGATGTCACAGCACAATCTTTTTAACCGTAGGAGAAAATACACACAGATATTTCTGTGACTGCTGGCGGAGAACACAGTTGTATTGGGTGTCTGTCCAAAACCCCTCATTATCAGCAGAACAGCGGGTAATGGAATAGCTTCTCTAAGTATTTAACCAAAATTAAACACATCATTAAGCCAATTAAACTATTTCATATGTATGAAGTCTGCACAGAAGAACCACAAGAATGTTTAACTTCACAAATCTTTATTGTTTGAAATGGTCTAGCTCAACCAGGGGGTCCAAACTTTTATACCACATTTCAGGGGCGAAACTATAACTCTACCAGTCTGCACTGTAGTGCATATAGTCTATAGTTATTAAATGATAAGCCATAGGACGCAATACGTTTGCGATTAGGCATAAGAAATGGTTTGTACGTGGGTGTAGAAGTTTCAAAAAGTTTAAAGAACTACCACATAATGTAAAGGCTTTGGGACAATCAAAGTCAAGAACCTTTTAAGAAATGTTTTTTAAACACAGTATGTCATAATGGTTAGATCGAAACCATATATTTCCAAAATGGCAAAAACCTTAATGGAAAATCTTTCTAAGTAATTTGATGTATTTTCTATTGGTTCAATCGTTATAACATTTTGCTGTAATGTGAGAGGCTGCTGATGAAAAAACACTGCAAAAATGAAGAAACAAGGTTATGTTCCAACCATGACAATGGATGGAAATACATACACTGTGATTCAAAAAGCCTGAGACCAAAAAAATACTTTTATTTGGATTCTTTGAATTTTTCTATATTATTATTTTATTATCAGCAAAAATCTTTGAGTGAAATCCTGAATCCTTAAATATTACTGAATAGAATTTCTAAATATTAACTATGTCTCAACGTTACTTCAACTCCTGTGCACTCTCTAGTTGACATGGACTGCACAAGAATAAGTGGGCTGAACTTCCTAAAGGTGGTCAGAACAACGGAAGAGACTAAAAATGTGACAAAATCGTACTTTTTAAAAAATTTTTGTTTGTTTTAAACTTTTGAAAAAATTCTAAAACTTTAGTGATTCCAGATTCAAATGAAAGAAATATTTCACCAAATATACATTAAATATACATTAAGTTGTTAATATAGGAGTGCACCTCAAAAGTGTACTGATTCTTAGTCACCCAAGATGTTTTCCTGAGGCTCCATTGAAACCAGAAGGAAAAACGAATTTGATTGTGTCTTGTGTAAATAGGATGCACATCTCGGGCTAAACAAGGACCTGTCGGGAAAAAACTGTAATATACCTCTGCCCCACATGGAAAAGAGAAAGAGAGAAAGAGAGAGAGAGAGTCTGCCTCAGGAAACATGGGTTAGAGAAGTGAACTGAAGGAAAATGTCAGGCTATTTTGGTTCCTCTAAAAAGAGAATTTACAAACAGTGACAGTGGGGCTCCGGGTACAAGAGAAAGCCGGCAGACGAGCGAAGATACCACATTATTTAGTTTTAATCGTCTGCAAAAAAGAACAATCGCACAAAGAAACCGGTTCAAACACTGAGGTAATTTTGTTTGAGTTGCTGCGAAAACGCTATTTAATTTCATCTTTCAATAAATCAGACACCCACCAAGGCAGAACTTTCAAATTAAAGAACAACTCATCTCTGAATGATAAATCGCAGAGATCTATTTTCATCTCTGCTCTTTTGGAGAAAAGCGGAGCTCTTCAAGGGTTCTGGATGAAATCATTTCATTTTTTCTTTTTTCTTTTTTCTTTTTTTTAAACAGCGTGCCAGCTCAGGAATGAGAAGACTTTATTTTGTCCATCATTATTTCGCATTGTTTTTCCATGAGGGACGTTAGCAAATATCAAATCAAACACAACTATAGTGCATGCAATATTTTGTAATAACATCAAACATAAGCTCTTTCTGAAATGTGAAGGAAAAAAGAGAATAAGAAATGAAATAGCATATACAATATTGATAATAAATACTTGATCATTACAGTATTAAATAGCATTATTAATGCACACATGGGAATAGTCTATAGAATCATCTTAGAGGGAAAAAAAGTTGTATTACATACGTTTTTCATATCTCTTCATGATACACTGAAAATTATATTAGCCCTTTATATATATATATATATATATATATATATATATATATATATATATATATATATATATATATATATGGAGTTATTGTTATGAAAGCAGATTTTTCATTTAGTCATTTATTATATATATATATATATATATATATATATATATACAAGTTGTCTGTAAAGTTTACTTTTCTAGAGTTTTTAATGGCACACGGAACTAATATACCAATTATAAAACCCATTTTCAACCCACATCAACAGCAAGAGACTCTGTATCATTTAAAGTATGTGACAAATATTTCAATACACAAATCTGCAGTTATATAAAATGACAAAGACAAACTAAGACAAACTAGAGTGCTGTAACAATACATAACAAAGTAATAACAATATATTAGTAAGACCAATAGTTTGTAATTGGTTAAATGTTATTTATGACAGTATAAGTCTTTTTAATGGACTGTACACAACCTGTTCTACAATATTGTGTTACTGTCCTTCTATGTCTTCATAAATAACACATCTTCTATCCCCCTTCAACAGAACAAAGTGTATACAAACCCTCTGAGTTGTTATACATGTCAGGAGTCCTCATAAAGAGAGCACTAAGAAGTTTAAGTAGATGTGTACCTGCTACGTTGCTACATCAGCTGATCTCAGAGCAGTAGCTAAAGACACACTGGAGCCCACAATTCCATTCTGGAGCTGCTTCTGTGGACTCGGGAGTCCATCCCGTTATTTACAGTCTTTTTTTATTTACAGGCACGATGTAATTTGCAGTAACACTATACCAACAACAAAATTAGTTTTCAACCCACATCCACAGCAAGAGACTCTGTATCATTTAAAGTATGTGACATGATGCCAAATATTTCAATAAAAAATCTGTAGTTAGACAAAATCTAAGACAAACTGGAGTTATATAACAATGTATAACAATGTAATAACACTATTCATTAAGGCCAATATTTTGTAATTTGTTAAACGTAATTCATGACAGTATAAGCCTTTTGAATGGACTGTACACAACCTGATCTACAATATTGTGTTACTGTCCTTCTATCTCGTCATAAATAACACATCTTCTATCCCCCTTCAACAGAACAAAGTGTATACAAACCCTCTGAGTTGTTATACATGTCAGGAGTCCTCGGAAAGAGAGCGCTAAGAAGTTTGAGTAGATGTGGCCTACCTGCTACGCTGCTACATCAGCTGATCTCAGAGCAGTAGCTAAAGACACACTGGAGCCCACAATTCCATTTTGGAGCTGCTTCTGTGGACTCGGGAGTCTATCCCCTTATTCACAGAGTCCTCATATCTCCCCCTGGTGGTGAGCACTGGATTTACTGAGAAACTTTTATGCACTGCTGTATCAGGAAAAGGGGGGGGGGGGATTCTCTCAGGCTCTCTCAATTTCATTGCAGCCACACAACAGTAGGTCTTATTGTGCACACCAGTGGAGCAAGAAAAGCAGCTCACCAGCAATCGTTTTACATATGTATGTATGTGTTTATGTTCTGGTTTTTTGTTCATCTATTAACTCTATTAACAAATGAGTGATTTTTTAGTATTTAGAAGAACTCCCTCATATATATATATATATATATATATATATATATATATATATATATATATATATATATATATATATATATATATATATATAATGTATCTGTCTTTGTACAGCATTGCTCCAGGAACTTTAAAACACTACAAGGCTACGCAAACCACATAGGAAAACAGTCTGTGGCCTCTAGGATATTATTATGATGTGTGATTACATTTTGCCTTGTGTTTGGACTCTGTAAAGACGGAGAGCACGGTGCCATCGTAAGAAGGGATTTGGATGCATTGTGTTTGTATTTATGTTCCAAAATATTTGTCAGGACACATAATGCTCTCTCTCACAGCAGGGCTCACCACAGCAGCCTGCAAGTGCCACTTTCCATTCGGGGAACCTATTTCACTCACAAGCACGCACACACACACACACACACACACACACACACAAGAACTGGTTTGAGGGAAAGCGTCTGAAACGCATGGAAATCCAAACAGCAGAAATACTCTCTTTTCCAGCCTGAGAGTGTCTGGACTAAACAGCTGGTACTATTTGCAAGTAAATGGCAATCCTTTAGCAGAGACTTTAGACGTAGGTGTGTGTGTTTCCAGAGGATGTGGTGGGGCGATGTTACTGAGCCGCCGGAGCTCAAAGGGGCGACAATCTGCGCACGTTTGTTTAGTTGAAATAATTGCGGGCTGATGGTTTAATTGCCATGCAACCTGTGCTGCTTTTTTCTTCCAGGAGCAACGTCTGAAAACGCACTCGCGTACAGCCAGTTATCAACAATCGACTTTTCCTGAGCTGCGGAGCTGGAGCTGCTCACGCTGATGATGAATTGCTTGGCAAATATGCAGTTCTACATACAAACTAATCTATCAAAATACACCTGAGTAAACAGTTTGATTGCCTTTGATTGCTACTTAGCTCCAGGATCCATATGTTTACAATTGCGGAGAGATTTTTCAAATTTTCTATAAACTATCTGACAACTATTTCCCACCAACGTGCAAATTTATTTAGCACATTTTTTTTTTCTTCAAGTCTTTGCAACTTCTTTTGCGCTCACCCCCAGAACTCTTCTTCTCCTTTCTTTCTTTCTTTCTTTAGAACTACAGCTTTGGAATCAAGTAAAACCATTACTCTTGTTAAAAATTAACTTCTTAACGCTCTGCTAAACCATAAAAGCAGTATTTTAGGGGGACCTCATGTAAGGATATTTCAGCAAAGGATATATGTGCAAAGGCTTGCTAAAAATACAAACAAGTATGCTCAATCATAAAGGGAATGCTTAAAACAGCTATAAAGCACATAAAACAACAATAAAACAGAATATGCATGGGAAAAAAAGAAAGCCCAGATTTATTTCTTTGTATAATTTTTTTTTTGGTCATCAGAATGCTCATATTTTAGTATCTGGGAAGAGACGCTGGATTGCGAAGTGTATGACTGAAACCTGGAACAGGGGACACAACGCACCGTAACCAATACTTATCTGCATTTTTCTCTCAGTCAGATCTGCTGAACTGCATTCTGCCATATCGCGTAACGTAAGATGTGTGCTTTTCAGGCCTGGCTCGTACACAGAAATAACAATCACGAGGTTCAACTGACCCTAATCACATTGCTCACTGGCACGGCCCCTACGTTCCCCCTTAAGAGAGAATTCATAATGAGTAGCTTACATAAATCAACTCTATTGAGTTCTACGTTTGAGGGAGAAAGGAAAAAAAAAACACTTGGAGCTCATATCATATACATATCTGTAAAAGCAGAAAGTCGAGTCCGTAATTCACTTACAGTCGGGGGCTTCGGCGCTCAATCAGCGCTGAGATGGAGGGTCGCAGGAGCACTTCCAAAGCTCATGTGTTGGATCCATTACCTGCGCGCAGGCCCACGCCACATGTGGGATGAGTAATATATTCCTATACATCAGCGTACATAGTATGTATTTCCTGGCAATGGCACTCCATTGCCAGTGTAATAAACATATTATTTTATCCGGCGCAGACAACTGTGCTATTATTCACAAATACGGGACTTTTACTGCGGCTGCTGGTTTTGATTTGAAGGACAAGCCATGGTACGTGAAACATATGGGCAGCAGGTTTGTCTAACTCCGGTCTGGGTGTATTAATAAAATCATCGCCTGGCCTCGGCCATAGGAACAGACGCAGAGAGAAAGCTGTGGCTGCGGAGAGAGATGAAGGGTAGCGTTTGTAAAAGTCTTTTTTTCCATTATTCTACAGTTTTACAGTACATTGGTAGTATGTACAAGATTGTGAACGTCAGGAGCATCCATTAAAAAAGAAAACTAATGAAGTTTTATATAAGCATTAGTGTGATAATTCATGAAAGTTGTCACTAAAGCTTTCAGTCGACTAACCTTGATTTTTTTTGTTCTTTAGTTTTACAATAAGCGGCTAGTATGCACACGCCTGTGAACATGTTAACATTGTGATCGTTAACCAAAGTGCCCACATATCTTGTCAAATATAAGTGCACTGCAGCTATTAAGGCAATTAGGAGCTAATTTTCGCAAAATAGGCTTCGGGTTTAGTTCCTTTATGTGCCTTCAAAGAAAGCCGAGGATGAAGGATAAAAGGCGAAACAATAGCCGGAACATGAAGTTGAAGAAAATGCGGTGAGCACAAAGTAAGTACTCCTGACAGAACGTCTGTGTGCATTATTCATTGTAGATGCCCTTCAGAATCAGCCTGGGAGTTTTTCAGCCAGAGCAAAGGTGTTGGGCATTGTTTGTTCCTGCTCTTTGACTGCATTCTAGGTGAGCAGTGTCAAGGCAGTCCAGTCTTATCAGCAG
Organism: Megaleporinus macrocephalus; assembly: GCA_021613375.1. Classification (NCBI taxonomy): domain Eukaryota; kingdom Metazoa; phylum Chordata; class Actinopteri; order Characiformes; family Anostomidae; genus Megaleporinus; species Megaleporinus macrocephalus. The sequence goes on from CM038703.1 coordinate 16,311,211, forward strand.
GACCGCAGGGCAGACGCGGGCGAAACCTGTCCTCCGGAGGGCTGAGGGGCAGCCATTGGGTCTGTAGCCGCCCTGCCGCCTCTGTGGGACAAAACCCTGCTTGCTGGCCTCTGGAAGCAAACATGTCTCTCTGGCCCAAAAGCGTCCATGTCTGGCCGTCCCTTCGCTTCCATTCGCCCGGACCCCTCCTTTTCTGCCCTGGTCGTCCTCGTCTTGTTTTTGTGCAGACCTGGCATCAACCCCACCTTCTCTCTGAGGGGGTGGCCGTCTGACAGCAGCGGCTGCTGTTGAGATAAAAAAAAAAAAAAAAAGACACACACATACACACAAACACAGACACACACAAGCACTCCTGGGCATTACACTGCTGCTGATAAACAACAAAACAATGATGTCTCTTATTTCCAGCAAAGACTCTTCTGAAGTCCATGTTAAGATCATTGTCAAAACAAGAGAAGGACACAAAGTCCCCCCGCCCAAGGCATCGCACGCAGGCCCCTGAATCAGCCGCCCAGCTGCTTTCATTATCGAAATGGATAACGACATCCCTCTCACATTCACAGCGGAGACGGGAGCGGCGGGCGTGTGCGCAAGTTATCCCCATGATCTATGCTTTCAATATGCACATATTGATTAGCAATAGAGCTAAAGACAATATAAACTTACTACACAGCCATAAAGCAAACACAAAGCCGCAACGTCGGCCAAAGATAAGCAGCATTATTCTGCCACATTAGGCCATAAATATCCCAGTCCCTTGACTAGAGTTAGCTAGTTACTCCAGTATTTATAGTTATGGCCAGCTAGGTGAAAATAACCCCTCTGTTAACCTGTGCACTTTATTATGAAGTTTATTGGGCTTGTCTGTGGCCGTGGAAATTGCAAATCTATATACTTCATCACGAGGAGCAGGACCCGCGGAAAAGCAACATGCTATTTACTCCAGTCAATTTATTTTACAGGCTCTGCGGCTCTGCTCTCCCTGTTTATGTGTTGAGCAGCCAATTATTTCCCCACGGTACTTTTTTCCACCTTTTTTTGATAATGGGGGTGTTGTGCGAGGACGGTCTTAAATTTGAATACTGGAGCAAAAGAATAAATACAATCCAAAGTGCAGCCGAGTTTCAATTTAGATGTCTGCGGCGAGGCAGGCTTGTTATTTCCAGCTGGAGAGGGGGGAACTGGAGCAGTGGGCTCACGGGGTCCCCTGCAAGGGTGCAGGCAGGTGGAAGGGCTTCGGACTGAAAGCCAGCAAGCAGAAACAGGTCATACGTTAACAAGGTCTATAAAAGCAGAGTGTCTCTTGGGCCCAGCTGCGGGCTGCAGGTGAGTCTCGGCTTTAGATAGACTGGGAGACGTGATGTCAGCAGAGCAGGTTTTTATTGCAATTTCAATTGACTTTGCAGTTTTAAGTAGCTACAGTTGTGACGAGGTGGAAGACAGACACCAGCGTAGGCTGTTTATGACGTAAATGTCAACAACCAGTAGCAATTTTTTGGTTTTATTTATTTTTCCTTTAAATTATATATATATTTTTTAGTATATACTGTTTGGAAAATGTCATGAACTGCCAATTTTGGAAAAAAAAAACACGTAATTGTAAAATAAAAGGGATTACAATGACTAACAAAACTGCTTCTGTAGGGACTGTCTTCTATTACACACCTTGAAGACGATAATATTCTGCTGCTCTTCTTATGTGACTGATAACACATTTAATAGCCGGTACATGTTACAAATAAAAGCAGTGGAATTCATCATTTCAAATATACTGGATTCTAGGCAGATGGCTTCTTAGGCACTCAAGCTAGACAGAAATGTTTTCTTGATTGTCATTCAGGCAACAAATCTTTAGGCCTACTACTCTTTTAACAGGCTTTCAAATAAAAGCACTAAATCAAAGCTTTCCAAGCTCATTAAACTACACAACAGATTGACGAGAACAACACACATTAAAAACATTCCTAGACTACCATTGGGATTGTTTAAGAACAGTCATGGGCATGACTAACAAGGCTATATAACTCAGCGCAGAGCAACACCGTTCTCTCTAAACACCATGGTGGAACCCTTTAGCTTCACACAGAGCATTTATCTCGATTAGCAGCTCCCTCCTCTTTTCTCCTCCATTAGTCGTGGTCGGACTGTCAAAGTTATTTAGACGAACAAAAGCCTGCTTGTTTTGACATATGGGCTTCTCGGTTTTGTTTTTGTTGATAATGAGAACCACGTTTCTTGGCTGCAAGTGCAGAAGCTTGAAGCTCCGCCGTTGCCTACAGCCTGAGAGAAGCCGAGAGGAAATTACCTGCGGCATTTATGCTGCTTCGGTTTCGGCACCAACTCCGTTAACACGCAGCCAGTGGCTCAGAACTCCACATAAAACTTTGAGTGACAGATGAGCCAGCGACTGACTGACTGAGCAGGCTAGCCATCTGTTTTTTTTTGACCACCATCAGCTTAAACAATTAGAAACAAACAGATATATGTAGTGTTAAACAGGGTAACGGACAATGTAACCACAATTCAACTGGAAATAATACCAGTTATAGCACATAGGCATGCGGGGTAACTACAGGTTTAAACTTGTAGCACAACCTGTCGCAGATCACATTTTGAGATAACTTTGGTGGAGAGATTTTATTTTATTTTATTTATTATCTTTTATTTTGTATTTTTTACTATATAAAAATACTCTTAGTTACTTCAACTTTTATTGATATTACTTCTTTTTTTGTTATCTTATCTATTGGTGAATGGAGGAACAGCAAAGTAAGAATTTCATTGTACAGTGTAACTGTCTGTTCTGCTGTGCATATGACAATAAAACTCTTGAATCTTGAATCTTTATCTTATTTATGTGTTAAAGAGGTTTTAAAACAATGATTGTACCTTAGTGACATGAAATATCAGCTGAGAAGCCATTTCTCGTCACATTCCCCAAAAATTTAACCTGTAAAAATGAGGCTGGGTGTAAAACAAATAAAACCACACCAAGTTTTTTAGCTGTATGTGACATTTGACCTTGTCTTCAGTCCATCAGGATGGAGTCACGGCATGCTCAGCTGAAAGAAAAGGAGTTTACAGCCAAGAAACATGTATAAGCAATTCATGCAATTCAAAATACTAGAACATTAAAACATTATCACAGGTCTTATCTGAGTCTTTATCTTGTATAACTGTAACAGGTTCACTGGCAAATCATTAAGTCACTCCATAGTCCTTACCTGTAAATACACACAATTAAAGCCTAAGAGAAATTGCATGTGAATCAGTTTAAGAAACTTGTTTATAATAAATACAACACAATTTTATAAGTGCATAGTAAATCTTCTATTACACTTTACTTTAACCGGACCATTTCACTGCACATACTTGTCTTAACATCAAGACTGAATGCATTACAATGCATTAATCATGCAGTAATGAGTAAATTATGATTCTGATATCATCAGTTTTATTTCATTTACTTTATTATGATAACTAAGTCTCTCTCAAATAAGGATTTTAAAATGACAATTTATATAATTTAGATAATGCACATGCACATCAATTCTATTAATATCTGTGTGTGTGCATAATATATATTAAATATAGACCATGTTATCAAAGCTTGTAATCGCCTATTTCAGTTATTAAAGCTGAGCCGGTCTGTTGCAACATTTAACTTGCTGGTGGTGCCACCTGACCTTTCAGCCTACTTTTCAAATTAAACAGGCATTTACTGAGACACCTATAAAACCCTTTGTCCCCGAGTCTCTGAGTTTTTCATTGTTTTCTTGAAGAGCTGTCATAGTAAACTGATCCAATTCTAACAAAAAATACTTCTTTCCTAAATTTGTGAATGGGCTTATGATCTTGGCATGTGGTAGTGTGATCATGCACGGTCACTTGAGGTCTTCTTTATGCTTCTGTCTGACCATTGTTCAGTAGTTCAGTAGTTTTAAAGTTGTCCTGTAGTGCAACACAAATGTTTAAGCTTTCAAATGTATAATCTTGTCAAACTGTTTTGTTTAGAATTGTAAATAACTGAACTGTCTGTTTTGCTAGTTTGCTTAATCAACATATATGGTTGGAGGGTTTTTCAGACTTTTAGAGACATACGAGAAAATGAGCTACAATGAATTTTATATGAGTGCACTAAAAATTATTTTACATAAAAGGCATTGCTGAATAATTTCATGTAGTTATTAGTTCATTTTTAAACACTTGAATGTTGAAAAATATGGCCATGAAATATGGCCTCAGGCTCTCAACTTGTGGTGATCTTTCATGTCCTGTTGTGCTGAAGATATCATAACATTTTTCATTCATTGTCTAGCTTGCGAGTTGTGGAATGTATATGGTATTTATATGGAATATATACATGTATAACTACAAGCTGCAGTAGATGCTCTTTCTATACAGTGTAAATTATCATTCAGCATTCAGTTAATAGCAGACAGAGTCCTACTTACATTGTAAAAAGAGCAAAGCAAAAATTAAAAAAAATAAATGAAAGAAAAATGTGGCTGCATTTGTCCATCTTGACATCACTGTATAAGAGTTTCTGTGTGCTTGCGCTTATAAAACACCCTAAATCATTAGAGTAAATGCAAATAAACAAATAAATAAAAGTATCATGAATTTCTTATTTTCAAAATTGTAATTAATATATTTGGAGCTAGTTTAGTTATTCCCAGCCTTCACAAGGATTTGTTCAACTCCATCACCAGCACACTTGACTTAATAGAATTTAAGTATTGATTAGCCAAACCAGGTATCGGATGACAACTATAATCAATACTGGGCTGCCTGGAGCAGAGGTATGGAAATGGTTAAACAAACAAATAGTATGCATTGATTTGTTTCAAATACATAATTAACATTACCATAAATGCCATTTCCAAATCTCTCCTTGAGGAAGCCCAGTATTTGCTGTTACTTAGTTTGCATAATCAAATTAAATCAGTTTAATTAATATGTCTGGAGTCAATCAAATCTGTATTCTTTTAACTAATATATCAATAACTTTACTTTTTCCTTTATACTGTATTCATGCCTATTTGTTTTAGGTTGTTTATATGTAGTGCTACAGAGTCTTTTTCCTTTCTGGCATCGTGACTTCATCATGCTGCTAATGAGGGAGTCGGTACTGGGCTTGCACATCTCTTCTTCTGTTGCAATATTTCCATGCAGGTGCGCTAAAAACATACACAAAGGTGCCCCTGTGTGGGGCGAGTGTGCTGCGCTTTGGCAGGACTCATATTTTCCAGTATGAACCTGGCACTGTTATTTTCTTTCCTCCCGAGCCCGAGATGGAAGAAAAGCTGATTCTGCTGTGGCAGAATCAGTGGAAATGGAGTAATTTGGAGTAATTTGACCCTGAGCTTGTAGAGCTCGACCCTGCCGCTCGGACGAAGGTCTCCTGCGTCCACTCAGGGTTAGCAAGGTGGCTAATCAGCATCTATACAATACTACAAGTGAGAGGGAGGCAAAGGACAGAGAGAAAGAGACTAAGAAAAAAATATGTTTTTGGTTTGCCCTTCAACATCCAAAAAGCATTTGGACTACGCCATTATGACTAAGCACTAATTTGGTTTGGGTGCCCTTGTACATACTCTACAGAGAGCATGTAAATATCTATACATGTAAATATTCTATACACATAAGAGCATTCGTTCTCAATTTTTTTCTGTTTCATTTATTTGACAAAAATAAACAAAACAAAACAAAATATAAAATGTGGCCGGTGCATTATATATTTTGTTTTGTTTTTTATATTTAGTTATACTTATTATATGTTAAATACGCAGTAATTGTGTATTAAAATAGTGCAGATTTTTTTCCCAGGGCTGTATATTAATTTGAAGCACAAAGCTGCTCTAAAAGTTTTATTGTAGCACAAATATTAAAAACTACAACTACATAAAGTGTTTTTAAAAGTATAAAGCTCAGCAGGTGGAACACATTTTAACTTCTTAACTCAAATTCTAAATCTAAATTTTTAGATATAAAAATAGTCGAATCCAAGGCATAGTTAAAATGAGCTAGGAATAATAAACAGAAGCTTGTCAGTGTTTCCTGAATTAATACTGAAGCATCTATGTTCCTTAATAGATATCATAACTTTATAACAAGGTGTGTTATCCCTTTATATCCCCAAAAAGAAGTTTGATTTTGAGACATTAAGTGGGTCCAAGAAATCCTTAGGAGCAGGAAATCCCACCACCCCACTGTGTCGTTTGTTTAATATGTATCACTTGTTCCTGTCGCACTGAATTAAGTGAAAAGTTTGAACACTCTTGGTCACAGAATGTGTAAAGGTGAAGGAAGTGCAGCTGCAACTGTTTACCTGCTTCAACTGATGTAACTGCCCGGATGTGATCGTATGGGTATTTAATAATTAGCTAAATGAGTTGAATCATGTGTGTTGAAAAATCATGTGTGTTAAAAACACTGTACAGTGTACTGTACAACTAAGCAGTACAAGAGCTGTCCAGTTCAGTAATCAATATAATATCTCAGTATTTCGTTTTTTTATGTTCAGATTTTTTTATAAAGTGCTATTCTTTCCAGCAGTTATCTGCTCACATATACACTATATAGAGAAAAGCATTGAGTCACACCTGTTAGTCAATGAATTCAGGTTTTATTAAGACCCATTGAATTCAGGTGTATTAAAGCAAGCCCTTGGCCATGCAGCCTTTTTCCTTTACAAACATTAGTGAATGGGTCATTCTAGAGAGCTCACTGAATTCAAGCCTGCTACTATAATATGCACAGCAACAAAGTAAGTTCCTGAAATGTCTTTCCTCCTAGAATTCCTGTGAGTGTGAGTGACATTATTGAAAAGCGGTGTTTAGGAAAGACAGCATCTGCTATAGTTGCGAACGCATAGTTGCCATAGTTGTGCGTAGTTGCCAATGCGTAAAAGTTGCCAACACTCTGCTGACACAATAACTGCAAAGTTCAAAACCTCTTCTGGCATTAACATCAGCACAAATTGTGTGCCGGGAGCTTCACGGCATGGTTTCCTTGGTTAAGCAGCTGCGTGCAGGCCTTACGTTACCAAGCACAACGCCACTGGACTGTGAAGCAGTGGAAACTTGTTCTGCAGAGTGGCGAATCACGCTTCTCTATCTGGCAGTTTGATGGACAAGTCTGGGTTTAATGAATGCCGGGAGAATGTTACCTGCCTGACTTCATTGTTCCGAATGTAAAGTTTGGTTGAGGAGGGATAATGCTATGGGTTGTTTTCAGCATTTGGGAAATCTTAATGTTTCAGCATACCAAGACATCTGTGTCCCAGTGCAAAAAGCCAAGTAAAATAAATGCTGGGCGGATAAGTTTGGTGTGGAAGAACTTGACTGGCCCGCATAGAGCCCTGACATCAGCCACCTTTGGGATGAACTAGAACCGACATTACAAGCCAGACCCTCTTGTCCAATATCAGTGTCTGACCTCCAAAAGCTCTTCTGGATGGATGGCCAAAAATGTCCCACAGACACACTCCAAACAATCTTGTAGAAGGCCTTGCCAGAGGACTGGAAGCTGTTATTGCTGCAAATAGTGTGGACGAACTACATGTAAACACCTATAAATTTAAAAAAAAGTATGTGTATCTATATGTGTGTTGTGTAGGTGTCTCAATACTTTTGTCAATGTTGTGTATCTGCTGATGTAGGCCAATGAATGTGAACTGAGAGACCACTCATGCATGTGTTTTAATTATGTAGTTTTTATACTATGCTTATTATGTAGATAGAATAAAATTAATTCAATAAAGAGCAAGAGACACTGAGAAAATAGGCCATTCACTCTGAATAAAGCTAATAAAATAGCTGATATCAGCAAAGTTCCAGAAATAAGTATCCAACAATTGTCTGTTGCTGTATCTGACCTTGACAGGCCAGACTGCAAAGCTTCTCTTGGTTGGGTATATCTTCTCTGATCCAGCCAGGGCTTTTCATGCCTGCGCATGGGTGCCTGTAAATGCTGCTTTTTGAACCTCCTGCCTGCTGCTGGTGCATTGAAGTCTCAAATGTTTCACATGCTCTAAGTTGTTTTTAAGAATATTTTTTGTTTGTTTGTTTGTTTTTCTAAAAAGTCAAATAGCACCACATGGTAGAGGAAACAGAACCTAGAACATTCAGTATGTTGGAATTTATGCGTTAATTCAGGTTTTTCTTAATCCAGCAGGCCATGCTGTTACATGAATTACAATTGGTAGTTAGTTGCTGTTAGCTCCAGGTGTATATCTGAAGTTACAGTGAAATACTTACTGCTGTTCTAACAAGGCACAAGAGCAACCCAGCACAGTTCGCCACAGTAGTCCCACCACTCCCATAAGCCATTTCCATTCAGTTAAACTATATTTCAGATGCAAACAGCAGTCACCCACAGAGGAAATCAACAGAGTAAATGATGAAAAAGCCCAACAGAAATCCATATCAGATAAGACGAAAAGGACCACATGCCAGAGCAAATGACCAATCATCTGAAGCTGTCCAGCTTTATGGATTTGGCGTTCCGTCACAAATCATTATGGCTACAAGGGCAGAACAAAGAGGCAACAGAACGCCAGCGGAGATGATTATAAACAAATAAGTAATATAAAACCTATCCATTCATATCACATTTTAAACATTTGGATACATTTGAAATGCTGGTTTATAATTTGCTTATACAGTTCACATAGTAGCCTGTTGCAAGCCTTTTTAACACAGCTGTTCACAGAAAACTAAGCGTGCATATACAGTGCAGTCATTATTTAGCCGGAGTATCATTCTCGACACTGGAGTGTCACTAACGTGGGAGTGGCGTATTACTGTGTTATGTGCTGATGGACCAGCACAAAGTATATAGGACCAGATGAGCTACTGTGTCTCGCTTTACATCTCAGGATGAACCGACATGGTAGGAGTGTCTAATAAAATGGACAGTGAGTGGCAGGCTGAGGAAGCATTCAATGCAAAATAAGGCGCCTTAGTAGACAGCATGTTTAAGGTATCTAAGAATTGGGACAGCCTATGTGTCGGGAGTGCACATACTATGCAAAATGCTGTCTATGTAGACAGTTTACTAGGTCTTGAGACACACCCAATGTCTATGATCAATCAAAATGCATAAATTTTTGGCTAAATAATCGCAATTTTATATCATTTAAAAGATGAAAATGTAATGACTTTTCTTCGACTTGTTCTTGATTGTATATAATGCACCAGCAGCTGGGAAAAATAATGTTACGTATAATATCATGTTTCACCTCTCCCCTCCCACACTGTCAACTTTCATGAAGTAAAATGCTCAGCTAGCTTAAAAACTCTCCCTGGTACTAGAAGTGTCTCAGAATAAAGGATGTAGGCAGGAGAGACCCTTCCTAGCAGTGTTACACCAGGTCTCCTCTTTAATACTCTCTGAGATGGTCTAAGCAGAATGTATAGATACGTCATGGCTCACTGAAGAAGGCAACGCAACATTTGAAAACATTGAAATAACTTTTACATTTCAGTCAGCCGCTCTCATGTTTCAAAATGGTTTTGCGCTGTGCATGAACGATTGAGGGTGACTGAGTGTCACAAATAACCCTTTGTGCACTTTCAATTTCGATTTACATTGCCTTGCAGCTTGAGAGCCAAAAAGTAAAGCAGACCATCATGAAGTCAGACACAGGCACAACAATAGGAGTAGCAACATCCAGCTTTTTGGAACATTGTTAAAAAAAGAAAAACAATTTGATTTCACAGACAATCTAGCAATATCACAAAGAACTGCAGTAATGGACAAAATGGTTCAGCTATCAGAAAATAAATGATTAGGGGTTACTGCTATTAGCCTAAAAACCTACACGAGGAATACAGCAGCAGAATTTCAGAGAGTGTACCAGTAGATATAAAACACAGCTACAGTACAAATGATGCCTGGAGACTTCAGTAAACAAAGTTTTAGTCAGAGATAGAACAAATACTGGGCTGCACAAGAGTGATGGAGAAACAAAGAAAGTGTTCATGATCTAAGCACACTGCCTTATCGCTCAAAAAGCTGGCATAGTCATGTATGGCTAGCAGTCTCATTATACCATTTGTTTTTATATAGTAAAGGTTCAAATTTGTAGTTTAATTTAATTTCTTTCTAATTGAATTCAAATATTTTTATTACAAATTCGAACATCAATTAAAAAAAAAATAGTATTTGCCAGTTTGGAATGTCCTCTGTTTGCTTTATACAAAATCCTCTGATCATATCCATTTGGGAATGCTACAAATTAGAGTAGTGACCTAGAAATGCTGCAGAATCTTGAATATTTCTTCCTCTCTTCGCTTTTTCAAAATTCTAAAATGTTATGGTGTATATTTTCCAGTTTGCATTGGTTTTTGTACCACATTGTATATATTATAGTCAGATCAGACCTAGCACTCACACAGTAATATTCCGACCATATGATATTTATAAAACACTAAGATGGTCACAACTTTTGGAAATTATTCAGTGGCACTCTTACTGGCTATCTGTGTGCATGCATTTTTAAGCAGTAGTCTTTATCAGTCTGGCAATCAGTCCAATATTTTACCAAGCTGCTTAGTGAACAGTAACAAGTGGCTTTAAAAATTTGTGCCAATTTCAGTGACTAAATAAATACACTCACAATGCATTCTGGGCCAGGCAGGCAACACTACTGTCTCCACACTCTTAGAAAAAGAAAGTACCTGATGCCCTCGAGAATAAAGTGCTGTTCTTGTGGTAGTACCCTCAAAAGTAAAAATGGTAAAAAAAAAAGGTAAAAAATGTTCTGCAGTCATTGTGCTAATTTTGTGAGCCTGTTCTTGAAGGGTAGCCAATAAGAGTACAGATGTGTCTGATCCACTCATACCAGCATAACATGCACTGGCATGCAATTCAGTATCACTGTAGTGCTGTGAAACGAACCACCACCCAAATAATACCTGCTCTGTGCTTGTCCTCACAATTATAGAACTACAACTACTAGACCTACTAGAATGGACAAAGAGTGTAGATACAAGGAGTGTTTCCTAATACAGTGCTTGGTGAGTGTACATGGATATGGATTGTCAAGTGAAACATCAGCTGTGGTCTTCTAAAATGGAGGGGGCTTGTCCTGTATGGTTTGTTCAGTATGGCTGTAAATAGCCTCGGATTGAAATTGATGGTGTGGAATCCAGTACAAAAGCAAAGCAACAAAACTGTCACAGTTCTACAGCAGTGAGGGACTAGGTCTGTGATCTTTGCTGTCACAGTCCCAAGTTGGCATGAAATTATGTCATCCGGTTAAAAGTAAAAATAATTTTGGCCTTTCTTCTCAACCAGTTAGCTTCTGGCAACTTTTTCCTCCACTGTTCCAAGTGTCCAACACGAAAAGCTGACATCTAAGCACCCATCCAGATCACACGCAGCTCAGAAAGACAGTTACGAATATAAGGTTGTGCAGTCAGAAGAAGAAGAAGAAAAAAAAATAAAGCATTAACATTCACAGCGACAAATTGGTGGCATGTTCAGTTCCCCACCAGTCTACAGAAGGCACTCTACAATGACAGGATAATATACAGTAAACCCAAGCACACATTTGTGCTCGGCTGAAAAAAAATGACAAGAAAGTAGCAGGCATTTAAAGCCTCATTCCCCCGGGGCTAGCATTTCCAGCAGCGGCTGTATCACTGTGGATATTTGCGCAGGGATAATTATGAGGTGCAGCATTGTCGACAAACACATGAAGGTTTGTTTGAGAGAGAGATTTCTGCATATAATCCCATCCAAGGGTATTAGCCGAGCTCGCTCAGACGCAGCGGCTTGGAGAAGATAAAGAGCAGAGCAGTGTGTGGTGAACCCATAAAGGCATCATCTAAAGGCAGACAGGAACCTGCACCAAGAGATTTGCGTGTTTCCAGTATACAACAAAAAGGTTACTGGAACAGAACGAACAGAAACATTCACAGAATTATGGAGGGATGGAGAATGAAGGATAGCTGGAGTTAACCAATTTCAGCGGCAGAGACTTTATGGAATTTATCCCTGTGGCTGTCATGTGGGCTGTTAAATAGTGGCACGATGATGAGGATTTACAGGTGCACCGGCCTTGGACTGGCCACAAGGAGACAAGACCAGGGTGGTGAGAGAGATCAGACCCAAAGCGGGCACACATTATAGAAACCAACCCAGACCTTTAATCAAGTTTAGGGTCCCGGATGTTGTAATGACTGGAAAGTGTGACAAAAGGTAGCCAGTCAGTTACACCAGCAGGTCGTTTATATAATATAAGACTGGATTTCAAGAGCTGGGAGGATCAGGACCACCAGCAAAACTGCTCCACAGAGAGATGCATCCCACACAAAGGAAACACTGCTTTATATATTTATGGGCAAGTTTCATACACAAGCTGATGGCCTCATGAAACATTTACTGCATTCTGAGACTGAGGCACGCTGTCAAGTTCTTTGAGATGATATTAGAAGGACATGTTTCACCGGCTGTACACACAAAGTGGCATTTAAGCGTGCTCAGATTGCACTGGTTTACAGAGTTGCACAGCTGTGCTGTCATCATGGAAAACATGAAGCAACATAACCGTTAACATTGTCCAGAAACAGCCCATCTGCAAGGGTGTCTCTTAGCAAAGCAGCCTTTCCAAGCTCCTAAAAAAAAAAAAAAAAAAAACACTCCACCCAGGCTCAGGGCCCAGCGGCCAATCACAAGCCCGTCCCTACCATGCAAACGCAGAGAGGGCTTGTGATCGATCGGAATTACTGATAAAATATTTTCCACCCGGACTTGGCACCAGTCGGACCCATTTGGCAAGGCCAGTCACTGTGGAACAAATGTGTATGTATACTGTGCGCATACGGATTACGGAGATAAAGACCAGATGCAGGGGGAAAAGCACAGACTGAATTTAGAGGGGCCATGATTGAGATCGTGCTCTGTGGGGAAAGCGAGAGAGAAAGTGACAGAGCTCAAAAACAAGCTTTTAATGACCTGTTCCAGCACTGCTCAGGAGAGCTTAGGAAGACCTTGCATCACCCGACCAATCACTCTCTACCATGCCTGACAGAGCAGAGCTGCCAAAGTCCTTTTCGGCAACTTCATACCCCGAATAAGATCTGAGAAAAATATGCAGAAGATCTCGGCACGCCAGTTCTGAAAGGTCCCATCATTCATTATCGGCATAGTACTCTACGTCTGGTGTCCTCGCAGGCGCGGGGAGAAAAACAGTCATATCGAGTCCAACGCCCACGACCTAACTGTGCGTGCCACCGTCCTCCCTGCTCTCCACCCTGCTTCCCTCCAGCACATCAGACCACACATGTCCTCTCCCCGTTTTTCTTTCATGGAGGTGGAATCCAATTAGTCCAGATCGAGGAGATAGGAACACCAGATGATCTCGGGATGTGAAAGCTTCAAAGCCAAAAGGGGGTAACAGAGGAGAGAAGATAATGAGGAGAGCCTCCCTCTCTCTTCCCATGTGACGTGTGGGTGGTTGGTGACAGCCGCGTTTCTCAAAGCTACTCGCAGTCCTATGGGAGGGGACACACCTCCCTTATGCTCCACACCTAAAGGCAGTCCTACAAGAGCCTTGCACACTTTCCCCCCCTTTTCTAATGTGCTTGGGTTTGCATCATGCTGGCCTGGTGAGATTCGACCTGCTCTTGTCGCTCAACATCAGCTACACTTTCTGATTGGCATGCCAGATACTGGCGGGGCGTCCGGGTGTTACGGCAGGGTTCTGTTAATTTGATGGCCTATCGAGTTCAATGAGGACACTTCTATTTTCAGCTCAGCTCCCTTCTGTTCTGTAAGTGGAATTGATGGTCAGCATGCCAGGGATACAGCAGGTGTTCTACAAGTTTCAGTCAGACAGCACCAAAACTCATGCTATTTGATAGGCATGTGCCTTTGATGTTTCATTGCTGATATATCTGTCGTCATATGATGCAGGTAAATATCAGATAAACCTCAAGTTCAGGAGGAAGAGCCAGACTGTTCATTATATCCAGCAGAGCCTTTCATGGTCAGTAAGACTTCAATAATTTGTGGGTGGTGTGAACCGAAGATCCACACATCTTATACTTCCAACTGCGATCCGGTGGGCGTTCAGGGACAATTTACATAGCACTCTGCAGTAATCTCCTAATCTGCGTACAGTCCTTTAATGATCAGAGCGATTCCCAGTTCATTTCCCCCCAGTCGGGTGGTCTCTAACCTTGAGTACACACATTTAGCTTTAGAATGCATGTGCATGCCTTTCCCCTCGCCCATTAGATCATTGGCATTTCTCCAGTCCAGAGATCAATAGTTTGCAGGTTTGGGGATATTTACAGGGTGAGTTTCGAGGGCGCTGGTTTCACATTATTCAGTGCAGAGCCTTCAAAGCCAAGATTTTTTTTTTGCAGTTTCCATGGTAATGCAAGAAAGAGTGAGAGCAAGAGAATGAAAGAGAGCTGTGTGGGAGATGGGGTGTGTGAGAAAGTCAGAGAGAAGGTGAGAGCGAAATAAAGAACGCAAGATTAAAAAAAGCAGCCGAGTATGCACATGGTAGCGGGGAGGTCATGTCAGACCCCGAGCAGTCTCATGATATCACATCCAGTGAAAAGCCCCCCTCACTTACCACCAACCCACCTCCCACCCCTTCCTCATCAAAGCTGGCATACAGAGCTGGCAGACTACAGAGCATCTCTGTTGCGTAGTGCGGCCCCTCCAAGGGACATGTTGAAAGTTGCTGAGCTTTCATAATTTCATTGTTCAATAAGGATTATTTATTTACATACACACAGGGGGTCTGTTAAATCGATTGCATCCCCCTCGTTCGTCTTTGCACTCTTTCAACAAACTGTCCAGGCTTATTTCAATATCCTGTGCTCACAGTAGGCTTGAAAGATGCCCCTGTGTATGTGTTTGCACATAAGTAGGGTCTTATGAGTGAGGGGTCAGACAGGCCTTTCGGTCTGCCCCCAGCTCAGAATTTATGACCCGCTCACTAATTCCGCATCAAGGTTATCAGGCCCTCGGTCTTAGGTGGAATTGATTTGAAGTAATGCTTTCTTCACCTCGCCACATAAGTCTTCATTAGCCAATCCCCCTGACCCGCACTAAACCCCATGTCATTACCCCCCCAGGCCATCATCAATATCCTCCCCCATCCCCAAGGCAGGATCCGGCTCTTCCCTCCTTAGCCTGGCCTTAATCTTGCCTCTGTCACAAGGCATAAACATGCGCCAAGCTCAATGCCATTCAGCACACTGAATACTGCTTCTCCCTGATGGACCTGAAAGCAATCCATTAAAGATGTGTTCAGCTTCAAAAGACTTGAAGTGTAAGGGCCGGATAGAAATAGTCACATAAGCAAAATAACTAAGATAGGAAGGAGGGAAGGTAGAAAAAAAGGGAAAAGCAAAAGGAAGTAAGGAAGTAAATGAGATTGTAAGGAAGTTAATGAAGCAAGGAAAGAGGAAAGGAAGAATGGACAAAAGGAAGGAAGGAAGAAGGTATAAAAGTAAATAAGCAAATGAGAAGGAAAAACAAAAGGAAAGAAAAGGAAAGTAAATAAGCAAGCAAAAAAGAAAGAGAGCATTAGGTGGCTATCAATAAATGTACTCATGCAGAAAAAGTGTGTATCTGTTTACTATGTGTGGGAGTATTAAAGGGAAATCCCCCAAAAATCTCCAAATTCTGTTGATATGTAAATAATGAGCTCAATCAGAACGTTTTTGTGTGAAATGGTGCTTTGTAGAGGAACATACTTGGATTCCTTTACAGTAGAGTTAATAGAAACCAAACAATGTCTATAACACAAATATAGTCAATTTCTTACTAATCAAAAACAACCAGTGCACCTATTTGAGTTTTTTTACAAATGGAGTAATATATATACTCTAATAATAATTAACAGGTAATTGGAATAACTGCTTATAAATTGGATGATGACATTTGTGTTTAGTGTGTGTACATTTGAAAGGAGTGGATAATATCTTGTGTGACCATTTAAAGAACAAAGTGTAGTTCCAGATTTCTCCTGGATTCCACAGACATTGCATGAACTTATTTAATTCATTCACCCGCAATCCTGATTTAACTTAATGAAGTACTGACTAGTCAAAGCAGGTATTAGATGAGAACTGTAAATAATACTGGGTTGTTTCCACAAGGAGAAGCTTGGAAAGGGTTAAATAAACACAATGACATATGTGAAACCACTACTTACAAGTAGTTACTAAGTACAGTTTGAATGTTTAAAATATCTGATCAAATAACAGTAACATCATGGCAAAATAAGAAAATACAAAACGTTTCCTGAAACCTGTGTGAGCTGTAATAAACATAATATACACTTATGCACATATATAAATAACTAAGTATAATATTGCCTGGCTTTGAGGTCTTCAAAAAATCTGAAGGGGTATTGTTCCACACCTCCAAAGTTCAGTCCTGTCCTAGAACAAGTTCACATCAAACAACTTTAAAGGATTTTGCTTCTCAATAATGTAAACATGCAGATAAATTCTCAGTGAATATTTGCACCAAATTATTTATATAATTACAATTGTACTTGGAAATCTATTGTAAGTTTTGGAAATGTTTATGTTTTACCTCAAGATCAGTGAATCTTTTTCTAAACCATAGTGTATAAGAAGCCATGAAAAATGCATCTTTTTCATAACTTAAAATAGTGTACCAAAATGGCATGTCCAGGAGGAGTCACAAAACATTTCTATTCACCTCTGCTCTGAATTTACTACCAGTAAAGGCATCTGAGCATCGCACTGACAAAGTAACCATTAGGTGCTTAAAGCGGAGGTCAAAGCATAAAAATTTACAGCACAACAGAGTTTGAGGCTGGTGCGGTACCCACAGGAAACATCAATAAAGGGACTAACAGGTCCTTAAATAAAAAAAACAAATCCAGCAGGAGCAACTTCATACATCACTGTCTGTTGTCTTTCATGATGTCTACACACTCATAAAGGGGGTAGAAGAGATGTCTGATTCATAGAAAAAGTTCATGTTCTTGTAAATTGTTAATACAGGAACTTCCAACCACCTCACTGGACTATGTCTGAGCAAGGCTCAAGATCAGAATTAAAGATGATGCTTTTTCAAGATGAAGCTTCGGAATGAAACTCAGACTTAAATATCAATTTGTTTTAAAGGTTCTGTAGAATACATTTGTTCAGAATTTTAACTTGTTCTATGATGTCTGCATAAAAGGCATGTGGCTTTAGTCAAAATGAAAAAAATGCCCAGATGTGGTTTTACATATCTATTAACAGCCCTATGATTTGGTTCTAGATTAAAATGAGCTGTTTTTTCTTTTTTGGGGCGCTCATGAATGATTTTCTGCTCTACTGTGAGACACAGTGATGATTAAAACAAGACTAAAAATAAAATTTTATTTTGTATGAGCAATCTAGTTTCTGATACTATTTACTCATACTATGCAAACTTGTTATGGAGCTTGTTATGTGATCTACTTGCTTTCAATTCTGACAACAACACAAAGCATATTAAAGTTGTTACTCACTATGAAACTTTCAGTCTAACATGATCTGCTTTAAGCAGCTGACAGTGGCTAAAATCACAGCATGGCTCCTACCTACAGGTTGAGGCTCAGTCTCAGCCTCTTCAGTGTCCAAGGCTTGAGAAACTCTTTGGAACTCTCAGAATTAAAGTTGTCCGGTGTACTGTAAAAGATGGGGGAGCTGAAGTTGGCTCCTTATTCGCCAGCTAGTTTTGCAAATGTTCCAAGTCATCTTAAATGATGCCACAGTTTCATTCTAGCACCTGTACCATCTGTAGCGTTTAAGTTGGAAGGGAACATTTGATTAGAAAGCTGGTGCACTAGAAACCAACTTCAGCCTTAAAAAGTCAAGACTGTTACACAACAGCCTTGGATTCTGAAATTAGCACCAGTGGTTATGGTATGTCTCTTCTATGTACCGAACTCTTATTATTCAACCATGCCACCATTAATACTGGAGAAGGTGAATGGTTACACAAACTATCTTGTCCCATCTGCTTGTAAAACCACAGCTATGAGAGGGTCTGTCCCTACTAACCAGTCTTTATGCAGGTATTATAATGAATAAAGCAATGAAATGTGTCTTGTTCTTAGTAATGACTGAATAAGCATGAGTCATCATGCCTCATTGGATTTATTCAATTTGAAGTGCACGGTCATGGTCAAGCTGTTAATGGAATAGTTTGATTTGGCAAATTGAAATTTATAGAGGCACTTCAATCTGGTTACTTTAACTCAGAAATTATTGGATGTTGGGGCCAGTGGACATGCTCAGCCTTTCCCACGAGACCTCTCAAACAGCAGGACAATTCGCAAGGTCTTCGTAACATTAATCAGTCGCTGTGACCGTCAGCAGGTCGCCTGGGCCTGCAGCTCTGCAGCAGACACGAACACACATTAATATGGTGCACATGGATTTGAGCTCAGCCCACATGAGGAGCATTCAGCTCACACGCACTGACATTGCGGTGGCGTGAGGCTTACTGAAGAGCCAAGGCCAGACAGAGGGCAAGAAGACACAGACTGCAGAGATCAGTCAGTGGAACCAGAGAGAAAACTGCACTGAGAGAGAGAGAGAGAGAGAGAGAGAGAGAGAGAATGAACACTCTTGTCAATTGAAAAAGATAGCCATGTGGGAGAGAGAGGAGGCGGAGGCAACACAGTAAGAATCCAGTTCACTGCAAGACTGATCAGCACAGACGACCACCAACTGAATGACTGACTTGGGACAACTAATAGTTCATATCTGACATCCTTTATAATCTATACACTCAAAATAATCTATACACTCAAACAATCCATGCACTCATTTCTACACTATGTATTTAATTAAATCACACAAGTGATTGGAGCCATCCATCCATTATCTTCCGCTTTATCCCACTAGTCGGGGTCACAGGGGGGCTGGTGCCAATCCCAATTTCATTGGGCAAAGGCGGGGTACACCATAGACAGTTCGGCTGTTCATCGCATGGCCAGCCTTCACTCATGCACACACTCACACCTACAGGCAGTTTAGAGAGACCTATCAACCTATCATGCATGTGTTTGGACGTGTGGGAGAAAACTAGAGGGAACCTGGAGGAAACCCACTCAAGCACGGGGAGAACATGCACACTCCACACACGTCCAACGGTCCAGACCGTGAATGGAACCCGGATCGTCTTGCTGTGAGATGCCAATGCTAACCACTACACTACCATGCTAACCACTACACCACCTGCCAATCACATTGTGTCTTCGTTATAGCCTCCATTCTATTTTGGAGACTTGCTTTCAATTCTCAAAGAAATCTGCAGAGGTATTTTCCCACACGTCCAAAGTTCAGTCTCATGCCTGAAGTAAAGAAAGGACCTGTTCAGGTCTGTTTCTCTTCCTAATCCATTTCCTTTTCTCAGTAACGACTTCTTGACAGCTGCACATCCTTTTCAGATCCACGGTGTTAAGTTGTCTTCTCACAGTGGAAGGATGGACAGAAAACACCTGTGGATGTTTTCAGATCTAAAGCAGGAGTGGAGCCCAATTTTACTTTCAAATATAAAAGCTTTAAGTGCTGTTTATCTGATGGTGATAGTTTTGGGTGGTCTACCAGGGGTCTTTGCACAGTTATTAAGCGATTCATGCTTTCATATATTGTAATCATTTTTCCAACTCCTTTTATGTAAACACTTTCTTTTGGATTCCAGCTTTGTATGTAAATGATCTTATCAGATCTCCTCAAGAATATCATGAAAAATAAATAGCTTGTACCTAAAAGCCATTTTGAATGGAAAATAAATAAATGAAGGGTGATCTCTGACCTTTGCACTGTATTAAATAATCTAGTTAAGTTGTTACTTCCAGCTGTTACAGATACACCCTCAACAGCAGGGAGACCAACAAAGCTAGACAGTTAAGCATAGAGGGATGGACATGTAAAGGACAATAGCCCAGCTGTTTAAACAACACGCAGAGTGGATGTAAAACCAGAAGGAATGGAACACATACTATGCAAATAGTCAGCACCAGGAGTCAAGGTGAAAGATGCAAGGCCTCACTGACTGTAGAACACAGCCGATTCAGTTTCACTAAGTTGTCTGCAATTTAACAAGTTGAGTCAAGGTTTATTTACGTAGCGCCTTTTACAGCAGATATTTTCACAAAGCAGTTTTACAGAAAACCCAAGTCTAATTCCCTCCCAATGAGCAAACCAGGGGCAACAGCAGCCAGGAAAAACTCCCTGAGAGCCAGAGGAAGAAACCTCGAGAGACACCAGACGCAAAAAGAGGAACCCATCCTCCTCTGGTCAACACTGGATACTGCAAACCACCCTTACAGAAAATAAGTATTCTTAAAGTTCATTTTATTAAGTATACTTTATGTAGTTACTATACTAATGTCATTGTACTAGTAGTACACTTGTATATGTACTATTTTAATACTTCTTGAGACTAAATTGGCCCACTTTCTAGTTTTTAAAAGTATACTTTTAAGTACACTCTAAATGTAAGAGTAGCAAATCAAGTATACAACTAGTTTACATCTTTTGTACAGCAACTACACTAAAAGTAAACTTAAGGGTTTGCTGTTAATTTACAAGCTTTCTTTAAGTGAACTTAACAAAATACTTATAATTTACTACTTATATTATGGTTGTACTTTAAAGTATATGACCAGGTTTAAGATTTGTTTTCTACTTGAAATACACACTCAGATTAAGAAACATTTGTATCTTTATAAATCTTTATAAATTAAATTTAAATAAATATTGTACTGAATATGTTTTTGTGCAGAGCAAGGATACTTACTTCTACTACCTCAATCAAAAGATTAAGTACATACTTAGACTGTTCTATACTTGTCAGTATAACCCAAGCATACTTAAGTATAACTGTGTTTAGTATATCACTAAGAAGTACATAAAAAGTAACCTGAAAGCATACTCACTTCATTTTAGTTTAAAAGAAGTAAACTAATGTTACACTTAAATAAAATTCTTTTTTGTAAGGGCAGTACACAAGCAATACCAAAAGGACAGGATTTATTGGTATATGCATTATTAAATGTAGAGAAAAAGAAAGAAAACTGCTGGACTATATGTGGATATATATGGATATAGGACCATATCCTATATTTTTTATAATCCCTTTTTTGTATTTTTTGTATTGCCTTGAGATTAATTAATAACATTTCTATGGTTTTATGTACCAAATATAGCTACAATTCATTTATTCATCCTTTTGAATAAAACAGATTGTTTAGGGTACTGTGTAAGATAAACATGCTTTGTTCCGATTGGCTGTCTTGTATTTCGCCTCTTAAAAAAGCACTCAGAGGTACACCACTTTTTAGAACCTAGAATATGAGTGGACAGGGCTAAACTGTTATAGACTGAATAGGTGTATACATGTAAATTAGTTGGTTCCTGTGACATCCCAAAAACAATGAATTCAAAACTGTTTTTACAGTTTCCATATGTGAACTGTATGCAATAACAATAATAAACTGTAATATTTCAATATTACTGTTGCATCTATGTACAATAACCAGTGATCTATGATATTTGTGTATATTTCTGTATATTACACAAAGGAGTATATTTGCATCTATGACATTTAGTAGATACTCTTATTCAGATCAGCCTCTCACCAGAGAAGAGTCTTGTTGCTTGTCCTTCACACACCTTGAAAGGTGGTGGGTCAAGCAGAGCTGTATTTAAAGCTTGACGGGCTCTAGGTATGGATTGAGTTTTGCCTATTGACATCATTGAGGAGCAGGTCAATTTTTGGCTTAGCAGGCAAGCATCAGGGTTTTAGATGTGATGCAGGGAGTTACTATAGCAATACTTATACAAATTCTGTAGATACTCAAACCTTTTCATATATTTTAAAGCATCAGCAATATGAAAGTCATGGTATTCTAACTACCCCCTGCCCCCCTGTTTCATACACTTAGAAAAGACCATTTGCCTTCCTTTTCCCCACAAAGGTCAGCTCAAAAGTTAAGGTTGCTTGCTGATGGATTTATATTAACACAGCATGGAATTCTGGGTACAACCCCCCCCACCCCCCACTGACTCAGGCCTTGCCAATGAATTTCAAATGATCTTCAAATTGTATTTGCGACATTCTGAAAACGTTATCATTTCGTGGCATTATGAGGACCTGAACTAGCCTGCTCTGTGGTCACTGTAATTCTCACTTTTGGAATGAATAATAAGAACATTTCTCAGACAATTATAAGGTGGCTTGGATCAGTGTGTGACTTACAATTCTGCCTGTCCGTGCTGTTTCTTTCTTCAGGCTGCTAAGCTAAAATGTCAAAATTGGGTAATTTGAAGACTTTGAGTCCGGTCGTACTGTGAGTGAATCATTAAAATGGTGCTGACGAAGGACAATTATTTAAAAAAAAAAACCCTGTGGACCTCATACTATGTTTTTGATGACTAACTAAATTATAAAAGAATGAAAAGCAAAAATGATAGACCTGCACTGGATTAGGCAGATGTGCATACAGTCAACAGACAGGTCTATCTGTCTGTATCAGCTCAGTCCAGAGGCATTACACTCCAAAAGCATGCGGGCATGAAGATCATCGTTAGAGGTTACAGCACACAACACTTTAAATCGTGTTATCTGAAGATGCTCTTGACCATGTCAATAATTCTGATACGCTGTGATGCTGTATTTTCCGCCTAACTGATTTAAGCTCCATGTGAGTGAGGGAGCCAAGAAGCGTATTCTAAACACTTGTTCTAACCAACAGTATCATTCTTCAGTAACGGTGGAAAATCTGATCATTCTGAATCTACATCTAATGCTCACACCAAAAAGTTTAAATGGACCATGTAAGTAAAACTTCAGAGCACTATACTAGAGCTTTTGAGAAAGAGAAAGAATGAAAGCCTCTAGCTAGTTGCATGAAATTAGAATTAAAATCCTAATTTCAGCTCTTGCTCCCTTGTATTATTAGCTCTCATATTCTAATGGCTCTGACTGGGCCATTATAAGACACTGATCTTCTCTTTTAAACCATTCCTTGGTTAATATGGATGTGGTGTTTGGAAATAAGTCATATAAATGGGATGGATTCATCATCATCTTCAGCTTTCTGGTGTACGTCAGCAGTTTTGTGACTTGTCTTTATATATTTATAGCTTGTTGTTATATGTTTCAGCAGAAGAGAAGTATCCCCAAAACATGATGCTCCCTCCATCATGCTTCACAGTAGATATGGTATTCTTTAGTGAATGAGCTGTGCTGTTGTGCCAAAGATATCTTTTAGAGTGCATGCCCGACAGTCCAGATGTACAGAATACATGAGGAGAAGCCAGTACCTGCCAAAATCTTTTTAATAAAAGTTTTCATAGGTAACATCTCTGATAGGTTTTCTTCTTGTCCTAACATCAATTATTTTTTCTGACCATGGCAATGGCTGTGCGAAAAGTATCTATTCAGAATAATAAACTGAGATAAACCAAATAAATTCATAATGGGGGAAGAAGCATTCAGACAATAACATCACTTTGCTGTAAAGCTACTAATAGCTATAACCATTTCAAGATGTTCATTTGTGATCCATTTCTTCTGAAATATCCATTTTAGCCCCTTTCTTGGGCTTGAGATTAATGCAGCAATACCCTTTGCAGAGAAGCAGCCCCGTATGCTCCCACCTCCATACTTCACTGATATTCTTGGGATCTCATGCGCAAGCCTGCTTTTTCCACACTTGACAAGCAGAGTTCTATAGTTTTTTTTCCTGTGATGAAAATACATTATTACCAGACAGCTCACAGACCACGTTCCCAAAATACACCTTAGTGTCACTATCATCTAAAAACGGAGAGACTGTCTTCAGTGTGATACTCGCCCTAACATGTCATAATCATTTTTGTGTTATGATGCTTTTGGGCAATCAAGCTATGAATTTGTCTAAATGCTTACATGCAAATTTCAGAAGCACATCTCTGTGTTGCTCTTTATGCGTTAGGCATAGCGATGGACATCTAAACGTTTGACTGGTAGTGCTCTAAAACTTTCGACTAGTAGTGTACTAAAATGTTTGGCTGGTAGTGTTCTAAAACGTTTGGCTGGTAGTGTACTAAAATGTTTGGCTGGTAGTGTACTAAAACGTTTGGCTGGTAGTGTACTAAAATGTTTGGCTGGTAGTGTATCTAAAACGTTTGGCTGGTAGTGTTCTAAAACTTTCACTGGTAGAGTACTAAAATGTTTGACTGGTAGTGTACTGAAACGTTTGACTGGTAGTGTACTAAAACGTTTGGCTGGTAGTGTACTAAAACATTTGACTGGTAGTGTACTAAAACGTTTGACTGGTAGTGTACTAAAACGTTTGGCTGGTAGTGTACTAAAACATTTGACTGGTAGTGTACTAAAACGTTTGGTTGGTAGTGTACTAAAACGTTTGGCTGGTAGTGTACTAAAATGTTTGGCTGGTAGTGTATCTAAAACGTTTGGCTGGTAGTGTTCTAAAACTTTCACTGGTAGAGTACTAAAATGTTTGACTGGTAGTGTACTGAAACGTTTGACTGGTAGTGTACTAAAACGTTTGGCTGGTAGTGTACTAAAACATTTGACTGGTAGTGTACTAAAACGTTTGACTGGTAATGTACTAAAACGTTCGACTGGTAGTGTACTAAAATGTTTGACTGGTAGTTTACTAAAATGTTTGACTGGTAGTGTTATAAAACGTTTGACTGGTAGTGTACTAAAATGTTTGACTGGTAGTGATAGAAAAAATTTGACTGGTAGTGTACTAAAATGTTTGACTGGTAGTGTTCTAAAACATTTGACTGGTAGTGTACTAAAATGTTTGACTGGTAGTGTTATAAAACGTTCGACTGGTAGTGTTCTAAAGCGTTTGACTGGTAGTGATCTAAAACGTTCGACTGGTAGTGTTCTAAAACATTTGACTGGTAGTGATCTAAAACGTTTGGCTGGTAGTGTACTAAAACATTTGACTGGTAGTGATCTAAAACGTTTGACTGGTAGTGATCTAAAACGTTTGACTGGTAGTGTACTAAAATGTTTGACTGGTAGTGTTATAAAACATTCGACTGGTAGTGTAGTAAAACGTTCGACTGGTAGTGTTCTAAAGCGTTTGACTGGTAGTGTTCTAAAACGTTTGACTGGTAGTGAACTAAAATGTTTGACTGGTAGTGTTATAAAATGTTCGACTGGTAGTGTACTAAAATGTTTGACTGGTAGTGTTCTAAAACGTTTGACTGGTAGTGTACTAAAATGTTTGACTGGTAGTGTTATAAAATGTTCGACTGGCAGAGTACTAAAACGTTTGACTGGTAGAGTTCTAAAATGTTTGACTGGTAGTGTAGTAAAATGTTTGACTGGTAGAGTTCTAAAACGTTTCACTGGTAGAGTTCTAAAATGTTTGACTGGTAGAGTTCTAAAACGTTTGAGTGGTAGTGTAGTAAAATGTTTGACTGGTAGAGTTCTAAAACGTTTGACTGGTAGAGTTCTAAAACGTTTGACTGGTAGTGTACTAAAACGTTTGACTGGTAGTGTACTAAAACGTTTGACTGGTAGTGTACTAAAATGTTTGACTGGTAGTGATCTAAAACGTTTGACTGGTAGTGTTCTAAAACGTTTGACTGGTAGTGTACTAAAATGTTTGACTGGTAGTGTTATAAAATGTTTGACTGGTAGTGTACTAAAATGTTCGACTGGTAGTGTACTAAAATGTTTGACTGGTAGTGTTCTAAAACGTTTGACTGGTAGTGTACTAAAATGTTTGACTGGTAGTGTTATAAAATGTTCGACTGGCAGAGTACTAAAACGTTTGACTGGTAGTGATCTAAAACGTTCGACTGGTAGTGTACTAAAACATTTGACTGGTAGTGATCTAAAACGTTTGACTGGTAGTGTACTAAAACGTTTGACTGGTAGTGTTATAAAACATTCGACTGGTAGTGTAGTAAAACGTTCGACTGGTAGTGTTCTAAAGCGTTTGACTGGTAGTGTTCTAAAACGTTTGACTGGTAGTGAACTAAAATGTTTGACTGGTAGAGTACTAAAATGTTTGATTGGTAGATTTTAAAAATGTTTGAGTGGTAGTGTACTAAAATGTTTGACTGGTAGAGTTCTAAAACGTTTGACTGGTAGTGTACTAAAACGTTTGACTGGTAGAGTTCTAAAATGTTTGACTGGTAGAGTAGTAAAATGTTTGACTGGTAGAGTTCTAAAACGTTTCACTGGTAGAGTTCTAAAATGTTTGACTGGTAGAGTTCTAAAACGTTTGAGTGGTAGTGTAGTAAAATGTTTGACTGGTAGAGTTCTAAAACGTTTGACTGGTAGAGTTCTAAAACGTTTGACTGGTAGTGTACTAAAACGTTTGACTGGTAGTGTACTAAAACGTTTGACTGGTAGTGTACTAAAATGTTTGACTGGTAGTGATCTAAAACGTTTGACTGGTAGTGTTCTAAAACGTTTGACTGGTAGTGTACTAAAATGTTTGACTGGTAGTGTTATAAAATGTTCGACTGGTAGTGTACTAAAATGTTTGACTGGTAGTGTTCTAAAACGTTTGACTGGTAGTGTACTAAAATGTTTGACTGGTAGTGTTATAAAATGTTCGACTGGCAGAGTACTAAAACGTTTGACTGGTAGTGATCTAAAACGTTCGACTGGTAGTGTACTAAAACATTTGACTGGTAGTGATCTAAAACGTTTGACTGGTAGTGTACTAAAACGTTTGACTGGTAGTGTTATAAAACATTCGACTGGTAGTGTAGTAAAACGTTCGACTGGTAGTGTTCTAAAGCGTTTGACTGGTAGTGTTCTAAAACGTTTGACTGGTAGTGAACTAAAATGTTTGACTGGTAGAGTACTAAAATGTTTGATTGGTAGATTTTAAAAATGTTTGAGTGGTAGTGTACTAAAATGTTTGACTGGTAGAGTTCTAAAACGTTTGACTGGTAGTGTACTAAAACGTTTGACTGGTAGAGTTCTAAAATGTTTGACTGGTAGAGTAGTAAAATGTTTGACTGGTAGAGTTCTAAAACGTTTCACTGGTAGAGTTCTAAAATGTTTGACTGGTAGAGTTCTAAAACGTTTGAGTGGTAGTGTAGTAAAATGTTTGACTGGTAGAGTTCTAAAACGTTTGACTGGTAGAGTTCTAAAACGTTTGACTGGTAGTGTACTAAAACGTTTGACTGGTAGTGTACTAAAACGTTTGACTGGTAGTGTACTAAAATGTTTGACTGGTAGATTTTAAAAATGAGTGGTAGTGTACTAAAATGTTTGACTGGTAGATTTTAAAAATGTTTGAGTGGTAGTGTACTAAAATGTTTGACTGGTAGATTTTAAAAATGTTTGAGTGGTAGTGTACTAAAATGTTTGACTGGTAGATTTTAAAAATGTTTGAGTGGTAGTGTACTAAAATGTTTGACTGGTAGAGTTCAAAAACGTTTGAGTGGTAGTGTACTAAAATGTTTGACTGCTAGAGTTCTAAAACGTTTGAGTGGTAGTGTACTAAAATGTTTGACTGGTAGAGTTCTAAAACGTTTGACTGGTAGTGTACTAAAATGTTTGACTGGTAGAGTTCTAAAACGTTTGAGTGGTAGTGTACTAAAACGTTTGACTGGTAGTGTACTAAAACGTTTGACTGGTAGTGTACTAAAACGTTTGACTGGTAGTAATCTAAAAGGTTTGACTGGTAGAGTACTAAAACGTTTGACAGGTAGAGTATATTCAATAGAAAAAGCATGTTCATACAAGCGTGTATGAACACTTGCTTCTCCTCTCTGTATTGTGGATCAGTGTACAATTCCAATCTAAACCTTTTAATCTGTAGAAGTTCTGTCAGCTCCTTATAACCCACAGTCATCCCAGAAGAACAGAAATTGTTTATTAATAAATCATTTTCAAGATACAGCTAAAGCAAAGACAGGAGCTGGATAATTACAGCAGCTTCTAGCCTCTCTTATAGCAAGAGAGGTCAATTACCAAAACTGCCAATTCAAGTGAGCAAATAATCTACTTCAGGCCTACGAAGATCTGAGTAAGAGATCATTAATGTTGGGGTATTTTTGGCAACCCACTCTCTGTGAGATGTTTAGCCTAAAATGCAGGTGAGGTACAAAGTAAGAACTGAAATGAACAAGGAAAAAGGAAAGTAATAGGAAAATATAGATTTCCTGTATAGATGATTGTGAGGAAGTGGTGGACAGTGCTGGGCAAGAATAACAGGATATCTAAATGTGAAACATCTCAAGGACCCGAGATTTCCTTTTCCTGAAAAAGTATGTACAGCCTCCAGAGTATGCACTGTGGTGATGTGCGTCATCAACAGGAAGCAGAGTGGACAGAGTGGTTCCATGCCCTGAGGGCACTCCTTCTGGGACAATAATGATGTGGCCTGAAATTCAGCGCAACTAAGGTAACCTGAGTCCATTCCGAATGAAGCAAGGGAGAGAAGATTAGGAGCAGGAGCCATACTTCCTACAAACAGATCAATCTCATTATGTGGTTTATGTGCAGCAGATAAAGAACTAGATCATCTGGTTGAAGAAGTTGTGCAGCGTTCTGGGTGTTGCTCTCTAATATGAGGCAACTTCAAATAGATGGTGAGGAGTGATGACTTCCTCTTTACAGAGACAAACAGCCGCCTATTCTGGGCGCTTTTCATAAAAGTTCAACACGCTGCCAGAGGTGGAAAGAATCAGGCGTTCATCAATAATGGAATAAAAGCAAGGGGCATGTTGATGCCGACGCGCTGAAACAAACACAATGGCTGTGTTCAAAGCGAGGCCTAATGAGTCCGACCTGATACCAGCACCTCTCCAATCAATGTCTTCAGTCTCTCTCCTACACGCTCAGATCAATGATGCTTTGGGGAGAAATTCATTCCTCCATGCTTGTCGACACAAACAGCAAATCAGATTATCAGCTGCGAGAGCTGTGCTGTAATGAAGGCCTAAATTAGCAGCTGAAGAGGCACAGCTCACCTCTGAGCCATCTCCGTTAAAGAAACGAGAAGAAGTAGGAATTCAGTTCAGTCGCAACTGTACAGCTTTTATTTCAAAGCCATCATGAAGAAATGAAAGCAGTGGGGTTTCTTTCGTGCCAAGGACTTTAAGGCTACATATAAAGATTTGCTTGCTTAGAGGATTAATCTCTAATATTAAGTATAAAGGCAATCTCCAGACACAAAACACCAATTACTTGTTTACTTTTAAGATGCATAAATGTGCGTAACAATTGCCAATGCTCTGTTGATTCAATAACTGCAGAGCTCCAAACCTCCTCTGGCATTACATCAGCACAAAAACTTTGCTGGGAGCTTCATGGCATGGGTTCCCGTGGCCGAGCAACTGCTTGCAAGCCTTACATCACCTTAGCAGCACAATGGCAAGCATCAGATGAAGTGGTGTTTAGGGCCAACACTGCACTCTGGAGCATTAGAAACATATCTGGTGGTCTGATGGACAAGTCTATGTTACCTTAGTGGCTGCACTGTGCCAACAGCAAAGTTAGGTGAAGGAGGGATAATGCTATGGGTTGCTTTTCCAGGGGTTGGTCTAGGACCCTCCACAGCATCTCAATAGGATTGGGATCCGGGTTTGGACTTGGCCACACTGGAACTCTCCATTTCCTTCTTTTGAGCCATTCCTTGGTGGTTTTGCCGTAATGTTTTGGGTTATTATCATGTTGCGTGGTCCATTTCCGCTTCAGTTTTTGGACAAATGATTTGGACATTTTCCTTAATGATCCCAAAATGATTTCAAAGTGGATTCTATGCTGGAGAGCTTGCCAAAGCAAAATAGCCCCATGACCTTTCCACCTTTATCTTTCACACTTGGTATAAGGTTCATGTGCTCAAATGATGGTTGTTTTGTGCCAAACATTCTACCTTTCCTGCCACTATGCCTATTGTGTCCATTAGGGCTGTGTATTGGCAAGAACCTGGCGATGCAATACCTATCATGATGCAGCGGTCACAATTCAATATATCACTATATACTACGATATAGAATACAAAGCATTTTTTTTAACTCCTACTATTAAAACACACCACTGTATGAACAGGTTTGCCAAAGCTTACAATAGCATTGCACCCTTGTGCTGCTTGTTAATGTTGGAGTGAAGCTGAAAATGGATTACAACACTGCCATCTAGTGGTCAAAAGTTTAAACACAACACACACAAACCGTCTGATAGGAATCTGTGTATCGATACTGTGTTTATGAGAATCAATACAGTATCACAAAACATATCCCGATATTTGATATTTCAATATTTTCTTACACCCCCAGTATCCATAGCACACAAGACATACAGACCCAAGAAAACCTTGCGGTCTGTATCTGATGATAGATGCATGTACCTACCTGTAGGTCCCATCAGGTTATGTTGGGATTGTGAGAAACTTCTTTATGCATCGCGCGGTCTGCTCTTCGGCTCTTGGACTGAACTTGCTAGGACAACCAGACCCGGCCATGTTGGCAGATGTATTGAATGTTATCCACTTGTAAAGTATTTTGTGGAAAGTAAATCGACTGGTTTCTAATTGGATTACAATCTTTTTAAACCTGTTCCCAGACTCATATGCATAGTTCATAGTTTTTTTTCTGAAGGCCTCAGAGAGCACTTCGGATTTCACCATGGTGATAGCACTCACTTTAACAATACAGACCAAGCCAAACCTCATGTCTGAGGTTTAAATAAGACAGACTCCTGCAAAATCCACTCTAAGAACATTCGAATCATTTCCCGCTGATGTGGTGTGCCTGACTCTAAGTTTAGGTGTTTTATAGGGTTCTTTACTGCCTAAAAAACAGTAGAAAACTACATTTCACTAATTATTTGTATAAGTTGTCTTCTGTTTTACTGTGTAGTTATATTATCTGCCTCTCTCAATATTGTTGAATCGATGAAGATTAAATGTCCATGTTTCATTGATTTTATATATAAATGTTTTTATAATGTCCATATAGAAACATATAGGGCATCCTATTTTTTTGTAACATGACCGTATATATAAAAAGGACAGGATATATAATGTTTGACCGTATGACCTTTCTGCTTTTCTTGGCAAATATACAATCTAATGTGATGCCCAGAGCAGCAAATTCTTTACCACTGCGATATCACCTCTACTTTTAATAATTCTTATTTGTTTGAGGACGATCACTAATGAATTTAGTTTGAGGGCATCATTTTATTGTTTGTAATTATTACGTTTTGTGTATATCAGCTGCACTGCCTTATAAAGCCGGTGATGTGGTCTATTGCGATTTATAATGAGCCACCCTTTTTCACAGGAGACAGGTCTAGACTGCATGCAGGCCAGTCTAGCCCAGGCACTGTGATTACCCAGCCACGCTGTTGTAACACATACAGAGTGTGGTTTGGTGTTATGCTGAAATGCTACCTTCACAGATGTGCAGCTTACTCACTAACACATCGCAATAGCATGACCGACTGGATTTTAAACTTTAATTTAACTTTTGACTTCTTTGGCTAAATAGCCCACAATAATACAGGCTTCCACTTTCTCAGATGAGCCCGGAGAAATCATGGCACTTGTTGACATAAACCACAATACAGTACTGTATTTACATGCAATTCATATACTGTCCCAACATTCTGCAAACTGCAGCATGTATATCGAGTGAACCGTAAAGGGTTATGATTTTTACATACATGCCCAAGGGAGTATTAGCAACTTGACAGAAAATCAGCACCACGGCAGCTAAACTAACCTGCCGCAACAACTGTTAAACATGAAAGGATGACCGCAGAAAGAAAAAGTGAGCTGTTACAAATTTGATTCATGTTCACATTAAAGCTTGGGAAGGTGGCGGAAGGAGCAAGAGCACGACCACGGTTTCTTAAGATTTATACGTGAGGCGCGGGTCTTTAAAACAGCTTTTCTAAGAAGATAATTGCCCATTTATTTGAAAATTAACAACCCTAAAATGAGATCAGGTGGGGTTTCGGGGGACGAGCTAAAGTTCACACACTGCCTAAAACGGAGCCGGGTCCACTCAAAGTGAACACAACCGTCACCATTACTAAACGCTTTCCTTTTCATCTTCAGAAGCGTAAATGCCTCGCAATTTCCTTTCCATCATGACAGGATGTAATGTTTAATTACGGGGTTATGTGGTCCTCGCTGTGATTACAGCTCACCTGTGGAGAGTGACAAAGGATGTGGCGGCTTCTGGAAAGGGACATCAACCCTCTGGAACGGTGGCTCTTTTTTTAGCACTAGAGTAAACGGAGGGGAGAAGTGAACGAGCTGCTCCAGCGTGATCCGCGTTGAAAAGACGCACCCCGTTGTCGCCGGAAGAGGAAACCTTCTGGAATCGTCTTTCGGGGTGATTAAAGGATGTAAACCATGACTATAAAACTCTTGGGCTTTAATCGGTTCTAGTCAAGAGGGAATAAATTAAAACCACATTCCAGTCGGACTAATGATGAGAATGCTTGGCTCGTGGGTGGGAAACCCTGTACGAATACAGCTTTCACTCTTCTATAGGGGATAGTGGGCAGAAACGATTCCAATTTCTGCAGGTTGGGCTTGACAGACCAGAGGGGCTCTTTTTATAGCGATATACGTAATTACAAGCGCATCAGCTCTGGTTCGACTGAGCGCCCTTAGTGAACCCTGCGCGGCGCGTGTCTGAATGCTGTAAATGCCTGCTTTTCCATTTAATGCAACAAGAGAGGGATTTCTGACCCATCAAGGCCAAAGGGGGCTGCACGCAAGCATCACAGACGGGCAAATGCATAACATCCTTTTCTCCAGGCGGACGGGGTAAATGGTAAAGGTGGCTGAAACACGCTCTTGTGAATGAAATGAGATGAAAGTAACTGCCAAAGGAAAAAGAGGGAGAAGAGAGATTGGAAGAATGGGGGGGATGGGGCAAAGGCAGATTTGTCAAGTACAGCAAAGGCGCAAGTTAAGAAAGTGAGTGGAAAATAGCTGGCGGTTAAAAAACAAGAGCTGTATCTGAAGTTTCGGCTCAACACTTCTCTCTTTTTCGTCTCTGTGGCTCACGCTCCTGAGGTGAAGAAAGACAAAACACGCATCTACCCTCACAGATTCTTTTTTACAATACAAAATAATGATCACACGGTGCAACATTCAAGGGAGGGCAAAATCCATTTAATTAGTAAGTTTCCAACTTCTCTTTTATAAAACACAGAGAGGTTACACCGGTTTCTCTGATTTCTTCTTGGTCCGTCTAGAACGTGTGTTATATGTCAAAAAAACTCCAATTTGTTAGCTGATACAGTCCACCGTGCACTTTTTAGCAAGTGGTAACTTTCAAAAATTTCAATACAACTAAAAAAAAAAAACCCCTCCACTTCCATCAGTGGCTTAGAGGAAGAGTTTACTCTTAACCGGTTACAGGGGTCGCCTCAGGAGGGATGCCTTGTCGCCTCTTCTTTAGCTGCCATGGCCTTGGAGAGATTCTGCCATGAAGAGCTTGCCCAGGTTCTGAGCGGTAAACTCCTTCACCGTCTGACAGTACGTGTTAATTTGCCCTGGAAAATAAAGAGAAAACATAAACAGTTAGATTGCGATCGACCTCGTTGAGGGATGAAAGAGAAGGAAGACGGAGAAAGAGTGCACATCTGTTCGAGAGGGCGGAGAAGGCGAGATGTAGAGGTAGGAGTTATGACAGGGCTGCCTGGCGAAGCGGTTCGGTCTTAATGTCCTCCATTATGTTTTGAGGGCTGGCTGCACTGCTCCTAAGTGATTGGCTTTCTGCTTGGCAGGACTGGAGGAGAGCGCAGTTCTTGCCAGGCCGGGTCTGAGAGTTCTTCTAAAAGCCCTTAAGAGACTAAAGAATGAAGTGTAGTCCTCTGCTGCTCACACAACAACCCCATCAACCCTCAACACCAGCCCTCGTCTCCACAATGCACGCAAACAGCTCTGACGTGTCCAGCTGATCCCGGATCAGTTGCTCCATACGCTTTTCTGAGCCTATGCTTTCCCCCGGTGGTCTGCTCATAGACTGTCAATCCAAACGCCTGTGTTTCTAATAAATAGATATGTTTTCTTGGTCGGTTTGCAACAAAAATGACATTAAAATAGAAAGTTAATTAGAGGTTTTGCCATTACTCTGCAAAACCTGCTAAACTGAAGGAACTTGGGAATCGTGTCATGTGGTTCGATATCAGCACTTAAACCTTTCAGGAGGTTAAACTGAGGCAGGGTGACTCAATAAATATGCAAGACATTTCGTTTAAAGCATTTCAAAATTTGTTGAAGATATCAGCTTAAGTCAGCATACTAACTAGCTAGCCCTGGCCAGTCCTGTCATGTAATACCACTTCGTACCACAAGTGGTGACACTGAGTCACTGTGGCGTCAAGCCTGCCTGCAGTCGCCATAGGAGGGGATTAAAAAACACGCCTGCACTTGGCAAGAAAACAAGTGACAAACAATAGTGAAACAAGTTAACACTGGTGCTGCTTTGCTGTCTTGGTGATTAAAGAGATGAAGTAGCTGAACTCTCAGCGATTCTTTGAAAGGGGGACTGTTCCTATTACCATCTATCAGTCTCTGACATCAACTGTGAGGAAGTTCTTTCCGCTCCTCCTTCTTTCAGCTGAGTGATGTTAGAGGGTGTACTAGTCTGCACAGCCTGTTTCAAACCCCCTTCACAGCATCTCAATAGGATCAGGATCTGGGTTTTGACTTGGCCACGCTGGAACTCTTCATTTCTTTCTTTTGAGCCATTCTTTGGTGGATTTGCTGTAATGTTTTGGGTCATTGTCATGTTGTGTTTGACAGATTGTTGTGTTCGACAGTTCGACAGATTGCATCATTTTACTCCTTCAACAGCTCAATAAAGGGAAATTTATTGAAGTAAAACCTACTCTTCATACTAGACAATACTTTGATGAACATTTTTGATGAAGCTGCATATTGGAAAAAATTCACAAAGTATTAGCTAATAACTTAAATGTTAAAAAAAACCCTTTACAGGCATTTTCTTACTTAATCCTGCACGAGTGAAACTGTAAAAAGAGTGTAAAGCTTGTAAAGCTCTAAAAATAGTTGTATTTTTTCTTTTTAATTATAGGTTGAATTGATTTTAACTTTTTTTTTGCAATTGGTCATACGACCTTATCCACATGCTTCATGCACT
The DNA here is from genome assembly GCA_021613375.1 of Megaleporinus macrocephalus. Lineage (NCBI taxonomy): Eukaryota > Metazoa > Chordata > Actinopteri > Characiformes > Anostomidae > Megaleporinus > Megaleporinus macrocephalus. Next base: position 16,346,334 of record CM038703.1, read on the forward strand.
CAAGAAAGATAATTTCTTCTACAAAACGCTACTGCCACATGTACAAGTAATCATTAATGGGTTGACTGCACTGCCATTCTTTAGATCACGCTCACAGGCGACAAAAATGTGTCACAATTCTGACTGGTGATAACACTGCGGCTCACATTTGCTGTTGAAATTCCTTAATAATTTAAACAGTTCAACTACACAATCTTATTGAGCAATGTTGGTTAAGGAACGTCTCCCCTCTCACCACAATACCCATCATCCTGCTGAACACTGGTTTCTAATCCGATAACTCCCTAACCATTATTTGCTTTCTGTTTTAAGCACATACACAAACAATATTCACGTATTAGCCAAGTTCCATAGGAAACCAGTTAACCTGCAGACTGTGTCAGATTCTGAAAAAGAGCAAAAGCATCAAAATCCAAACATCTGCCATAGCAGAACACCTAAACAAACTGAAATAGAAACAAACAGAATACATTTCAGCAAACAAGCCAGGCTGTAAAATCCTTTACAGACAAAACAGAACAACATTCAGGGCAATCCGGAAAATATTTTTAAAACTGCTGAACATGTTACTGTGACATGTTTACGGCTCCATCAGTAATGCTGGAGGCTAAATACTACTTTTACTTGTCAGAATTCAAGCCACATTTATTTGTACAACTCTTTTTACAACTGATGTCGTTACAAAGCAGCTTTACAGGAATTTAGTAACAGACATTCAGTAGAGCATAAATAAGCATAAGAATAAAATAATAACATTGAACAAAATCATGAAAATCATAGAAAAATCCCTGGTGAGCATGCCATAGACAACAGCGGCAAGAAAAAAACTCCCTCAGAGCTGAAGGAAGAAACCTTGGGAGGAACCAAGGGGGGCACTCATACAGTACTGATAATGACTGTACCACCATATACTTCCCTTTGTATCTACACTCACTGCTCATTGTATCAACTCTACTTAGCATATAGACAGCTCTACAATTACAGACTGCGGTCTGTCTGTTTCTCTGCATCCTTTGTAAACCCCCTTTCATCCCCAGAGGACCACCACTGAAGACCACAGCACTGACGTGATGGTGACTTCACATGTAAAAGATGGACCAGCAAGGATAGAGTGTTCAACAGAGTGAGCACTGCTGTGTCTTGATCCACATGTACCAACGCAACACATACTAACACAACACCATGTCAGTATCAATGCAGTGCTGAGAATGAGCCACTACCCAAATAATACCTGCTATGTGGTGGTCCTGTGGGGTGAATGGTGGGAAAGGGGATTAACTATGCATGTAATAATTGGTTATAATAAAGTGGTATAGTCTTTCATGGTGCTATCCGAGGAGTAAAGTTCATGTATTAAATCTTATATATATATATATATATATATATATATATATATATATATATATATATATATATATATATATATATATATATATATATAAAAATGTAGTGAGGTTTTCCCAAACTAGCATGTTTCAGGCTGAACCCATACAGGCTCTGTATACTGTAGTGAAGCTCAGCGCCTGAGACATAATAGATTCTTCATGTCTGCAGCTGTTATGAAACGTCAGTGTAAGCTGATCTGGAATTGGTTTGCCTTTCATATCCAGATGAACACAATTGGAGGGGAATATGAAAATGAACGAATAGAAGAAGAGCGTTTATCAAACTCTCACATTAAAAAGGAGTCTTTGTCATTTATGTCCCTAAGACTATGACTGCAGCCGCAGCTTGATGAGCCGTCTTAGCCTGAAACTCTTGGTAAACAAGAGCCATGGGTTTTATTGTGGAATGGAATGCCAACCCTCATCATCCTTACAGCTTAGTGCTTTTGAGGAGAACACCTACTTGCAGCCGAGGAGCCCGAGCTCAGGCAGCTCTAGGAAATACTTCATGCTAGATGTACACACTGACATCTCCAAATCTAATTACTCACAACTCAATAACCAGCCTCACACAAAGCCCCACGGGCGCATGTACTGCACCGCAAATGCAACTTACAGCAAAGCATGAATCTTAATAAAGTCCTGCAAACATGTGACTCCCTCCGGCGCCCACTGCCTCGAAAAGACAGTGACGAAAATGCAAAACAGTGAGTGGGGAAGAGTTCGAGGAGAGGACTACACAAGACAAAGGGAGAGAAAGAGCTGCCACTTTATTTGGGGCAGACTTCATTTTGGGCTTATACGCTCAAGATGTAGTGCTTGCTATTGCTCCTGTAGTGGCAGCACTGAGAACCAGAGGTGGATGACTTTGATGGAGTGAGTGTACGTGAGTGTGTATTAATAATCCTCACCATCACCACCATGTTGACAGGTGGACAGGGGCTATGAAGACTTTCCTACAGTACTGTAATCAACCCTTGAGGCCCACCACGACCTTAGACGTCATGAGCTTCAGCTAGTTCTCACACCTACCCAGTAAAAACACCACACAAGTAAATTTCCTACATATCAGAAACGTGTATGTCAGGATTAACAAAAAAGACAAGGAGGCAAGGGCAAGGATAAAAGGCAATACTTCGAAGCAGTTATTCCTCAAATCATCTTTAATGATCTCAGCGTGGAAAGCCTGATTAGAAAGCAAAAGATGGTTTCCCAGCAGCTGACCTGGAACACAGTGCTTAAACAATCAGGAGCCAAACAAAGATTCAAAATCTCTCCATCAATCCGCGCAAGGTCTCCTCAATGTAAATTATAAACTGCACCTTGTTGTGGAGTCTGCAGCCCACCCCCCCTCATCCCAACTCCCCAGCAGGGAAGAGGGGATCAGTCCAAATCTTTACAAATCCAGATCACTCTGGCTAAATAAGGAAATGAATCATTAGCACAGCTGAGTTCTCACAACCTGCTCAACACATTTTGCTCACTTGGCTGAGGGGCTCTTCCAGCATCCTAAACTAAATCAATGAAACTCATAGAACCTTAATGACTGTAATACTTAAATCCATCCTCGTATAGTTCTATTACAAATGCAGGTGATGCAAACAACGGCAACGACTGTGAACCGGAAACTGAAGGACTGATGAAAGACAGTGGTCTTTAGTTTAGCTAGTTAGCATTTAAAAAAAAATCAATTATTTGTGTGCCACACAAACCAAAAACACACCATTTGTTTGAGCAAGACGAGCCCTGCACCCAATTGCAGTCAATGTTTGCAGCCAGCTGTATCAATAAAATTTTAATTATCATTTAAAAATTCTTATGAATTAATCAAATTAAAAACTGCGGTATGTGCTTTGGTATCAGCAAAAATCTAATGAATGTATTGCAGGTTACAAGATTCGTAAAAATTTTTAATGAAGTTATATATTTTATAAATATTTTTCCAGAAATTCAACATTAATAGTAGCACTTTCTCACTTTCTTATGAAATTCTAAATATTCTAATGTTGTAAACAGGACAATTGTTTCAATATTTGTCAAAGGTGTGCTGATCTTGATGATGCAACATACATAAAGATAGGCTTTCTTTACAATGCAATACTTTTCCCACTCTTTCATAAAGGCATGTCTGAGTTATTTAGTCTGACATTTGCAGAAATCAGAAATGAACTAATTTTTTATTTCGAATGTCATGTCTATATTATCTGCATGCATGGTTAGATGGCCGCACCACCCGACATTTTTAGACTCTAAAGCTTAAAAATGATTATTCTAATACACTAATGTATTCTCATAAAAGAGATAATGTAGAACAATATGATGCGTAGTGTACTTATTTAAACTTATTTAAATTAAAAGAGGACTTGAAAACAAAGAAATGAATGAAATGCATGCCGTTTCCACATACTCTCAAACCATGTGGAGTCGCCACCTGCTCTTAGCCTTGATCTTCGCTTATATGGTTTCTAACCACACTGTAATGCTGGGATCAGATTATATGAATTCAGTTCAATTTTGAGATAATTTGTTAACACATTTTAAGTGTCAGGCCAAAACACGAGTATGAGGAACGGGAGAGGTAGTGTGACATAACTGAAGAACAGCATCCCATGAGACCCAGACGAAAAGTCTAGCGTGTCAGATGTTTTTTTTTTTTTTTTTAGATCAACAATGTTGTGTTGATTTATGGGCTGAATAGAAGTCAGAATGTTGTCTGTCCTATATGTAAACTTGGCAAAAAGAAAGATGGATGCTGCTGTTGCAGCTGTTAAGTGCAACAATAAAACAGAGGAACGGGTTTGACGTGTCCTTGAGGGAATACCACAAGAGTTCAAAACGACAAGTGTTGGCAGGAAACAGTAGGAAAACATAACATGTTTACATACAGCGAACCTGGTAGTTGGATACATTTATGTAGTGCTCTTTACATGTCAACACTTATTACCTCAAGTTCTCTTTGAAGGATAGACAGTCTATTCCCATATGCAGGAACAGGTCCACAGAAGTTTTCGTGTCTTTTTCTTTTTGTAATGCAACATCGGCAGCAAGACACAACACGTTTGTAGCATTGACTGATAATTTCTTGACCCTCCTCCCTGACACGTATGAGTTCACACAAGGTTGTTAACTATGACTGATTGGGGTGTGTAGTGTTTATCTCAACTGTGTGTAGTTTTCGACATAACACATAACATTATTTGTAAAAATAGACCTAAATTGTTTTGTAGTTCGTTCAATTCTACAAATGATGTTATGAATGTAAAAAAAATGTAAAAAAAATTAGAAAAGTGACTGAAATTTTAACTGACCAGCGATGAGCAGGGAGTCCATGCGTGGGGGAGCCTGAGGAGGCTTGAAGAGTTTAGTGAGGTCTTCTTCGGGCAGCGGCGGCTCCCCTCGACTTTGCCTCTGAGCGTTCTCCTGCTGACGCCTCTGAACGTACTGTAGGAGAAGAAAAGCAGCAGACATGAGGAGGGACGGAGGGCAGGGAGAGAGAGAGAGAGACAGAGAGCATGCAAACAGTTAACGTGAACTTGATATCTGTAGCTGCTGTCATTAACCTACGGGTGGCCTGAGCTGATTCAATTATCTCCCACAGAGACGGGAACCTTTAAGGTGGCCCTTTCAGGCCATGAGGGGTGGAGGACAGATAGGAGGGAGGGAAAGCTCTGTCTGAAAGGAGGAGAGGATGACAGGTGGAACAAAAGACGGAGGTAGGAGGTAAGAAAAAAGGAAAAGGGAAGGGCGAGGCATTGGACAAATGAAAGACATGATTTTTGCAAAAAGGAACCAAAGAACCTCATGACATTCTATCCATCTTCTGTCTCTGAAGACTTTTTTTGTTTAATACAGAATCTCACTGGATGCACTTGTGAAGTGCAGTTCTTGCTGGTTGAGTAGATAAATTCACAGCTGAGGCTGTAGCACAGTCCGGCTCAGTCAGTCATGTACCCGAGCACTTAAACACACATGCTTGAATATGTACACAGATTAGTGCATATCTTATATATATATATATATATATATATATATTTTTTTTTTTTTTTTTTTAAATAAATAAAAAAAAAGAAAAACACTTATTTTGTTTATAACACTAGGAGGGCCAGAGTGACACTATAGCACTCACTCCTACTGCACATCTTAACCAAACACATACAAATATTAAAAGCTACTCGTCAAAGTAAAGGCACAATGTTCTTTTTCATATGACTGCACGCCAGAATAGAACAGTATGTATTAGGGTTGTTAATTAAAATAGTCGTGATTAATTGCATTACTTTGTGTAATAAATCTTGATTAACTGGATTAGTCTTAACTGATTAATCACATTTGCTTAAATTATATGCTAAACAGTTTTTTCCTGATTAAAAAAAATGCATTTTGTTGAATGCTAATTTAATGCACGGAATAATCTTTCACAACAATGTAACAACATTACTCCCATAATGCAAATGCACATGAACATGAACCTGATGTGATTTCTATAGGGTGAACACGGTTTCCAATACTTATCACCACATTCCAGTTAGAACAACTGAAGCTGTGTGTTTTAAATGCGAGAGAGAGGTTTTGTCGTGCTATATTTGGTTCTAGAAAATCTGAAATTCTTGCTTAAGTGATGGCGTTTTGCTCGTCCTCACTTGAGCATGTGCTGTTTTCACCACATTTTTTAGGAAAATCTAATAGAATAGAAGAAAAAAAAACATTGGATACAGAGGTTCAGATTTGGGTTGGGTTCTTTAGGAGCGGCAAGTCTAGGCAGCGTGAAGCAGTTTAAATAAGCGGCCCTACATTTCCGGCCAATGGCATGAGTGAACTAATGCTAGGGCATGGATTTATCCATGCAAGCTGCAGCTACAAACAATCGCTCGCATGCATCTAAAGTTGAGGGAGTGTTTCACACAGAAACACAACAGTGTGGTGCTCTGTCAGCTCTGCACAGTGGAGATGATCACAACAGTACAACTGCTATACACGAGACCTTGAAGATCAAACATCCCGTAGAGCTTCAACAACACAGCGGCAGGACAGCACCTGTTTACCTGTTTTTATTATGTTAGCAGATTATTTTAAGATTATTAACACGTGTAACAGGTTTCTTTCAGTAGTGTCTCTTAAAAAGTTGCATTGCTAACTGTTTCTTAATCGGTAGTGTGTAGTTCAGTGTAGAACCTAAGGCTGTTCTCGATACCGCGGGAGATTTAAAACACATGTAGCTGTTTCTCAAATGGTCTTTCTGCAACATATATAGTAGACAAACTGTCTGATTGCTAGTCTGTGAGGCGTGTAGGCTTCGTGTCATTTGTGCCTCTAAAAGTCGAGTCAGAGTGTAGACTCTGTGTAGTATCTATAAATGGTGTGTATCTATAAAGGGCCCAGGCTGCTAAACAGCTCCACCTAAAAACAACTACAATGAACTGAATTATCAATACAATGCATAAAAAGTCTAAAAACGGCAATTTTATGTGTTTTAGTGAGATCTGCCTCCGCTATGTCCTTTACAGTGGAGAAGCACAGCTGGGCTTCTGGCATGTTAACGTTTTTGACACTGCTGTTCTCTGTATCTTAAGAAACTGACCTGATGTCAAATTCCTAACATTAATTGAAATTAAATGAAATTCCACATCACAACCAATAAAGATCATCTAGGATTTCCAAGCAGCTTACATTGTACTCTATTGTATATCACCCACATATCACAGAGATTTGGAAAGACACTTGTACATACGGCTCAATCAATAACAGAGCTCGGGACATTCAATCCAGAACCGAGGCCGTTATGAGTTCATCCCGACTCTCTGATAAAGGCCCTGACACACACCAACTTTATCGATTTCCCTCAAGCTCCACTAATTTCATGGGGCCGGCCTGAAAGGTTTCACACCCCGCTAGCCTCCGCTGCGCTACACCAGAGCTACGGATGCCTCAGAAGGATATACCACTGTAACCTCTACTAACGCCGTAGCCTTGCCTGTCAATTAGCACGTCTGAAAACAGCCTGGAGGAGCCGGCGCTAACACAAACCGGCATCGCTCTGCGCTCGATGGCGGTGAGTCACCTGCATAGCGTGGGCCAACATCAAAGAGCTGGAGAGGAAAAAGGTGCTGGTGCTTATCAGCCACAGCAGCGCGGAACCACGTGCCGAAGCCAGGACCCCGACGCGGCGGACGACTAATTGAATTAGCACCGAGATAAAGTGCGCAGGCTTTTGAAATAGGTCCACTGATGCATGTCGTGTTCAAAAAACAAACATTCCAGCCCGGCTAACTCCGCTCGCCCCCCTCCACTCCACTCCTACAGCTAGGAGAGAGCACCTGAGTGATAATTATTGATTTTCAATCAAACCAGCATGGCTGAGCTCCAACAAAGAACAGCCTTCCACAGCTCGAGAGAAGATTCATGTTTTTTTTTCTATTTTGTTCTTTTTTCCCTGCCAGAACATTAAATTCGGCAGGCGGTGTTAGAGCAAGCAGTTTCTGGAGGGCAGTGTGCCGGACCGACTCAGACAGTAAGGGGAAGGGGGAAAAAAAAGGTGAGAAGAAAGCAAAGACAGTCAGGTGGAACAGCAGGTGGTTTGGTTAGGCTTCGGACTCCAACATGGAAGTGAGAAGATAGGAAGACCTTCATTCTGACCCAGTGATTGGGTTTAGAAACTCTGTGAGTTCCAATTCTGCACAGGCTGAGGTGAGTACAGCGATGTGAGAGAGCTCAGAAGGACTGAACTATTGGGGTTACGGTATGAGAGGTCAAAAATGGAGAGGAGTAATTCTAAGGGCCAGGCACACTCCATTAGCAGCGCTATCTCATCCGGAGCAGGGGTCAGACACAGCACGCCCAATCTGATAAATATTCATTATGTGCTTTATGCTGGATAAATGATGTGGGGTCAGTTTTTGCCAACTTTCACAGAACAAATTAATAGACAAATAGCAGAACACCTAGCTCAGCAGCTCTCACTATAAAACGCCTGCCAAAATGAGAGACCAGCTCAAACAGCATTTTTATGATTACCCCCATAAACTGGGGATTACTTCATTTAACTTCTCATCTAATAAAACGTTACAATCAAAACCTTATAAGATAAACACGAAGAGGGCAAATCGGCGTTTAAATTAAAGACCAAACATCAGCAGCCTCGTTCGATGAAGTAAACAGCTAGGTGTAGAAAAGCTTGTAGCATGAAATGAGGGCTTGCATCAATTAACGCATCTAAATGGAGGCAAACGAATACTACAAATAAGCTACATGGAAAGCAAAACACAAGTCCGCAGGATATTTTTCAGCAACGGCACGCATCGATAAGCTGCTCCAGTGAGCCGCCGGGGGAGGAAGTACCTGGTGCTTTTGTTGCTGCTGCTTGCTCAGGCTGCGGCTGTAGTTGTTGTATTTGACGATGTCTTGGCTCATGTCATCCACTCGGTCCATCAACATCTGCAAGCTTTTCTCAAGATGAGAGCTGCAGCAAAGAGACAAACACAGCCGAGTTACAGAATCAATAGAGCAAATGTATTGCAGAAAATAAATATTATTGAAGGTTTGATCAGAACTGCACAAAGTGTGGCCTGTGAGAACATCTGATTTGGACCAGCAGAAACCCAGTGAGGGGGTTCAGGTTCAAGTGGTGGTGGCTACTATTGTCTTTGAGAGTTGTCTTCCAGTACAGTTTAGTTCTAAGCTGCGTCTAACATGCTGTCCTATCCCCACACCTAACACTAATGCCTCAGATCCAGCCAGTGAAGGTCTTCCTTACAGGATATTTTGGCAGAGCAGGACCAGGGTTAGTGACCACTGCCCGATTCTCTTACCCATTCAGAAAGCAAACAAGTATTTCTTTATATGTATAAATTACTACATTCCAGTCCTCCTTTTATAATGCTATTACATTATGTTTTGGAAGAATAAATTGATGTTTAAAAATCTCATTTGAATATTTATTTGTATATTGTTTTTGGTCTTAGCTCACCATAAACCTTGCATTTTGCCCAAAAAATAAAAAAAAAAATAAAAAATTATATAAATTAATTGTCATATATATATATATATATATATATATATATATATATATATATATATATATATATATATATATATATATATATATATATATATACACACACACACACGACACATCTACAAGACATATATATCGACATACTTTCTATATATGCCTCAAAAGTATAAAAAACTTAAAAATACAAAAAAATTAAATAAGCCTCCAGTAGGGCGTGTGTACAGAACAATCAGATTCTTTGAAAATGTTCACGCTCAGAGCAGCAACAAAGAGGCATATGCAATATTTAGATGCATGTTTCAAGCCATTTGTTATGGGAATTCCATATCATCAAAGCATATCTCAATTACCCAGAAGGTATCAATCTCCCACATAAATCTGCATAAATAGCTGCTTGACTGCAAAAAAAAAACAGTAGAAGGTGGAGCTTCATTAACAAACAAATAAATGATTCATCATATCCAGAATACATCACAAGAAAAGCTGCATATTTAAAGCAATATGCAAATCTTGTTCCTTGCTGCTTCATCTAATACTGGACAGCCAGTCACGGACTAAAGACGGATAATGGGGGGAATTTCTTCACCGGCATTTTACACACCCCTCCTAAACCCCATGCCTGGCCTTTTTATTTCCAGCACAGCATTAATCTACATTAGCAGCCAATTAGCCACAATAACATGTTCCATTAATCTTCCAGGAAAATTCCCATAGTCCGTTGGGAAGACAGATGAGAAACAACCTGGGGGTAAGGACAAAATTTAAGCGATTCATTCACACACATACATAAATAGTCTTGAAGGTTCCAATTCACAGGGTTACGAGGCCTTTCTACACCGGACACAAGACGAGATGCGCTGCTCTGACAGCAAAGCACCTAAAGCTGCAAAGCAGTTTCTCAAATTTAACATCTTTAAATGAGACATGACTGTTTGGACCCTTTACTTTAGGCAGTGATTCACTAGATTACAGTTTCTTCCTGGCTGTAACTGGACTGGGTGACATGAGTTCAATAAAACTGGACCAAATTAAAAAGTTGGGACAGTATAGAAAATACAGTTTCTTACATTTACTTTGGTGTTTATTTTATTGCCGACTACATGAACGCAAGCTGTTTCATAGTTTGTTAATATGTTATACATAGATTAATATGTTAATTTGTTAATATACATCCATTAAAGCACTTCAGGCCTTCAACACATTCCAAAAAAGTTGAAATGAGAGCAATTCAGGGCTTGAAATGAGGTAAATAAATAAATAAATAAAATAAATAAAGTCAACAGGTGACTAATCATGATTTGGTACAAAAGGAGTATCCATGAAAGGCTGAGCCTGTGAGGTGCACAGTGGGGCAGATGATCTCCAGTTTATCAACAAATGTGTGAGAAAATTATTGATATGTTTAAAAGCAGTGATACTCAAAGAAAGACTGGAAGGGATTTGCACTCAGCCTGTTATCAGCAACAAATCCAAAAGCCAGGGTCTGTCATGGTACGGGGTTGTGTCCGAGCCCTTGGCACTCACATTTCTGTGATGCAGCATGAAAGCAGAAAGTACACTGATTTTTCAACGAGACTGCACACATTACAAAGACATGGCTGCTGAAGCAGAGGGTACAGGTACCGGACTGGCCTGCCTGCAGTTCTGATCTGTCCACCAATGGACAAGGTGTGGAGAATTTTCAGATGAAATATGTGACAGTGATAACCCTGTACTGTTGCACACCTTGTGTCTGCAGGAAAAACTGCACAATATAACGACTAAACCTCTTCATTTAGTATCCTCGGTGCCAAAACACCCTTCAAATGTTGTGAAAAAGAACAGCAACATTACAAACTGGAAAATGCTTCATCGTTCCATCGTTTTTTGTAATTAACAAATGAAATAAAATGGACCAGACAAAACATGTAAAATCTTGGGTTCATGCTGTCTACATTGGAATAAAGATCAAAGTAAATGTAAGAAACTCTTTTTATTGCATTTTCCATACTGCCCCAACTTTGCTGATTTTGGAGGTCTATAAATAAATAAGTAAAGAAATGCTTTAAGTGAGTAGATCAGCAGGTATATATAGTTTAGTTAAACTGCAGTGAGTAGATCAGCAGGTATATACAGTTTAGTTAGACTGCAGTGAGTAGATCAGCAGGTATATATAGTTTAGTTAGACTGCAGTGAGTAGATCAGCAGGTATATACAGTTTAGTTAGACTGCAGTGAGTAGATCAGCAGGTATATATAGTTTAGTTAAACTGCAGTGAGTAGATCAGCAGGTATATATAGTTTAGTTAGACTGCAGTGAGTAGATCAGCAGGTGTATACAGTTTAGTTAGACTGCAGTGAGTAGGTCAGCAGGTGTAGGGCAGCTTTTCAAATACATAATCGTTAATCAAGAACGTAATAAGGTGCTTAAACACCTTAAATAATTTAGTTTCCACAGATAATATTCTCATATGCAATTGTAGCAATAAGTGTTGCTTTGTTAAAAAAGAAAACCACTAAGTTGTGCATTTCAGCAGACCTGTCTTCATTCCTCTTCTGCATATGTACCATTGCTCTTTATTAAAGCAGTAATACGTATTTGACTACTCAGGCAATCGATGGAAAGATCGATAGAATGCTCAATTACTAAAATATCCAGTACCTGCAGCACCGGATTTGACCGTTCGATTCACTGATACAAGCACGTTAACCAATTATTATATGGAATGAATTTGTCATGCAATATCAATCGGTCAATGTCACTTCTTACGATTGCTTCAGACGCTTTAGCGCAGCTTTTTAAAAATAAAATAATAAACTGCACTGTGACGTTTCAGAAGAAATTTCTTGTACAGTTAACATCAGACATAGACACACTTACAAACACTAACAAGTCTAAACACACATCTAAATCATAAAAAAAAAAAAACTAAAAGCTTAAGGTAACCAAAAAAAATATCTTGGATTGTTTCATCAGGGATTAGGAAGTGGAATGTTTAGTTTTATTACACGCAGGTACTTGCTGAAAGATGCATGTATTCTGGATGCAGGGTAGGAGGAAAAAAAAAATATATATATATATATATATATACTGATTTTTTTTTTCTTTTAACTACCCCTACTGGGCAAATTATAGAGTTTGCTGGCTCTGCAGGTTTGGCAAAAAGTAAGCAAGAGTCTGTGTGTGTGTGTCTGTGTGTGGCCCTGGAAGGAGTTTTTAATGTTTTAGAAGAGGCTTTCTGTCGTGGCGCGCCAGCTCTGATGAATGAGGGCAGGGATCCCAATATGACCTCCATCTTTTACCATGCACCTCATTATTCAGCCTCCAATGAGCTCGCAGAACTTCGCTCTCCCACACTATCTGGACTACACACACAACCCCATAGTACACAGAGACCCGAAAAAATATCTAACGCACAAGCATTCACACCACATATTCGGGTGCTCAGATCAAACTCCTATTGAACGCATCATATTACTATTCTATGCAGTTAGAAAAACAAGCAAACTAAGGCAAAACCTCCACACTTCTGCTGGGATTTGGGTTCAAACCACTGCTGTGCTTGCTGCTATCCACAGCCTTCAGTCCTTGAGAATGCAAGCAGCAGATTTCTTAACACACTCTAAGAAATAAAAGTGTCAGCATGGGGTTCTTTAGAGCTACTCTGATCCTGGAGGCCCACTGCACCTTTCGGTGATTTCCCTGCTCGTGCCAAAGCTGATCCAACTAATTGGCTCATTTACAACTCCTGAGTTAAAGTATATGCATTAAAACCATGAAATCACTATAACGTGAGGGGTAGTAGGACTTCCAGGACCAGAGGAACTGCTTTGAGTTTCCTCAAGAGCTCTGCAGTGGATGATTCTTGGGGGCAGTCGTGGGCTGGAGGTTAGGGAAACAGCCTTGTGGCCAGAAGGTTGCTGGTTTAATCCCCTGAACCAACAGGACACGACTGAAGTGCTCTTGAGCAAGGCACCTAACCCCAACTGCTCCTCGGGCCCTGTGGTAGGGCTGCACACCACTTCGGGCACACCTAGTGTGTGTGTGTTCACTAGTGTGTATGTGTGTATATGCGAGTGTTTCACTGTATGGATGGGTTAAATGCAGAGATCTTAAATTCAATCAATAAAGTATCTATCTTCTACATAGAACCATTTTCTTAAATGATGTGCTTCAAGAGCTTGCAGCACTTTCCTCAAGATATAAAGATTTTATATCAATTTAATATTTTAGAACATGCATCTCAGAACTGTATGTAAAAGCCAAGAATCATCAAACTTGTAAGAACTTTGCGTTTGATCCTACTATTCTGATGAACACACATGACTGACATCCCACAGTCTAACATTCCCAGCCAGCTACTCCATGCACATGCAGGGAGAAATGAATGAAAAGGTCTCTACAAATATAGGTGGTGGTGTAGACCCCGCTGGGCTCATGGTTCACCAAAAACATTAGCCGGCTTTTATGTGGCGATCTGTTAAAACGGGCCATATCCTACGTTACTCTTGAATTTTATTTTTCTCCCTGAGGTCCACTCCTAATGTTAGTTTGGTTTAGTGAAGAAAAAAATAACAGTCATAACTCATTTTTACATGACCATTTACTAACCTCCCTTTATCCCTTAGACCTTTCCTGTTACTGTGTCTTCATAAATTACACCCTGTAATTCACCTCATTCAAAAAGAAGTCTGGACTGAAATGTGGGGGGTTTGGACTAAAACTGGCAAGCGCTGAACAATGTGTAACCATGTTGACATTTGGTGACATCACAGGAGCAACAACTTGGAGTGCATTTGAAATCACCTACTAAGTCAGTAGCTACTAGATTGGAGCCAGTACGTACTGCTCGAGCGGTAGACTAGTAGGCAGTTTCAGTACGCGAGTTTTTATTACTCACGCAACCTCGGACGTACTACAGCCGTCATCTTACCAACTCCCTGTGACGGAAGATGTCCGACCACCAGTATAGAAGCCCCACTATTCATTAAAAGCCCCATTTACAGACATCTTAAGATACTTTGTGACCCTTACCGCTATAGCTCGTAGAAGAAGAATCAGAAGGAATTTAGATAGTTTGTACCTCAGAAGTAGCTCTAACTTCTGTAATGGCAATGTACGCACAGCCACCGCACCACTTCACGCCGGTTTTCCCTCCACACTGAATTTAACTGCAGTTCCAGTTGAATCATGGGACGGCACAGTGTGCTGCGGTCGCCTACTTCAAAACATCTCCCGATTCAGCAGGTCAGGTAACGTTTGCATACTGCTATATGATTCGTAATCAGACACACTAGCCGTGCTCACCTACTGATTTCTCCTACTGAGTAGAAGGTGATTTTGGGTGCACCCTCAGTTTTTGCACCTTATATCTAGTTCTCACTACACGATTTTAGCCTGTTTTTTCTGTCGCCGACTGTTTTTTGTAGATCAGCGACAAAACCCTCTGCTCAGAGGCAAATCGGTGACCACTCTGCGCTCGCTCAGTTGTGTAGTAGGCATCGCTGAGCCGTCACCGAGCGGGCACCGATTAATTACTACGCCCCGCAAACATCGAGCATGTTTAATATCTAGGCCAGTCGACGACCGAGTCAACAGCAGCGTCTAGCTACAGTCAATGGCGTAGAGAGGCAGAACCGTGTCATTGTTCACGCAATCTCACTGCAGCTGTGGGCGACACATCCGTTTTTATTAATAAAATATTTACCTCCAACTCTCTCTGCAGAACAGTCCCTCCCTGCTGGCCCTGTGCCTTTATCTATCTTCGTATCTTTTTCTTCTTTCTTGCAAATCAGCGCAGTGACAACTTGTATTGCTGGTTTGTTGACGTCTGTTTTGGAAATAGAGATGTCCTACGTGGTATCGCTGGCTCTCACATGCGTTTAGTTCTCGTGTGTTTTTTGTGACAGAAACGTGTTTTGGGACAGCAGCCACACGAGTCGGCGATTACTCGGAGTAAAAGTTGTGTAAATCATGGCCCCGTGTTGCCGACCAGTCATGTAGTGTGAAAGCCACAACAACTGAAAGACTCTCGATTACAACACAACCAGTCATGTAGTGTGAACTACACCAAAACCTGACCACTCAAACAATCGTGTAGTGTGAACCAGGTGTGCATCAGGTTCCTCATATGGACTGAGGAGTGAACGGTTTGTTTTATATACTATGAAAAATCTGTGGCTCCTTTTGAAAGGACAAGGTTCACAGAGGCCGACATAACTGTTGCTTGTCATCGTTATTCTATCCTTAAATGATGCGAGCAGGACTTTTACATGACAGGCGAGAGGTTAGAATAGGCTGAATACGACTTATTCGACTACAGTGATTCACTATCGCCCCTACAGGTCCAAAGTGGTAGTTTAGGATCACTTTAGAATTTCATTTCATGCAATTTTCATGCAATTCACAAACAATATTGTCCATTTCCCATATCATTTAAGTGTATCAGATGATTTTTAAAAAATAAAATTGTATTAAAGCCTATTTTTGTATAGAGGCTTATTTTGCATATAGTCCTATTATCAGCAATTCTCAGTCCTCTGTCTAAATCTCCTGGTACGGCCACCAATCCAAGTTAAGGATGTTTTTGGACTAATTGGTTGTTAGGACACTCTTGATCAATTGTGATGCACAGCTGAAAAACATTCTACTAATAAGTGAGTATAAAAGGGAGAACAACATTCTAGGTTAGTTTAGTATCTGAAGATCAGCAGTTGATGGCTTGCTGACAGACTCAAAATGACCAGAAAGAAACAACTTTCTTTAGAGACCCGTCAGTCCATTGTTGTGTTAAGGAAGGAAGATACTCCATTAAAAACAAGAACATTTCACTGTGATCCCAAACATTTGAACAGTAATGTATCACTGCAGCATGACACACAGACGTCTTTAATTGTTATTTCCTCACATTCGGTTACATTATTTAGTAACGTCTCAAAATAAAAATTGCACATACTGCTCCTTTAACCATCTTTGAAAGAAAACACTGATTTCATTTCCCTGCACCTTTTAAGAGCGTGGGATGGAAGAAAAAAGCGAGACCATCCAAAACAGCAGTTCCTTCATAAACGTTCTGAAATTAAAAGTCGGGCATTATCCCTCTTCCATTACCGTAAGCCTTGCGATGACGCAGGAGCATGGTGTCCCAATAAAATCTGCAGTACCGGAAAAAAGGTGACTCATTTAGACACAGTGTTCTATTTTGGTGCTCAGCTGGTGGAAGGTTTAGGTCATCTTGGAGCATGAAGACAACCTTAACTCTGCCATTCAGATCAAACACGAGCGCACGCGTGTGCAGCCTGACACGACCAGCCTGCAGCGAAATCTGACTTAACCCATGACACACACGACAGCAGTGGAGGAGACGCAGACAAGCGCACGGACAAGATAAAGAGGGGGGTGCTAGCTGTTGGGGGCAGCAATTATTCCGCGGTGACGGATTTCAGCACAGCACTCTGAATGAGGCAGAGAGCGACTGGCTCCTGGTCGTGTTTTCTCTCCTCCAAAGTCTCTCTGTAATGGGAAAAATACACGGTGCACATCTCAAACCATGTACAGGGAGAGAGAAACAGAACAGCATGTCAAGAGCTACAGGAAAACCTGCACTTTACAACAGCAACAGTGTTGTATAAGCAGCTGGTTAATTTGCGTAAGCACAAGCATCAGCGCCACCTGCTCACAGGAGCTGTATTTTCCGAATGAACAACATTATGTGGCTGCTCGGGTTCGAACACGACCCGCTGATCTATTGCAGGGCGGCTCAGCTTATCTGCAGGTCTCCATTCCAACAAAGAGCACATGATCAGCTGTTTGCAGCCTGAGTATAGTTAACAAACCTCCTCTGACAGGCCCACTGGTGGCCATTCCACAGGCAGAAATAAATTCAATAAATTAATTAATTAAAACACTGTTTCCTTGTAACGCTGTTATCACATTAACTAAGACACGGCTGGCTCCCTGTGTGAGAAATGTTGTAAAAATCCATGCTGTGAAAACAATCCTCATCTCTCTACAAAGACGGCCATTACAAAATAAAATGGACAGAATGGACATAAATGACATAAAGCCAGTGTAAACTGCATTTTATGGCGCCTGTAAGAAGAGAGGTAAGCTGGCAAAAGCAAGTGAACTGCCGATTGTATGGAACAACCTGCTGCAACAGCGGCCCTTTATAGATCAAATTTGACACCTGTGATCTAGTAAAGATACAACAGGCTTTCAAAGTAAGCATGGGTTTAGTTATTGAAAGAGAACAGGGGTGTCCAAACTTTTTTTTTTTTTTTTTTTTTAAGGGGACCAGATGGGACAATATCAAAATACCTAGGGGCTGGACTCTTCTTCTAATATTATTATTCAAAAATGATATACAACTATATATTAACTCATTAATTTAATTATACTGTAACTGCAGCAGCAGAATATTATCAAGTCTTCTCCCGTAGACGGTATATCACTCTGTTGCAACGCATTACCAAACTTACAGAAATTATGCTCATATTGCAGGAAAATTTGAAAAATTTTAACACTTATTTGCAGGTAATTGGACCAGATTTGTGTGTCCAGATATCACCAACCAGGGGTTGCTGTGGTAGAATGACAGGCGACAGTAACCACCAAATGTATTGCTGGTAATGTGGATTTTAAATATGGATGCAGGAAATGGAGGTGCTCTCTAATATAAGCCTAAATCTTTTTTTTGAATCCCAGCACTTTCAGTCCTCTGGATGACAGTCATCAGTCATCAATTTGCAATCGATGCAAAAGATGCTAGGAAATTTGATTCGAATGCGTCCAGACTGAGACACATCTGTACAAATCGGATCAGAATCGCATTTCAAACTACCTCCAAAGCTGGTTTTATCTGATTTTTTTGCTGGCCAGACTATGAAAAAATCAATCCGGATACAATCTGAGTATGACAACAGTTTCTGGCATATCCAGATTGTGTCCAGAGTGATTTTTTTATAGGCTATTCAGATCTAAACCACATTCGGAGTTGGCCTCAGATTTCTGCAGGTGCTAAAGTCTGGGCACTGGCCACTAGTTCAGATTGTAAAGTGTTTTTTTGCACCACTCCCAATGCGACAAACAACAATATCAACTCCAGAGTGATTGAAGTGCTGCAATGTCCTGTGTAGTCACTGACAAGTACGTTATTACCACAGCAGCCCACGCGGAGAGGCTGATGCAAACTAAACACTCAAATGAGATGTGATCACTTGCAAATAAAAAGTGCACACAGTCGTTAAAAAAGCTGATCTGAGGAACAGATGCATTCTGCCTGCAGTGTGAAGATTGCCTAGGTTAGGCAGGGCAAGATAATTTGTATAGCACCTTTCATGCATGGTGGCAACTCAAAGTGCTTTATATAGATGGAGACTAATTAATGCAAAAAAGCATTAATTACAATAACAACATTACAAAAAATCAGTTAAAAATATAAAAAAGAAGAATGAGGTTTAAGAGTGGCGTTAGTCTCTGGAAGATTTGTTTGACCTGAAAGCCTAATCAAACAGGACTGACTTGAAAGTTGTCCAGGATTGGGGCTCTTCTAATGCTCTTGCTCAACTGATTCCATTTAACAGCAGCACATTACCTAAATGCTACTCGCCAATGTTTAGTCTTTACCTTAGGAAGGACTAACTGACTACTTCCTAGCGATCTGCCTAACGAGTTCTGCTCGGCTCATATCGCTGCACTAGATCACCCATATGCTGGTCCCATGTTATTTAGACAGTCATAGAGCAGTAACAGGACCTTGAAGTCTATTCTGTAACACACTGGTCTCCAGTGTAAGGATTTAGGAATGGGGGTGATGTGTTCCCTTCTTTTGCTCCTAGTGACAACTCTGGCAAGCTGCATGTTGAATCAGCTGAAGCGGTTTGATTGTCTGGTTACCCTGTTTCCCGACGACACCACTCTGGGATGGTGAAGGCCAGCGCATGCTTCCTTCGTCACACGTGGAGCACCAGTGCATCTTTTTTAGCAGATGTTAACACGACATCACTGGACAGCTCAGCAAGCATGGACTGCCAACTGTGTAACGTCAGCTCACAGACACCAACCCAAGGAGAGTGGGGCCTTTTATGCTCTCGTTGACTCCTAGCCATAAATGGTTGCGGCATCACCAGAGATCAAAATCGCGATCTCTCATTAATTAACGGTTAAACGCTTGAGCAGTCAAGCAGAGCTACATGGAAATATTTCAATCAATGATAAAAAAAAAAGAAAAGAAAGATGAGACAATTCACTTTGTGCAACTGTGATCTACCATTTTGTAGATCAACTGGTGTTCTGCCTGAAATGGGACCATCATAGTAAAGGGGAAAAAATGGTTTTCCTGGTCATGAACGTAATGAAATTTCATTGCAAGCAATTCTGGATCACTTCTATTGGTCCATACAACACAACATGCACATACCCAAATAGCAAATATGGTTAAAACGCCCATCTCTGCTTAGAAAGCAATCTTGCTCAAGCCAAACACAGTGGAGAGAACGATGGCTGTGTGCTTCACATAAGCCAAGCAGATCTTTGAGGCAAGGACTTATGGACGCTGTAGCAGATCCCACTTTTCAATGACGGAGGAGGAACACAATGTTGGATTACGCCCTGAGCCACGAATGCTAATGCACCCTGGCTACAGAGTACTTACATACATTCATGCTAATGCACATGAGAAGGAGGGACTGAAAGGGAAAACAAAAAAAAAAACAAAAAAAGAAAGAAAGAAAGATGGGATATAGGAAGAGAGTGGTGGGCCCCTCCAGAGAGGTGAGCTCATTTAAAATTGAGGCTACATTTGAACACTACATTCTGTATTTTTTTTTTTTCAGCCAAGCCAGGCTTACAGATTCTCCCAGCGCCACCACCAGCCCCCTCCACTTCAACACACTGTAAAACTCATAATTCTTTTTTCATTCAACGCTGGAAAAAAAGGAATTCAATTTAGCCCCCAGATGAAGAGAGCTGATTCGATGTGAACCCTCTGGGAAGAAAGGGGGTGGGGGGAGTGCGGTGGTAGAGAGAAAGAGAGAGGGGAAAAAGGGGGAAGAGGGAGAGAGAGAGGGGGAAGCGGGAGGGAAAAAAAAACAGCGAGTGAGAAAGACAGGGAGGTATTGTACTAGCTGGGCAGCAGTGGTCCAGTGTTTGCTTTGGTTTCTAGGGTAACAGCAGACTGCAAAGAGATAACTTAAACAGATGTGGAGAGAGAAGAGAGTCGGAGGGAAAAGAACGCCGGAGCAAAGCCACTGATAAATCTGCCATGTCTGTGCTCTTTTTCAGTATTCCAGTCATTAGAGAAGGAGACAGTGCCGCCAAAGATAGACAGGCAGAGAGAGAGAGAGAGAGAGAGAGAGAGAGAGAGCAAGAGAGGGAGCGAGGCAGAGAGAGCGACGATAATAAATTCTTATCCTGTGACAGAGGAGGAGCAAATAAAACATGCTCGAGATAGAGATTTCTAAAATTCTCTTTTAAAGGAACTCAGATCAGGTGTATGTGCAACGTATGTGCAAAAAATGAAAAATATTATTTAATATTATTTAAAATAGTATTTAATGTAAAGCAGTTAATTAAGTAACTGAACAAGAATATGAGAAGGATCTCGAAGTTAACTATGCGCAAAGTTCAGACAGCATACGTGACTTGAACAGTGACGGCAGGTGTCGACCAATAAGCTTGTCGATATGATGTGGTAACGAACTGATGTCCACAGGCACGCTGGATTACAACACTAAACAGCACAACAAGCAGGAGATTTAACTATTAAAAATAATAATAATAATAATAATAATAATAATAATAATAATAATAATAATTCAAAGTGCAGAGCATGTTGAACAATATAAACAATATCGAGCAGCTCTGGGGCTCAAAACTGGTCTAGAACTGGATCACTAGATGGAAAACACGGCATTAAACAGTTTACAGCTATCAATTTTTGAAAATATGCAAACAGAAGATAAAAATACAAACTTAACTAATATAAGCACATGCAGATCTTTACTGTGCTCAAATGATTTCAGATTAAAAAATATATATATATATTATTTTTAGCAGTCTAATTTCATTGCCCCTGATTTGGCACCTCTACTTACAGCGTCTCTGGAATCAAGTGACTTGCTGGTAATAAGAGAACTTTAGAGTTCTCTTCAGAGTTTAGCTTTAAATAGTTAATACTCTTAATTAACTTGATATAAAGTTAGATCAGTATTTATCCGGGCAAAACGACTGACTCTAATCAGAGTAACCAGAATTTTTAACCTAACCTAAATTCATTACTGCAGTACAACTTGAACACTTTACTGAACCCCTATTTAAAGCAGTGTAAAATAGAAGCTGCACTAGTCGACTTCACAGCGCACCGATGATGCTTTACGCTTGATGCTGAGTCGCTGATTGCGTGATTACGACACCAACTGCTTGTTGATTTCAGGGTCTGTATTTCTGGTTCTCGAGGTGGAAAGGAAAACACACGTTCTACTGACCTGTGGAGGCTGTCTTCTCGGCCCATCTACAGTGCTTCAAAGATCAGATATAAGACATCTCTGGTCTTCCAAAGACTACAATAAAACATGCGTCGGTGAGGAGGCATCCTGCCGTATAATCGTGTAAAGTTGGTTACTCTCACTTGCAGAGTTTGGGTGCTTTACATTTTTTTTCTCTTTTTCTTTGACTCTCTGGACCGCCACCATGAACGAGGGTCTTGGGAATACCCACTAGGTTGAACTCACTGCAGATACAAATTTAAGTGCTTTCAGGGTCCACATTTTCTTCAGTTTTCTTAAAGCTAACAATGCAATCTAAGGCACGACACAGTATATGCAGATGTTTAAAGAGGGATTTTACAGGTTGCCTTCCTCCTAGGGGTGTAAGAAAATATCAAAATATCGAATATCGCGATATTATATTTAGTGATACTGTATCGGTTCTCAAAAACACAGTATCGATTATTAATTAACAGTTAACATACAAAGACTCCCGGCAGAGAGTGAATCATTGTGTGTTGTGTTTAAACCTCTGACCACTAGATGGCAGAGTTGTTATCCATTTTCAGCTCCACTCCAACATTAACAAGCAGCACAAGGGCACAATGCTATTGTCAGCACAGGCAAACCTGTTCATATAGTGGTGGGCTTTAATAGTAAGATTTAAAAAATAGTAATATCATCTAGCTTCCAATATTGCAACATATCACAACATATTAAATCGTATCGCCAGGTTCTTGCTAATACACAGCCCTACTTCCTCCCATGGTTTCATAAATAAACTCTTTACAATTAAAAGTAATTAAAACAATTCATAAAAGCTTAACAAACTGAATAGTAAATATGAATGCAGATAAGAAAATTAGCTTCTCTTTTAAATGTTATACATTCTCTTATTTAGGAACCATGAGATGCATGATCTCCACCAGAGGGCAGTAAAGAGAGTGTCTCTTGCCTCTCAGCCAAAGCTTTAGTTTAATTCAAAGCAGTAAGCACAGATGCACTACTGCAGCTGTGTAAAGGCTACTGCACGTTGTACAACAAGAGACACACAATGTGCCTAAACAGAAAATGTCCTGAACAGCAAGATCCATTTGCATTTAGTGTTGACCAACTACACATTGTTTTTTGAGGTGAATCAAGTTATGATGTGTAAATTAGTAACAACAGCTGAGGTAGCAGATTTAAAGCAGATTTTAATTATTTATTTTAAATAATTTTACTGAAAAAAACTGAAATCAGAGTGCAACGCCCACGCAGAAGAATAAAATCCCCAACAGGACAAATTACAGGATAAAATAAAAATACAAATTCATTAGAGGGCCTAACTGATGAGCAGTCCCACGACGTGTTTGATTGCAACACGGTGGGCATGCTACCGAACACATTTCAGTTTTGTAATTAACGAGGCTTAAAAGCTTTCAAAGCTGGCATAAGCCAAACATAAGCGTTTTAATTAATTTATGATCAATTGCACGGCCCTAAATGAATATTATCCAATTTGGCAGTTACAATCAAAATGACCATGGGGGTTGAGGTTGTGTATGCATGCATGTGTGTTGAGTGTGTGTCCTCATGCCTTTCCTGAGAGAAGGGCGAGTAATTGGCAATGTATTCTTTCAAGTGCTTAACAGTGCTGCCAAAGCTGTGCCTTTCATCCAGGAAAACATTTGACAGGTCTGAATTAAGAGAGACAAATTAAAAAGATAAAATTCCCTTTCTAGTCTGCCGGGAGAGACCTTCAAACCCACTTGGACTTTTGACAATGAAAAAAAAAAAAAAAAAAGAAGCAGCAAAAAAAAAAAAAAAAAGGTAATATTTTTGTCCCAAACAGCATCACCTCATCCGTGGCTGCGCTGAAACGCAACGCTTAAAATTAAAATGTTAATTGGAATCGCAAAACGTCCCACGAGTGCATTCCTAAATTGGAAAAAAAGGAGGGAAAAATATGTACGCGCTGCTGTCTGAATAATTGATAGCATCTGATTTATTGATTTATCCGCTGGTCCACAGGGACATCCAAAACAGAAGCCGAACAAGAAAATGAAGGCAGCGCCGGTCTATAAAAGCAGACTCCTTCGTAATTAAGCTAGACGTTCTTCAAAAGCCTTCTCGCTTTAGAAAGCAATCAGTTGCTTTGGTTTTCTTTTTAGCAGAGGAAAAAATAAAATACAAAAAACGCAGCAGTACATTGCAGCAGTGAAATTCAAAAATTTTGAAGTCTTACTTTATGGTGTAGTCATGCGCTGGAAGTGACTGTTACTAATTCGCAATTAAATTCGAGTGATGGGCATAACACTTGCATGACTCAGTCAAGTCTTTTCCCCCACTCTCAGTGAATCATTTCCTTTAGCACTAATATAAACCACAACTGTTTTGAACAATAGAAAATAAGCAGTATATAAATGACTGATAGATTATGCAGAGGGAGATTTGCTGTACTGTGTGCACTGCCAATAGACTGTAGTGACTCATTCAGATTAGCCTTCCAAATAATGTCTTATTTCATCACCAGTAAACACATTACTCCAAGTCCCTCAAAGTTCCAGAGTGGTTTGAAAGTGGGCAGACTCCAGGACATCCACCTCCTGCACAGCACAGTCAGCAGATTACCGCTAGTGTGAGATCATTTGACACAATCACACTTGCTACCTGCTTTCCTAATATTCAGACCACTTCAGCAGCTCCTTGCTGTAGTACAGAGTTTAACCACAGATGGCTTAGAATACCGAGAGGACGCTTATGAAATGTGGCCAGCAGTGTCGACTGGTGTTGACAATGGTAGACGACTGACTAATGCTATAGGTGCAGACATAGACCTTCTGATTGATCACATGGAATGAACAGCAGCAGCAGGTCAGTAAAAGATAAACACCGAAACACTGTCAAGTCATAATTAATCAAAATAAAAAAAAGAATCATTTAAAATGTTACTGAGCTGAGAATTACTGTTTACATTCACTACTCGCACAAAACATTATTATTTACATTTGTTACTTACAACTTGCATTTTATGGCTGCTGCTCTTCATACTTGCACATAAAAGCACACTTTTATTTTTATTCTTTAACTATAAAAATACTTTTATTTACTTCAACTTATATTATTATACTTTATATATTTTATATATTTTTTTTATTATTTCTTTTATTTGTTATCTATCTATTAGTGAATGGAGGAACAGCAAAGTAAGAATTTCATTGTACAGTGTAACTGTCTGTTCTGCTGTACACATGACAATAAAACTCATGAATCATGAATTATGATAATCATATTTATATATTTATATATCATATCAACCTTATCGTAGTTCAGTAATTCTGAAACTGGTCCTCAAGAGACCTCCAGATGGTCCAGATTTTGTGGCCAAGGCCACATATTCATATCTCCTGCAAGTTCCTGCAGACCAGCTTCAGAACCACAGATCTAGAATACCAGCTTACTTCACCTACAACCTGACCTGCTGCAACCTTTCTCTGTATTACTGGCTTCTGCATTGTAACAATGCTACTCTGATGCTCGTTAAAGGGGCTACTCTTATTCCAAGTACAAAAAAATGGACACAATATAACAATGTATTTGTTGGGAATGTAGTACTGTAGAAACTGTACCATCTCACAAAAAGACATTCCTTTAATGGGTTTTTCTGAGGATGTGCCAGGACCCTGTCATTTGCCCCCATTAAGCCCATTTGTCCACAAAAATGAGTGGGCTAATACAAAAAAGGCTGAAGCTAAAACTCTTGCCTAAAGCCTTTCCGGTGTAACTTGGGAGACCTGGAGACATTTCACCCAAGCGTGGACTGTTAATCATGTCTTGCATACGGTGAGTTGTAGTGATTTTGTATACACACTATAGCATTTGTTAAAATGTATAGGCTTCACACAAACCCTAGACCTGGGAATGTCTATTCGAGAACCACTGTCCACCCAGAAAATTACGACTGACCAGGTGTACCACATGGGCCAGAAGGAGCAGGAAGGCGGGCCTATAAAAGACAATGCAGCTGAGATATGATTGAGACCAGGGCTTGAGGGACTTGAGAGCTCAGAGAAACGTCAGTACCGCTGTCTTATCCTCTGAACTGGTCCCCCTCTTCATTCTGACTGTTACGACAGAGGGTTGAGCATTCTGTATATATGTGTGTTTATGCGCGTTGGCGACTAACCTGCTGGAGAGGCTGAGCAGCTCGTGTTTGTCTGCTACAGTGGACTTGTCCTCCAGCTCCCACAACAGCACGTTGATGAGGTGAGAGTTCTTGATGACAATGGGCACCTCCTCGAACATGTTCTCATGCCCAACGTTGGCCTTCTTGAGCCTACGGGTACAGCCAAAACACAGAATGACATTACCGAACAGACCAAACACTCGAGACTGGCCTACGCAGAGAAAACGCTCGGATCAAAACGCCTAACGCCAGTTCAGATATAACTCACATCTTACTTTAGCCAAAGGCAACGGGACGCTTTCTATTATCTGTTCCGGCTGAGCGGATTTCTTGTGCTCATCATTTGGTAGAGTAAACATTGTTTATCTGTGATTTTTTTGCTAGATAGCACGTATAAAACCTATTTGAACTAAGTCGGAAATTGAATGAGTCATTGTTGCAATACGAAACAACAAAACTTATTCAGGTCAAACACAGGAACATGATGAGGCCTTCACAGAAGATGGTGGGTCTTCATGTTTTCACAATGTTTTATAATATGATCATTTGATTGCGCAGTGCTCTGGGTGATTACACAAATTACTTTATTATGCTACATCTAATTCACTATAACATACTGTAACGCTGCTCCGTTCACTGCTGCACTGAAAAAGAAAGGGTTATTCCACACTGATCATAGCAGTACACGGCCAACGGCAGCAGAAGCAATGCAAAAGCTGGCATGATGGCAGCGTTACCAGTCAAAACGGACTATTATCAGCAGAGAACTTTATCAGTAGAGGTGGAAAAAGTAAATCTGCAATTCGACAACAAGACATTTCACGTTCCAATTTCAGTTTCCTGCATTTATTCCCAGTTTGTTTACCTTCCTAAGGGGTTCTTCCTTTGTGGCCAAGCCGAGTATAGAGGGGGAATGAGAGGGATTCATTCTATTTCATCTCTCTAAATAACCCCCTCTTCATACTTAGGAAATGAAATCAGCGCTATGATTGGTTGAACTCTTCTTTTTTTTGATTTCCTGAGGGCTGGAGGCTGCTGCCTATTACAGTTAGATTGCAGTACTGCATATGCGCAAATGAACTTACAGCCATCACCAGCTTTTGTCGTAGTTTAGAACGACTACTGCGGCAGCGTCTTTACATACTTGCTATGTGACATGTGTACAGGTTGGAAGGTCTGAACTCAGAGTGACGTGGAACGCTACGTTTCAGAGAAATTTATGTCTGAAAGGGTTATAACAGTGATGGATGCCTGTTATGCTATTGATGACAGTGTGTTATAACCTTTTGCTTTATGCAGAGACTTTTAAAATTTTGGTGGAATTCCCCTGTACCACATCTCCATCCATCTCTTCAGCTATAGGATCATTCTCTCGATATGGAGAGCAGAAAGATACATGAGGAGGTCACTCGCATCAAATGCTATGATGCTTTCACGTCTCTGCCAGCACTAATCTGTCCATTAGCAGGAGTGGTCAAGGTTAAAGTCCAACACTTCCCCGGCACGAAATTGGCTGGTGACTTTCTCAGCTGCTCAGGAAATCAGCTTCAAAGCCCAAAGTGGGTTTGATCAGAATTAGTGGCACAAACTCAGAGAATGCAGGCAAGACCTCAAAGAAGACAGACTAGTGGGGGGCTCGGGAGCTGGGGAGCTGATGAGCTCTGTGTGTAGTGTACATGATTACATATGACTGTGTCTGCAGCAGTTCAGCAGAATTTGACCTACCCTTCCGTCGAGAAGTCCTTCTCTTTGCAAATCTCCATGAGTTTGGGGGTCAGCCTGTAGGCCTTGAGGGACAAGGAGCCCTGGGCAGTCTTGATGGGATCTACAAAGAGGGAAAAGAAGAACGGCATGTGAAAAATCACGTCTTGCTTATTCATGGAGCTTCCTTTTACCCACTTCGTTACTTATACACACATTATCAGAAGACACTCCATGTTTCAATATCAGGGAAGAAAAGAGCGCATCATATTTTCCTCAACAGGCTATCTATTTCTAAACGTTTTTAAATAATTAAGGTTAAGATTCAAAGCAAATCATTTAAAGTGGTCTAATGTGAAATGCTATGTCTAGAGAAGCTCAGTAGGGGTGATGGGAACCAGACATCTGACAAGTCTAGGGTCTACCTTCTTCCCTGAAATGTTTACAAAAATCAACACTGTCTAAAGGAAACCAACCATCTCAATTTTTGCCAGTTTTTTGTTTTCCACATAATTTGAATTCTACAGTTGGTCTTTATTCTTTGTCAAAATTTCATGATGACTAAAATTAAATAGCTCCAAAACTTTAAACAAAATAAGTTCCATTGTCCTCTGCTGTAAAGTTATGGGTTTGGAAATACTTGTTTTTCTTTTTTACAGTGAAGATATGCAGCACTAGGGCCGTGTAAGAACCTGGCAATACAATACATATTGTAATAGAGCGGTCACGATTCAATATATTGCGATACTGCAATCAAAGTGATATATTGTGATTTTTCAAATCCTACTATTAAAACACACCACTATATGAACAGGTTTGCCAATGATTACAAAAGCATTGCGTCCTTGTGCTGCTTGTTAATGTTGGAGTGGAGCTGAAAATGGATTACAACACTGCCAACTAGTGGTCAGAGGTTTAAACGCAAGAAACAATGATTCACTGCCACAAATTTGTGTATGGATACTGTGTTTTTGATAATCGATACAGTACCACTAAACATAGTATCCTGATATTTTGATATTTTCTTACAACCCTTTGCAGCACGGTGTGTCTAAGAGACTGGTTTATAATATTTGAGATAAGATCTACATTAAACATAAAAATCAACTTATACAGGGAAACAAAAAAAAAAAAACTTATACAAAAACACAAGACTTCGAAGACTTGGATGTTCTGGAGGGCAAGTGAAAAGGTTAAAATTCTGTTGTAGACATTGCGACCAATAACTTCTATGACCACCACCGCAAAGAAATAAGACCAGCCCGGGTTTCTTAAAATAAACTAATTTAATTTAATTTAAAAAGCTAAATGAAGCAGAATTTTTAAGAACACTGCAAAATTCAACTCAAGCTGAACCTATATTATACCATTACCGGCCAATTTTAAGCCTGACTCTGACTGAACTTTCATAATCTGAAGCAATTTTCTATGTCGGGAGTGTTCGATATTTACAAACAAGATATTTGTGAGCAGTGAAATGGGAGACTCAATGAGTGATTCAGGCACATAAGAGCTTGGAAAGAAAAAAAGAAGGCAAACACGTATGCACGGTATATGCAAAGTGGCTTACACTCAATGCTTAAGTAAGAGCCTTTATAATGTGTGTAATGTAAGGACCCAGACTTGACGGCACTCTCTACCATTTCAAGTCATCTGCCTCTTTTTAATAAAGTACTTCTCCAGCTCTCACTGTAATATATGCATTTCTCAAGCACATCCACCCCAGTCTAATTTTTTTGTACAGGATGCAAGACCCTCAGAGAAGTCAAACCATTGGCGCTACAAAACAACAACAACAACGAAACGAAAAACAAACAACAAAAAAAAACCCTAACAGAACCACGTCAGGGACGCCACTGTGCGAAATTTCAGTTGTGGGTTGTGAGGCCTTCAAAGGTGCTGACTGATGTTAATGTTTGCAGGGAGGAGATTTATAAGCTAGTCATAGTGGATTAATTCCACCGTCAGCAGGAGGACATCCTGTGTCAGAACAGCTTTATTAGCGTTCTGTTGAGGCTTGCTAAAAGCTGCCAGTCACCTGAACATTTTGACAGCCAAAAAGAGGATTTGCAAATTTCCGGCACAATTCTGTCCACTTTTTCCTGCATTCTGTCATTCAAGAAAGCAGTCAATTACCTGACTTCTCCCAATGTAGCTCTATTTAGGAATACTAGAAGACAAAAGTGGCGTCAGACAGTAGAGGACGGGAGAAAAAAAAAAAGCCTATTCAGGATCTACTCAAAGACGCGAGTGACAGGTGTTGTATAGCCTGAAACTAAATTACAGCATTCCAAATATGGAGTTAAGAAGAATCCTCGTCTTCTCATCTTTTCAGAGCAAACGGAAATCTGTCTCTGTAAACTCACCGGCACGCAATAAGGGACAAGAAAAGCCTCCACCATGGAATCAAAGTCATGCTCTGAGGACGTGCGAGTTCATGTGACCATTAAAATACTGCTTTCTCACTACTCTTAACAACCCTGTCCAGTCATCCATCTACGGACAGAGACAGAGTCACGCTGTAAAAATAAACGCTGAGCCCAGACCAAACAGAAAGTGAGCAACTCAAGTAAACTGTGGCGAGCGCAAGCCCATGCTGCAGGTTTAATCCATGTCCAGGCCTCTGTTATTGATGGGCAGAATACAGAGCAATCAGGCCCTCAGGCAGGCCAGGGACGGTCCATGGCTCCAGGGTCGGTCCATGGCTTCAGGGTCAACAGTTTCAAAAGGTCTCAAATCAACCTGCCAATCACAGGCCATATGACATCTCAGATATAAGGTTGAACACACCCTGCCCTGACCCATAATAAACAGTGTCCAGGCAAAAGAGGGGGTGGAGACAGACTCGGGCACTGTAAAGGACGAAGGCTTTGGTTAAATATACTGGAACCTGAGCTTCAAGTGAATTCTTAAAGTGACACTAATGTATCACTCTTGCGAGTTCACACGTCACACGCTAACCACTCTGTCACTAGATGTCTTTGAAAAGACTGTGAAAGACCTGAAGTGTGACACAGTCTTTATTTAAAGGCGGTGTGTCAGAGTTATTAGTCACAGACTATAATTTATCAAAGACTGAGGATCCTGAAGGGTGTAACGGCCAGTAAAAGGTGCACTGTCTCTTTAAGAGGAGCCCAAGTACTGTGCACAGAAGCATACAGCTGCGGTGCAGTAGAGGGAGAGTTTATGGTGTAACATGACTAAGAGCACTGGACCAGGCTCTTTCTATTATTCTCTTATTTTTGTTAGTACTGCTACTGCCAGGCTTTGGATTGATTTTTTAAAGTTCATGCTTAATGCACAGGTGCTCAAGTGGCCCAAAAAATAGCTACACAACTAAAATTACTAGCTATAACAGCAGCAATGTGGATTTGAGTCATCTGCTAATTTCTCATGACCATATCTGGGTCAAGTGTTCCAAGGGTCGCTATTTGCTGAGCCAAGTTTAAGATATTATTGAACTACCAAGACTTGAAACAGACCCCACCTTACTCCAAATCAAGCACACTGAAACGCTTGCAAAACTTTAGTCCGGCACACCTGTCTCTTAAAAAGTCACCTGGGTCGGCATTAGTTGACATCCTGGATAGAGAATATAACATCCATGCAAACCATCTTTTATACTGATTAAACATTTTATCATATGGCCATCATTTTCTGATTACTGATGACAACAGTTGCACTACATCACCCAAACACAATTACAAGGAGTTCACAAATTATAGAAGGGCTTACATTCAGGTCCATACATATTTGGACCTTTGGCTGTACAGCATACTGATATTAAATGCTAAAAAGACACACCAGGCATAGACATTCAGCTTTAGTTTGAAAGTATACATCCACATCAGATATAGGACATATTTTTCCTACATACCCAAACTTGGTGGCAAACCGACAATAATAAATTATTATTTTTAGAACTTAAATTATGGTTCCAAACTGTCTTGATGGCACCAAATGCAAGAGATGCCCAGAGATGAACTACCAGGTGTTTTACCATCAACTTTTGCCTTCAATGAGTAAAAGGCATACTTAATTGCAGTGAGGTCAGTTGACTGATGTAGCCACTGCAGCACATTCGACGACTTTAAAAAGCACTGTCCAAAGAGTTTTGGCCAAATCTGAGGAGATACTATAGTCTTATGCACTTTAGAACACACTCTGCTGTTTTTGTCAGCAGGCAGATTGAGGACTGTTTATTATACACACACACACACACACACACACACACACACACACACACACACAGATCAGTCATAACATTAAAACCACCTCCTTTCATTGTCTTTTATTTTAATCAAGGAGATAGAAAGAGGTGGTTGTATCATATGGTAAAATCAGTGTTTGTATGTTTTGTGGGCTGTGAACTGGGCTGGACAACTTTTACTTTCACAGTAAAGCACTTGGGTTTTATGTGTTGTCTAAAACCACACATTTGGGGGGCACATTTGCTAATATGAATCAAAGCCCATCCTACCCCCTGAAATATTGATGATTCCACTGCAGGTAAGGTAGTAAATCACTGAGTGTATAGTGATGAACAACATTTATTTGGCGCGAACTACCCGACGCACCAACGAGGCGAGAGCAGTGAAGCTGCTGACTGCAGGATATTACTGAACAGGCAACTCAACACAAGCCTTAACAAAGTAAAAGACCCAGAGACCAACCAACAACCAGAGCCTGTTGCTAACAACAAACACCGCATGTGAAGAGCAAACGCTGCGAAAATGTGCTTTAAAAAAGTTTCTGATACTGAGTGACACGTTCCTACAGCAATGCATTTACTTATAATACTGAGCCTAAAGCATGGAATCTGCAAACAACATTAAGGAGGGAAAAAATTAATAAATAATATAAGATAATAAAAATAATAAGAATGCTTATTTTTTTATTAATAATAATATATATATATATATATATATATATATATATATATATATATATATATATATATATACACACACACACACACACACACACACACACACACACTATCAAAATCATCTCAAACAAGTGTTATTGATGCAAAAGTAGTCAAGAATTGTTTGATTTTTGTAATCATGCCGTTCTATCCCTCTCTCTGGTATAATTTGTAGCAGAGCGTTAAACTTTGGACAATAGCTTGTTAATTATACTAAGAGGTAATAAGGCCCTTCACCTCGCTAGACAGAAGCTGGGAAAGAAGTGCAGTCATGTAGCTGGCTAGCGAGAGAGTGTAGTAGGCCATGAGTTTGACAAAAACAAGATCCAAAAGTGTTTAAAGTTCTACTTTAAACCTGAGGATTAGGAAACGCATGTGAGTGTTTATCCTTACTTATCATTAGTAAAGGACTAGAACTCATGTTGTCCTACGTCCTACAGCCTGTGGCTCTCCGTCTCACAGGTCTGCAGCCTTCATGCCAGTCTGCACCTTAGTCGGGGCACCCTTGGCCACACTGAATGGCCTCATTGTCCATGTGGAGTGGGTGCGGGGTGTGAGGCGGGGGATCTGGCAGCTGTTAGGTGTCTGATCTAGATTTGTGATGTGGGCCTGCCTTCTGGAGAACGAGGCGGCGTTCTGATAGGGAGCCACATCTGGCGTGAGGGGAACGGCTGAGGAAACTTACTGACAGCAAGTGGACCGAGAGGGAGGGCGCAGAGAACACTTGGGGTTTTGTGCTTGACTCCCCCCTTTCAGCCCCCAACCCAACTGACCAGACTAACAGACCTCCCCGTCTGCAGCCCCTCCATTCAATCGCTGCGGTAATCAGAGAGCCTGTGCGGCAGGGGCAGGGGCTCAGCTGAGTGAGAGCATGCATGTATGTGGGTCTGTCATAAACGCAGCTGCACACTCCACCGACCCCCTCCCCGCAGTCACTACACGGTCTCCTGATGCAGATCGGTGTGTGCTGTACTGGATAGACTGGTACTGAAAAAGTTGGGGGGTGGTGGTCCAGTGAGCCAAAGCCCTCCGGCATTCCTAAAGGTCCACATCAGCGCTCCGATAGCAGGCAAAACAAACACAGAGGAGGAAACCCTGTCTAGACGGAGCTGCTGCCGGCCCGCTACGCACACCGAGCCACTATTTATACAAGGGGGGGACTGCTGTCCACAGCCAGGAGAGAGAGAGAGAGAGAGAGAGAGAGAGAGAGAGAGAGGGTGGAAAAAGCAAGTGTGTGTAAGTCTGTCTGAGTGAGAGACAAATAGGAAGACAGAGAGAAGGCAGGGCCAAGTGAGGGAGGTGATAGCACAGAGAGAAAGACTACTCCTGGCCAGCTGGTGCATGAAGAATAGAGATGGTTAGATAGGAAGCGGGAGAGAACATTAGCAATGGAAGACTGAGCAGAGTGAGACAAAGACCAACCCAGGGCTGGACCAGTCTCATTAGTTCTGGGAAAAAGACAGAGAGAAAGAGACAGACAGACAGATAGACAGTAAGAAAGAGAGAAACAGAGAGGGATGGAGATCGTACCGTAGATAAGCACCACAGACTCCTCGATGGCGTGCTGGTAGCTGAACTGAGAGTCCAGCAGTGCTCGGCTCACAAAGGACCCGTAGAAGGTGGACTGATACCAGCCCACATGCAGATGATCAATGTTCACATGACGAAGACTCCTCATCATCTCCATCTGATACTGAACTGTAAGGAAGAGGTGAGAAAGGGATGTTAGCAATGTACTGCTCATTATCACATTATATTATGTGTGTGTGTGTGTGTATATATATATATATATATATATATATATATATATATATATATATATATATATATATATATACACATATATATACACACATATATATACACACACACACACACACACATACATATATATATATAAATAAAATAATCAGTACAATGCAAAATATGTTTTGTTTATTCCATTTCTATAACAATCAGCGTCTATAACTATATTCTATAACTATATTCAGTCAGAACACTTATGGCTACATCATGAGGTACACAAAAATAACTGAAATACAATAAATGTAGTAAATAAGTAAAGAAATACAGAAAATACGAAAGATTACAAATATTCAAAACTTCTGGGGAATCAACACAGTAACAAGCATAATGGAACACAGCATCTTATGCAGAACCACCAAAAGATCTGATGCAGACCTAAATTAAAAAGTAGCAATAGGAGTTCCTGCACACACACTGGAGCCTGGGCATTTATACAGTACAAGTAATATTTCAAATTGAATTCTCTCTCCAAGAGGTTAACGATGCAAAGACTCCAATAGTAAAAAGATGTGAAAATCTATGGGTCTTGGTTAGAATGCATGCAGAGCAATTCTGAACATACTGTAGTGTCTGTATGCCTTGTGTACGCCTTCCAAGAGCTTTAGAAGACCAGCCAAGGGGGCGTTACAGTAATCTAAGCGTGAGGTTACAAACGCATAAATTAGCTTCTCAGCACTGCGGTGAGTCAAAGAAGGCCGGAGTCTCGCCATGCTCTGTGAATGCTAAAACACAAGTGACTATGTGGGTCCGTTTTAACTCCTAGTTTTCTTAAAAGAGACAAAAGGGCCGCACAAAATCGTTACTTAACACAAACTGTTCACAGAACAGTATCAATCCTGAAGGATGCAGTAGGGCTACGACGGTAACCACAGCTTCATGATAGTGGCTTGCTGACTGCAGTGGCGGGCTTGTCTTCACCATCACCGGACATTTATCCCCCCCCACAAGAGCACAGCTAAATGAAGGATTAGGTGCACCACACTGCCGCCTCTTGAAAAGCGCCCCTGTGTTTTCAGGGTGGTCATTTCCACCGGCCACATGTGGCAAGCTTTCCGCTTCGCATTGCATGAGCGACAACAGAATTCTTTCGGCACGGTCGGCACGCTCAGAGCTCATTTCTGCTTTTGTAGGTTGCCACCATAAGCATGACCAAAATAGTCCGGCGGCACGTCATCAGGTGGCGCTGATGAGATTTTAGAATAAATGACCAAAGTACGGCACAGCTGATTAAACATCCAGGTTAGACCAAAGCCTATTAGACCTTCTGTAGATGCATCTGTACAGACAGACTGTTTGAAGCCTAATAGTACACGATCTCTATACAGTTTACAGGATCCATGGAATTATGCTGTTTATATTCCAATCGGTTCTAAAGTAATGCATACGTTTGTTTATACGCTCACATATCTTGATCTCACCACTGCTACTACACAAGCATGGTATGCAAGCCATAAGAAGGAACTGTGACCTCAAATCTGTCCGAAACTTATGATTCCCATTTAATCAAGCTTCACAAACCAGTTAGGATGAAGAGCCAAACCCAGGCATGACCACTCTGATTCAGAACGCTCTCCTCTCCTCCATTCACATAAGTTCATTTGGTTTATCAGGTCTTTATGTAAACATCCTAAAACAACTGCCCACATCAGAATGTTGGTGTTTGTTGGGTCAGCGCTCTAGGGCTTAAAATCAGACAGAGAAACAGAATCAACCACAGAGACAGAGAGAGAAAACAAGAGAGCGGGCGGGCGAGCGAGAGAGCAAGACAGCACGCAAGAGCGAGGGAGAAGGGCTTTTGAGGACAGCTTTGATTCACTTTATCATCATTGCTGCCCCACAGCAGCTGAGCTTACCAGCAGATTAGGAGTCTGACAGAAGGGTGCAGTGGTTGGTTTGTGTGCCATAGATGGCCAGTAAAGAGGCACTGAGGCCACTACCAAGATTTTAAGGGCAGGTGAACAGTAAAAGCTTGAAAGAAAGAAAGAAAAAAAAAAATAGTGGCTTCCGGCTTAGATGATAAGTACAGCGGAGCAGAGTGGCGCACAAGCTGAGGATAACAGCGTTATCTGTGTGTGGTCCATGTACAAAACCCAGGACGCTATCAGGTTACTTGAACTTCATTTCAGAATCTTCTCTCTGAAAACTGAGAGCTCAGCTGTCAGGAGCATCACACAAACGTTTATCAACCTTTACACCAAGCAGTTATAAAAACATCTCACATTGTCTACTGTAACCTACACGCTGCAGTAAAGTATCAGTATTTATTCACACACACACACCAGACATCCTCCATGAATGCTGTGGGTCTCTTTAGCCATTTTGAGTTCATAAGTCAAGAATGTGCTTCAAGAGTTTTAGCTATCTGCTGAGCTATCTTGTCCCGCTGCTGGACCGTGGCAGAATTTCAGCTTGGTGATGTTAGTACTTTCAACAGGACGTTGCGTTGTGTGAGAATTCATCACTTTGGAATAGGGCTGGGCGATGTGTGTATGTGTGTGCCTGTGTGAGTTGTGTAATGTTCTATAGTACATTTGTCTATTTGTCTGAAAATAAATCAGAGGATAAACAATTTAAGAAAAATGTTTAATTTTGTATATCACTTCTCACTTAAAGTAAAGAAATAGTGATTTGATTTATATCGTGAGATACATGTATATATATATATATATATATATATATATATATATATATATATATATATATATATATATATATATATATATATATATATATATATATATATATCGACTGATATGAAATAAATTATCGTGATAAGATTTTTTCCCCATATCGCCCAGCCCTACTTTAGAATGTTTGGAAATGAAAAAGTCTTACGGATGCCAGCAGACTGTTGGCCCTGAAAAAAGAGGTGCGATGGGCCCACACTAACTCAAAAACAAGGTGCTATTTAACCAAGCCTTCTGGGAAGTTAATGGAGATTCTGACCACGGCTCACACTCACACCTAAATTAAAAAAAGTGAATGCATTCTGTTTCTTGACCTGAGCCTGATTAAAAATAGTAATAATAATAATAAATAATATATATATCATCTGGTAATATCACTTTGGGCCAGGTTCAGAACAATTCCTCACATTCAAGGGTTGGTGGGTTGGGCTAGGGTTTGATTGGAATATTGACCAATTACATTCTTGCACTTTCACCCATTTTTTTTCTCCCGCTTTCTCTTGAATGCAGTCTATAGCTACATATAGTGGTCCTTAATGAAACCATGGGTGATCAGAGGGACATGAGTTGAGATGCTGGAAAGATCATAATGGCTTTTCACCAAGCCTGTGAAGTTCAACCAAGGTGTTAAACATTTCCTCATTAGCAGTTGATTATAGAAATGTGGAGGCCATTCTCTGCCATGAACCATCACCGCCACAACATATATAGATAATAAATACTGTTTCTAGTTTATTTGAAAGGTGTAAAATATCAGCTCATCTCTGCATCCAGCCTGGCACTTTCTGTCAATCAATTTGAGCACTTGGTAACAAAGCATAGCACCGTAAAACCTACCTGCAATAATCCATTTGTTTCTGTGTCAGTTCAAGTTCAGGTTTCAAATTCAGTGGTCCCAGAGGGGCCTGGTCGGGTCTCAAAGTCACGAGCACGGGTCAGGTTTCAATTTCAAGCCCGTGTAGACACTTAGCATGTGCTAATAAGAGCATGTACATACTCAGGCGAGTGTGAAGGACACGGAGAGTTCCTGCAGAGAGAGCGCTGGACTCGGAATAGGACAGTTATTTCAGGAGTGTGGTCTCATCCCTCTTTCAGACGTTACGCTGTACACTAGCTCTGACAACACTACCACAAATGTCCCTCAGACAGCAGGCACAGAGCACACGCACACCCACACACTGTTGTGTCCACTCCTGTAAACTCAGCTGGAATCCACAAGTGCCTGAATCTCCTCTCTCTGACAGCTCCAACTCAGCAATATGCAATGGAGGAATAATATCAGTGCTGAAATTACAGTTTGCATGTCAAGCAGAAGTCCGGCTGAAGTCTCTGCCCTCACTCCAGAAGCCAAGGCCACTCACTCGGCGCTGCAGTCTACCGAGCACAGCAGAACACAGTGTTTCTAGAGATTCTTCATTTTCACAAAATCTCAAACCAGCCATTTCCAAGGCAGAGAGCTGCAGCAGGATTAGGCCCGAGGCTTTCTTTACAACAAACGACGGCAGATAGGATCTGCTAAGGAAGAACCACGTAGCTGACCGCTCATCCCTCCTCTGAGGCACTCGCACGGCTCACGCCAGCCTAGCGCTCAACTCTGAGGGAAGTCGGCGCAGAGCCGGGCCTGCAAAACGGAAAACAATGTGGCTTTCAGAGAGAATACACGCCGACTTCAAACGCGGCACTGGGGCGCACACACTGCAAAAAACACGGCACAGATTTTAACCGCAAGTCGGATTTTTCTCGGACGAAAGAAATGTGCTTCGACTGAAAAGAAGAAAATAAATAAATAAATAAATAAATAAATAAGAGCCGAGGGAAGGAGGAGGAAAAAAAAAAGAGAAAGAAACAAACAACTCCAACCCCAAACCCACTAAAGCATTCGAAACAACAACACAAAAAACAAGATAATGAGAGTCTTACCGATGCTGTCCTGTAATTAACGGCCTTTCTGGCGGGCAAAAAACACCACCCGGCAGAAATATAAAAGCAAAGCCAAACCCACCAGATCAGAGCATGAAAGAAAGTGGGCTTTTCTGTAGAAAATTACAAATACGATCTGAGGGCTCTCTTAAGTTTTTTACTTGTAATGCGGACACTTTAAATGTGACGCTTTAAGAGAAAAGAGGCTCTTAACAGGACGGATCGCATGACAAACTCCGCCGGCACGCTTTCAATCAGATCGGTCACACCGACAAGCGACCGAAAACGACACAAATGGACTGCGCTCGCTTACAAATTTCAAACGGCTCCTTGGTTACAGGGTGGTTTTACATAAAAGTAATTGAAAGCCAAGACCACTGCTGTCTCCTTCCATCACCGCAGCAGGTCAGGCTGAATTTGACTAAGTGCCTACAGCATAATGTGCGATAGCCTAAAACAACAGTCTGGAAGTGTCTCAGGCCCTGACAGCGATGCTGCGCTGCTGCACTCGGGAGAAAAAATATTTACCATATGCGGTACTTACAGTGCGTCCATTACAAACTGGACAGTGGACGATATTGGTCTTGGTATGTCTGTCTCGTTGCATTTGTTCATGCGTCGTGCATTAGAGGATCCAAACAGTAGCATTACATTTGGAGTTTCTACATGACGACCTAAGAGATGTTAGTGCCAGTATGAGGTTGGAAAATCAAAATACTGGTGCAGCAGTGGACAAACGAGAAATCTTTTGATAATAAGGGACAACCTGTCTAACATACCAAGAACAAGACTTAGGATGTAGGTGTGGAGGTGCCAAAAAATGCCATAAGAAGAAGAAAGTCTAAACAACAGCCCAGGCTACCTAGATTACATACAAATCCCTAGAAATACAGTACTGTGCAAAAGTCTGAGGCACCTGAGCTCATCGTTTGCAAAAGTCTTTATCTCAGCAATAAGTGTATTTTCAGCAATAAGAACACCAGATATCATTATAAAATATGTAAATAAGCAAAAATATCTATTGAAATAAGTAGATATCTTGTGTTCCAGCTTGAAGAAGAAAGTTTAGTTCCAGATTTCTCCTGTTCTCACTCCAGGTCTCGAGAAGATGATGACCTGTTTCTAGCATCATCCATGGATCACAGATATCATGCAAAAATGATCTACAGAGGACTCACACACCAGCACTGAACCAACTTTTACTTAAGATAATGTTAACGCTGCCAAATGATTAAGTATTGATTATTTTATTGTATTGTTATTTGAACCTAAAGAAAAGTTTAGGGCAAACCTGAAGGAGATTATGAAGTTATTTTATTATGTTATTTAAAATATTAAAAGCTATTTTAAGTGTCAAAAAAATCTATATGCTGCAAACTTTTCCTAAAACGTGTCACATGAGCACTGGGATCTACTCTTCACCTTCCCGGATTTGTTACCTGCAGTTTTTTGGACTAGTCTTTCAGTTTTGACTGGTCATTGCTTAGTAGCCAATCATAGCTACTGGTCATAGCTTAGTAGAGGATAAAATGTACCACCCAGCAGCCTTCAAAGGCAGGATTTAGCTTAAAAGAGCCTCCCACACAGTCTTTTAATAATATAAACTGCTGAAAGTCTGCGCAACATTTGATTTCAGACTTTCAAAATACAAGATCTTCTTAAATGTGGGAGGTAAAAAAAAAAAAACCTACGCAAGCTTTGAGGAAAGCAATGAAGAGGCCAGAGGAGTATGATGTGGCCCTATACAGCTAGATAGCAACACATCACCAATAAGAACTAAAAGTGCCTCCTGACTAGGGATGGAGATTGATGAGAATTAATTGAAACCAATGGCGTTACTGATTCTGCTCATCATAGCTACAAGCTTACACTATTACAGATGGGTCAAATCGTCAGATTAGGAAAATGCATTAACTTTGATGGGCACCTTCTTTCCCCATTTTAGCCCCCAGTAAAATACCAAGTATATAAAGTAGAGTGTGTCCAATATTGTTTATCCCAGATAAACGCACATACCCCGAAATTAAAAGGTACCACTCTACCATTTATCCTTAATTCCACTGTTTCAACTGTAATTCAAACTTAAAGGAGTATGGAGCCAAAACAACAGGGAAAAAAAAAAAAAAACCTTTTGTCCCTGTCCAATTACATCGTCTGCACTATATTTCTTCTTCCCTTTACCCATTCACTCTCTCTCCCTCTAACCACCCGTTTTATGCGGTTCAGACAGTGAACTGGATCCATTTTACATTACAAACACATGAGAAAGAGCTTACAGGCTTAAACACACTCTCCTATTCACCGTTTGTCTTTGTTTTGGATTTGTTGACATTTGTTGCTGAAAGTTCAGGGCTTTAGTGCGATCATTCACTCCGGGGTCTTTTACCATGCATTCCAGAAAGGATTAAAAAACACAGATACTTAAGTATTACGAAAAGCGCCCATATGAGAACACGGCGCGTTTAAGACGCATCAAAAAGCGCCCAAAAAGAAAAGCCGGAAAACGTACAATAGCGATTAGAAGGTAGAGGATGCTGCGCTCGACCGGAATAGTTCCAGAGTTCATTACATTGCAAAACATTACCATTCACAGTTGGAAAGACACCATTCCACTGTGCTGTGCCATGCTCATGTAAATAGAAGAGTGTGTATTTAAAAAAAATATAAATAAATAAATAAAAGGCTGGCATTTGGGCTTATCAGCTCATTGGAGCTGTGCCGGCTGCATTGTCAGGCCATTATTTAGAGCGAGGGCTCTGGGATTTACGCAGAAGGGGGATGGAGAAGCGGATTTGCACTCCGGCACACGCACCTAGCAATAGATACCTTCGCACAGGGAGGAGTGGGGAGTCATCCTTTCCTCGGTGAAGGCAAGGGGAGGGGGGGCGGGAGGCAAAAGTAAATGGCATCCAATTGTGTCAGCTTTCTGTAGGTGACGTTAGATATTGAAGACAGCTTGCAGAAATGGCTCTTGGGTGCGAGATGGAAAAGTGAGAAAGATGTGCTATTTGACAATGGCATCGCTGCACCCCCCCCAACCAACGACGTACCCCCCCCCAAGCGGCATCTTCCTGCGAAGCACAGAGACAGGCAGAGCTGAGGCTGGCTAATGCCAACTGCTTCTCACACTTTTTTTCCAGAAGCTTGCAGAAACCCTGTGCCACATATAGGCACAGATAGAGGTAATAAGAACCTGTCTCACTTTCTCTGCCCATCTGCCCTTATTTTCTCTTTCTGGATCACCCCTCCCATCTTTCTCGGCCTCTCTCTCTCTCTCTCCGAGGGCTCACAGTCTTACAGACTTGTTAAGAGACAGATATTTGGCCACTGACAGCTTGTTAGGTCCCTGGAATTGGGCACCTCTGCCCCTGCCATGGATGTTGACACCCGTACCACAGAAAAGGAGCAAAAAAGAGACACGTACATTCACCCTTTTCTATTTCATTTCAGCAAACTCCAGGCAGAAAAGTGCAGCACACCCAATTATATTGGAGCTAAGAAGCCTCGGAGTCTGATGCGCACCCTCTTGCAGGCCTGGGAAGGATATACGACACCACAAATAATTGATCAGACACACATGTAATCATTACTTCGTAGATGCCTGCTTTGCCCCACGGCACCGTATTCTTGGAAAGAAGAGAGATGCTGACACCTTACTGGGATTTCAGCACTGCTTTAAATA
Source organism: Megaleporinus macrocephalus (assembly GCA_021613375.1). Lineage (NCBI taxonomy): Eukaryota > Metazoa > Chordata > Actinopteri > Characiformes > Anostomidae > Megaleporinus > Megaleporinus macrocephalus. The sequence goes on from CM038703.1 coordinate 16,389,085, forward strand.
CATGCACACGCTTTATTAAGAACACTAGTACGCCAGCTCATTCATGCAATTACCTAATCAGCCAATCGTCTGGCAGCAGCGCAGTGCAGATATGGGCCAGCAGCTTCAGGTAATGTTTACGATGACCATCAGAAAGTTGAAAAAAAAATGTGTGGCATGATTGGTAATGCCTGACAGGCTGGTTTGTATTTCTATACCTGATCTGATCTACTGGAATTTTCATGCACAACAGATTCTCTACCGTCTCTCAGAATAGTGCAATAAACAAAAATCAGCCAGTGAGTGGCTGCCGTGCAGACTGTAACGCCCTGTTGATGAGAGAGGTCAATAGAGAATGGCCAGACTGGTTCAGGCTGACAGACTATGGTAACCCAGATAACGACTATATACAATTATGCTAATCAGAGAACAATCTCAGAATGCTCAGAACATCAAGGCAGATGGGCTACACCTGCAGAAGACCATGTTTAATCAAAAACTGGACAGTTGAACACTGAAAAAGTAGTCTGGTCTAATGAATCTCTAACTCTATGAGGTAAACAGAAGGCAGGGTTTAGATTATAGCACCAATGGCATAAATCCATGAACCCAACCTACGTAGCATCAATAGGCCAGGCTGGTGAAGGTGGTGTAATGGTTTGGGGAATGCTTTCTTGGCATACTTTGGGCTCATTAACCCCCCCTCACTGAATTGTTGCTGACCACATACATCACTTTATGACCATACCCACTTTTAATTGCTTCTTCCTGCACGGCACCGCGCCATGCAACAGTGGTTCCTCAGTGACAGACAGGATCCGAACTCAATACAACACCTTCAGGATGTGTCAGAGAGGGAGATTCACAAACCTAAATATCCAACAAGGCTATTTCCAACATCTTGTCCAATCCATACCATAAACTTGTTTTGATGGCAAGATTATATATAATATATATTTTTTATTACTGCACAAGAAAGATTTTATGAATAAGAATCCACTTTACCACTACGGGGGCCCTCATAGGTGAGCATTCACAGCTAGAAGGAATAACCGATAAAAATATGAATAGAACATCAACATGAGAGACTTCAAACATGATCAAACACGATCAAAGACAGGACGGAGCGTAGCACACTGTTCCAGGCTCTACTAATCAACAGCATCAATGCGCATACTCCTATCGACACAACCCCCGCCAACACAGGCGTACAGAGACTGAGGAGGGTTAAAGCCCCTCTGCTTACTGTCATATGCCTGTTTTAAATAAGTTCACTGACACCAAAGAAAGAAGGACCCTGCACTACCCCACATCAGGTTCGAACTGAAGAGTTACAGCTCCATCTAGTGAGAGAGCTCTTCAGCTAAAAGAAGTCAAAGCAAACGTGCATAAACTACAATATGGAGACACTTATATCCACATTAACCCGCTGCACCCCTTTACTCTAAACTCTCAGTTTTTATTACCTGTTTTCTACCTGTCTGCCACGGGCACTCTGCAGGGACGAAGAAGAAGGGCATGTGAAGCTGGCCTGTGGCAGCAGCAATCACATTTCTTCACACTTGAGTTTTTTTAAGGGGGGGGTTGGGAGGGGGGGTGTACTGATGCACTCATTTGCGTCACCGTGTATTGCTACACCCTTAGGCTTTTCGTTTGATCGCAGTTTGCAAATCTATCAGTCAGACTCGTCTGCCTTTCTGATGGAACAGACAGTCATAACAGGCTCTGAGATCTATTTCTTTCTTGATATTTACTGAAAGGAGTGTTATTCTTAAGAAAATGGCTTTATTTGCACTGCTCACAATTAGATATATTCTTAATACGCAAAACAACTGGTAGACCTACAAATGAAATATAATTTTAGGATAGAAAAACGTTTTCAAGGTATATTTGCCTTGTTTGCAACGTCCTGCAAGTGCAGTTTTATGAAAAGGAAAAAAAAAGTCAAACTACACACTGAAAGCTACACTAGGGCTCAATGAATCCAATTAATCAACTAATGCGTTCATTAAATTGCTTTAACTTATTAAACCTTTTACTTTTTGCAGAAAAAAATGGCAAAACATCTGTACAGAGTATATCAGCAAATAAAGTAACAAGGCTGTGTTAACTTTTTAATTGAAATGACAAATAAATAAAAAAGAACTGCATACGACTCTAAACCATATTATTTATGTGTGTGTGTATATATATATATATATATATATATATTAGAGATGAAAGGATCAATTGGCTATGTATCGGTATCGGCCAATAACATATTTTCATACAAAATTGGCCGATATCGATACATAGCCGATCGATCCTTCCATCTCATATATATATATTTATTTATTTATTTATTTTATTATTTATTTATTTATTTATTCAAACTTAGCCGTTCCGAAGAGCCAATAGATGGCGTTAAACAAATGAGCCTAATTTCTGTATGTATAGCTAACACTTCATCCTTTTCCACAGACTGACGAAAGCAGCGGCCTCGTGAGAAAGTATGCGCTTATAAAAAAGAAAGCATGTCGTCCATCTGGAGGGTTTTACCGTATGTGACGCAGACTCATCCAGGACGTTTTTTAAATGTGTAAAATCTGCATGTCTCGCGGGGAAACCAAAGATATTTAACTCTACTAATCTGATACGACACTGCACGCGGCTGAATACTGTGAGTATCAGCAAACAGCTGAGCTACCACGCATAGCTAGCACAAAACAAACAACCCAGAACACCATACAGACCAGATCTGACCGGTATGAACAGAACAGCAGCAACAATTCAAGATCTACATTTAATGATTGCAGATTGTCGTTTAAAATAACCAGAGTGTAATGACAACCTGAATGTAATGATTGCAGTTTTGGGGATATTTGTTTGATTTAATTTGTTTATTTACTGCAAATTTTGTTTAAAATATTATGCTGTTTCATATGAGCTCGTTAAAAATTGTAATTGTAATTTAGATTATGTTTCATGACTTGCTTGCACTAATAACTACATGTAGCCCTGCTGTGGCGTATACCCCGCCCTCGATCGGTATCAGCTATCGGCCAATTTATATTTTTATTTATTATATATATATATATATAAATAAATAAACACATACACACACACACACACACCTTTTCAAAGCTAGTAGTGTATTCTTTTCCACTTTATATAATACTTTTCTGAAAATGAGCTTTTAGAGGCATTAAATGCCCACTTCATACCAAACCACTCTGAATGACCCTTGTTTGCATCCTAACAGTTTAATTATGCAGAAACTCTGAAAATTGTCCTTGAACTAGTAACAAATCTTTACATTGTGTGGTTCATTGTGAGGTTCTTTAAACTTCTTAAAAGATTCTTCAAAGTCTCATTCACATGACACATTCTTTAAAGAACCATCCTCTGAAAGAAGCTGTCATTTCATCACACTGCTCTTCAGAATTCTTTCCTTTTTTTTATATCATTTTAAGAGTGTGTTACAGAATTGGCCAATCTACCTGTCACACTCTTTCGCGAGGCTGCTGTGTTAACTTCCAGGATAGGAAGGTAAAGATATCTGCGTACAAACTGAGTCTGCAGCTGTTGCTGGCACTCATCTCTAGAGGGAGCACAGACATCCCTGCGTCTGAGCTGAAACAGCAGGCCAATCAGCACGTCTACACCTCTTAATAGCGGTTCGGTCCTGAGGCGCAAGGCTCAAGCCCTGCACCCTCTACTCTATGGTCGGCAGGCCGGGCTAAGCTGCTGGAACACGGTGGGCAGGCTGGGCTCTAAGCCGGGCATGCGCCAGGGCCCTGGGAGGGAAGTGGGGGGGTTTATTTTCCTCCTCTCCTCCTCCATGCTCCCTGCCTCCTAATTACAACAGAGAAAATCATCTTCGGCACATCACAAGCCCCTGCCCGCCTGTCAATCAGCTCTCTGCCAAGCAGCGGGCCATGTCTTCTGCCTCCTGGAGGACAACAAGAGGAGGAGGAGGGGAGGATCTATACCTCCCCGGTGGTGTCTCGGAGCTCGCTGGTAAAAGAGAGGTGTGTGGGGGGGAGCGCCAACACTTGCTATGCTGATGCATCCACTGCTGCGGAAACACAGAAGTACTGACTTCTAGCAAAGCTCGGGTGTTTCCGCTTTTCGTGTGGCACTGTACGTGGATGATGGACGTTTGTGTGACAAAATAATAATCTAGGGGCAAAAGAGGGGCAAATTCTAAGCGCTAATTTGTGCTATTCAGCCATGCTCTGAAGGTTTCAAGCTCATTACACATTAATAATATCTAACAGAGTCCCATAGACGATACTTTGGCAGAAACATGACAAGAAAAATAGCTTCCTGTTCTTATTTTGTTTCAAAGATACAAGAGCCTGACAGGTATGCACTTAAACAGAAAAAGGTGGGGGGGGTGGTGGTGACTGCTGTTGCTACAAGGAAGCCAATTAATGCGAGCATAGAGGGGCTTCACTTGCCCAAAACGTTCCTGGAGAGCATGTATAGTGGACAAGCAGAAAACGAGAGAAAAAGCAGGAGCACATTGGCTTTAGGGGACGGTTTAAAAGAAAAAAGAGAAGCGAAGAGAAGCAAGAGGAGAGAGAACAAACAAGAACAATAAAAGAAAAGTAAGAATTAGAGGGAAAAAAAATAACCAGGATATATAAACTGTGAGGGCGCCAGCTTTGGCAAGCTGACCTGGAGCTGCCATCTTGCCGAGTCTAACCCAAGCAGGCCTGAGCAAACAGCTTATATCAGTCATCAAGCTCTGCTTTCCGTCAGGCTAGAAGAGCGACGCCCTATTTTATGACACACAGGGCCCCCCGAAAATAAAACATGCCACGATAATGTTCCAGTGCGCTGCGTTTGTGGTGAGGAGGAGGAGGAGGAGGAGAAGGAGGAGAGGCTTGGGTGGTGATAAGCATGGTTTCTGGGAAGTCCATCTAGTCAGCCCTTTCAGAACGAGCCCAAAGTTGAGACTGGACCTGAGGTCGAATACAGTACTGCTGGAGTACTGACTGAGGATGGACAGAGGCCAGACCACCCCAGAACGAAAAAGTGTGAGGAGCACAGAGAAGCTACACAGGCACTGGTGAGGACAGGCCAAGACCGAAGCTTAAAGGAGCAGCCAGACCGTTTGTCTTTTAAAGGCGCTCGAATCGGAGCTACTAAGCAATCATCATGAAGCATCATCATGAATTAATCAGTCTTCTTCCTGCGAGTCAACTCAAAACAGAAGGAAACGCACTGTTCTTCAAAGCCTCCTGAGACTCCAGAGCTGGAATCTTCACCAACATGATGTTAAGACGGTTGAGGATCAAGACCAAACAGGGATGGATGAACACAATTCTCGGCACACGGCTCGGCGCCAGTAAGGCATCCAGGTCCCCATACACGAAGCAGCGATCGGTTAAGTCTCCGTTTGTGCGCTAATATCCACGAGAGCTTTGTTCTGGCTGCCCTTCACAAAGCCTGCAACAGAAGCATGAACCTATATGGCCAAGAAAATCCACATTTCACACAAACGAGCCCCTGGCGGTGGACCACAGATCAATGGCTCTATTACAGTCGCAACTTACATAACAATTATGAACTTCTTGTGTATTCAGGTATATAAGGCCTTATGTGGGTTTTGTGGGTTATCAATAGCTCATTAGCAGACCATTTGCTTGTAATTAGGGGGTTAATAAAAAGAGAGGGGGAAGAAAAAAAAAAAAACATTCACACATCATCTCAGTTCCAACTCGCAGTGCGTTCATAAACACGCTCTGCACCAGCGCTAATTAGATCCTTTGACGCTTAAGGTTTAGTTTTCACTATGTGAAAGACTGCCTGACTGCCGCTACACCAGTCCCTGTATTTATGTTCAGTTATACAGGCTTCATGACTAATGTTCTAACTCCGGTGGCCTGGAATGGGAAAAAAAAATTAAAACATCTGGATCAGGTAAAGTTATCATTAAATAAAGTACTGTACAAAACTCAGAGACCGCCCTCCATTTTTTTAATTTTCAGTTAGGAAAGGTAAAGGTTAAGTAAAAACGTAAAAAAGTTACTAAAAACTTGATAAAAACTAAAGAAACAGTAGCAAAAGTGAGACTGCTGACAACCATACAAGATGTCCAGTACTGGAACCAAATCAATAGTTTCAGCAAACTAAAAATGGAAGCTGTAGTCAAGGCAAAGTCTGACATGCTCAATACTGAAAATGTGGCATTACACTATACAACATAACTTCATTAAATATAAATTTCTGCTTTTTTCACAGATCTTGGGTTGTTTGCCAAAGGAATGTAGTCACCACACCACTAGCAGCATTATGCACAAGCAGGATGTGAGAATCATACCTGTATCCTAGTCTAGCCAGACCTATTTTACATCTACAAGTGTGGGCCAAGCTCCAAATCAATGTGTTTTGTTTCACAGTGCAATTAAGGGAGCACACTAAATAGCTCTGCATATAATACCCACATCCTATCGTCATCATCTACATGGAATCCCTGTATTTGACATTGTTTGGGTTGTAGAGAGGAATGCATCTGCATTCATGCCCTGTCACTCCTGCCGTGTGCACCTCGCACCACGTGTCAAGTATAAAGTGTAGCTTGATATACTGCATCTCCCGTCCTGTCACATCCTCCCTCATTCTCTTATTTTCTAAGCTGACTTTTCCGGCGGCCCAATATTACTACAGCTCCTTTTTCCTGCTCTTCCGTTCTTTTCCTCCTTTTATTGTTTAAGGGGTGAAAATCACCTGCCTCAGTTTTCTGTTTGGTTTAAAAGTCCATTCAAACCATTCAAAAAACATGTTTTCACACTGCAGACAAAGCAAGGTTCAGTTTTACTGTGTCTTTGATGCCTGGTTCACACTACATGACTGTTTGAGTGGTCAGGTTTTGATGTAGTTCACACTACATGACTGTTTGAGTGGTCAGGTTTTGGTGTAGTTCACACTACATGACTGTTTGAGTGGTCAGGTTTTGGTGTAGTTCACACTACATGACTGTTTGAGTGGTCAGGTTTTTGCGCTGTTCACACTACATGACTGTTTGAGTGGTCAGGTTTTTGCGCTGTTCACACTACATGACTGTTTGAGTGGTCAGGTTTTGGTGCTGTTCACACTACATGACTGTTTGAGTGGTCAGGTTTTTGTGCTGTTCACACTACATGACTGTTTGAGTGGTCAGGTTTTGATGTAGTTCACACTACATGACTGTTTGAGTGGTCAGGTTTTGATGTAGTTCACACTACATGACTGTTTGAGTGGTCAGGTTTTGGTGCTGTTCACACTACATGACTGTTTGAGTGGTCAGGTTTTGATGTAGTTCACACTACATGACTGTTTGAGTGGTCAGGTTTTTGTGCTGTTCACACTACATGACTGTTTGAGTGGTCAGGTTTTGATGTAGTTCACACTACATGACTGTTTGAGTGGTCAGGTTTTGGTGCTGTTCACACTACATGACTGTTTGAGTGGTCAGGTTTTTGTGCTGTTCACACTACATGACTGTTTGAGTGGTCAGGTTTTTGTGCTGTTCACACTACATGACTGAGTGGTCAGGTTTTGGTGTAGTTCACACTACATGACAGTTTGAGTGGTCAGGTTTTTGTGCTGTTCACACTACATGACTGTTTGAGTGGTCAGGTTTTTGTGCTGTTCACACTACATGACTGTTTGAGTGGTCAGGTTTTTGTGCTGTTCACACTACATGACTGTTTGAGTGGTCAGGTTTTTGTGCTGTTCACACTATATGACTGTTTGAGTGGTCAGGTTTTGGTGTAGTTCACACTACATGACTGTTTGAGTGGTCAGGTTTTTGCGCTGTTCACACTACATGACTGTTTGAGTGGTCAGGTTTTTGCGCTGTTCACACTACATGACTGTTTGAGTGGTCAGGTTTTTGTGCTGTTCACACTACATGACTGTTTGAGTGGTCAGGTTTTTGTGCTGTTCACACTACATGACTGTTTGAGTGGTCAGGTTTTTGTGCTGTTCACACTACATGACTGGTTGTGTTGTAAACACGAGTCTTTCAGTTGTTGTGACTTTCACACTACATGACTGGTCGACACGGGGTCACGAATTACACAATTTTTAATTTGGGGAATCACCGACTCATTTGGCTGCTGTCCAAAAACACTTTTCTGTCACGAGAACACACGAAAACTAAACGCATGTGCGAGCCAGCGATACCACGTAGAACATACACTATTTCCAAAACAGATGTCAATAAACCAGCGATACAAGTTGTTTCTGTGCTGAAAAAGAAGAAAAAGAAAAAGATATGAAAATGGATAAAGACACGGGGCCAGCAGGGACTATCTGCTCTGCAGAGAGAGCTGGAGGTAAATATTTTATCAATGAAAACGTACACGTCGCCCGCAGCCGCAGTGAGATTGTGTGAACGGTGGCGTGGTTCAGTGGTCACTAACAGGCGGACAGCGGACCGGATCTGGACCCAGACGTTGTCCAATGCGGACCCTAACTGATAATCCACTGCGAACGATTAGATTTTGTTTTGTTTTAAGCAGCGCAACTTTTCCTGTCTTTATGGTATACGGGCTTTGACGCCCAGTAAACTCACAGACCAATCGCGTGAGTTGTAAGATCACCAAAAGCGCTTCTCAGCCAATCAGATCTGAGCAGACTCGGGAGTGCGGTGCGCGTACAGGCACAGACGAGGTACGAAGCAAGAAGCAGCAGTCGGAGAATAAAGCGAGTCAGACAATAAAGCGACTCTGAGAACTCTGAGACGTTTCATTTCACAAGAAACATTATTAACATCATCAAAAACAAATATCGTTCCAGGGCTCACCAACCAACACCGGACCCCATTTCAGCACAGATGTAAAGACAACCAAAAGCTCACTTCTCTCACTAAACAAGAGAAAGTGTCTGAGAGGAATACAAGACGGAAATAAACTGTTAATATATGAAAGATGTGCACGTTTTATTCACTTTTTCTATTAATAAGCACTTTGAGATGCACTCTTTTTCAAAAGCATTTCGTTTTTTATGTAGCCCTTGGTTTTACTTAAAGTAATGAAAAAAACATTTAAATAATCCAAAAAACTGATACTACATTACTTCAGTATACAGGATATGATACCGAACCAAAACACAAGTTAGAAACGATGACGGGCTCTAACTGGACTGTACTGAATTCTAATTAAATACACCTGCTCTGTGTGATTCAATTGGCTGTAGCCTCACAGTCGCCGACTGGTCTAGATATTAAACATGCTAGACGTTTGCCGGACGTCTGTAATTAGTCGGCGATGGCTCGGCGAGCATCTTTCAGCACTACACGACTGAGCGAGCGCCGAGTGGTCGGCGTTTTGCCACCGAGCAGAGGTTTTTCCCGACAATCTACAAAAAACAGTCTGCGACTGAAAAACCAGGCTAAAATCGTGTGTAGTGTGAACTAGACATTAGTTAGACTATAATCTGAGGCTTCTTTTACAGACACTATTTTGGGTTAGTCCACATTAAAAATTCAAAAAGTCTGGTGTGAAATTCCCCTCAGAGAGAACCATAAGGGTCTAACAAGGAATTTAAACTAGCAGCATATGTGGTGAAGAAGCATGCAGGAAAGGCATGACTTCCTTCAACATTCTGCTAATCTTCCAATCAAGCCTTGTGTGTGTTGTGCTGTGTCATAGTGGCATTTCCTGGGTTCCCTCGCGCATATGCACACCTTGGTTAGACGATGCTGTGAGCAATGAAGGAGGTGGAGGAGGAGGTGGTGGTGGCGGGGCAGAGGTGGCAATGGCATGAGAAGCCTGTCATTAGCGGCATTAGTCTTTTCATCCTCTGTCATCGCTGTGCAAAACAAACCCTTTTAGGAGACCCTCACACTGCCTCCCACCTTAGTGGCAGGCGTTCCAGCACAGCGCTCAACTGAAGAACCCGTCTGAGCGATGGGGACCGCTCGGCGCATGCTGCACGCCGATAAGTTTATCGCCCGACACAGACACGCAAACACACTCAAAAGGCTCGAGTCCCAGCCCTGCCAAGCAACCCCGGCCTCTCGCAAGCTGCTCAGCCCCAGACTGAAGCCCCTTCAAAGCAGAGAGGTGCCACCACAATTAAGCACGTGTGTGTGTGAATGATTCACGCCGAAGATTCCAAATCTGGGCCAGGACACATGCCGAGCGCCCTAGTCCTCCGACAATGCAAAGAAAGCCCAGACAGGGCTGACACCGGGGATCTGCTTCCGCAGATCTGATCTAAGCTTGGAGGCTCCCAAGGAAATCACGAGTAATTTCTCTGATGGCATTCATCTATTCAAAATAAATCAGAGGAAATAAACACAGATCAATGAATAATTCCACGCTAATGTGAGACTCCGGTATGCAAACCGAGGAGCTGAGAAGTGTCACACTGTTTTGATTTAGCAGAAGAAGAAGAAAAGAAAAAAAAGCATACTCTCAGATTCAACCCCCAGCAATGCAATCATCAGTCACTGCGGGTAAGCAAGCATTCGCACCTTTGAAATACAGCCACAGACAGACCAGCACTTTTCCTGTGGTCCTCCGGCCCTGGCCTACAACAAGCTCGCCTTGGGGTGGGAGGCAGCCCCAGCCAGTGAGACGGCTCGGAAACATTGGCCTTGTGGGCACTCATTACCAACCCAGTACCATCCTCGGGGCCAGATAGCGTGCAGAAAAAGGCAAGGTAGCACGAGGAAGGAAAACAGCCTGGAGGTGGATGGGATGAGGGGAGGATGAAGAAAGGGGGGCTGTTATGCAGCAGACAAGCAGGGGAGCAATACATTTCAAAGCTAATATTTCTGGGCTGTGGTCAAGGAGGAAGCCGGAACGGCGAACGGCCCCAGGGGCTGGCGCGCGGCTGATCTGATCTAACCGGAGATTAAGTGTGGCTCTAATCCCTGCCGCGAGCCACAGAGAGCGGAGGACCACCATCCAAAGGGCAAACGACAAAGCCACGTGCTAGCTGTTGTTGGGCAACAACTCTTCAGCTATTTCTTTTCACTCCACAACACCGCATCCCGTTCTCTCAGGTAACTACTTTACAAGACCGTCAACTCTTCCGGCTGCGGAATAAGGAGAGGAAAAGATACACGTGTCGGAAAACCTATGGGAACCGGGATGGATTCCAGATATAGCCATTTCTCTTAGGAGGGCGAAGAAAGGAAGAACGGAGCGTCTGATAGAGAATCTCACAGGGAATCACTTAGAACCACATCTGACCTCTCTGAACTGGTACGATATCCACAGAGGCACTGTGAAAGAGATAGTGGGGTGAGGGAAACTAGCAGCTATAGTAGCCAGTCTTGCTGTACTTGCATGTGCATTTGTAAGCCAATAACATGGATAAGAATATTCCTTCGTAAGGTAACACAACCATTTTTGTTTATAGTCAGTGGCTGAACGAAAATGGAGAAAAAGTTTTAGATTAAAAAGTTTTAGGAAAAGATTTAGATAAAAAGTTCATGCCTGCTTGGAGCTGACCATGTCTAAATCCCCCAGTTCAATCCAGTCTTCCGCATCCCTCTGTGATCCAGAGCCATCTTCAGTGACAATGAGTAATGTTTAACTGAACTGCAAGCAAACCTAATTAGAAACATACTTCAAACATCCAGTCACCTTTTATTGTTGCTCTGCTGAAGCAACAGTGCTTACCAAACCAAATTCTGTCCTGGATGCGTGTGCTCAATCACTCACTCTGAAACGTCCACAGTGCAGCTAACAGTAAGGGCAGCACTGGGGTCTTTCTTAACATAGTGATAGACCACAGAGCTATATGAACATAAATGCAGCCCAATGATTCCGGGGACAGATTTTAATATAGTAAACAGGACACACGCTCTGAGTGCATCACTACTGAGACGTAAGGCTTGACTCGGGTAAACAAAGACATTTAAACATATACACATATGTAGAGACTTTGTGGTCAGTACAACATTGGGGGACTCGCAACGCACCCAAGACTGCATTCATTGTTTCTTCTTCCTGGACTGTGCTAACAGACTGAGCTTAATCAAACCACGTGCCCGAAAGCAGAGATATTCTGAGTAGAGGCACATCAGCCAGAATCCGAATTGGGTGATTTTCGGTCCTAACTCATTATTTATCTACTTTTGAAAGTTGGAACTTGAGGTGGCATTTTAAACATTGCAGCTTTTTGAATATATGCACATTTAAATCAACAGTATTCGATTCCATCAATGAGAAGCTATATGAGTTTTATACCTTTGCGCCTGTAGCAGTTCCCTCCAGCCAAGGGCGTAGGACAAGGTTTGACATTGCCTTATATTTTCTAATATGAATCAAAGCTTAGCCTATCCCATAAAATATTACCTATAAGCTGATTGCACTGTAGATAAGGTAGTAAATCACTATGTATAGTAACATAGAACAACATTTGTGGAATTGTAGTAAATTACAAATAAATAAACAAAATACATTATCTGTACTTATGTTAATTATTAGATAAATCCGATTAAAACTCACTTTACAAACTAAACAAGATATTCCAAATTACTTGGTGCTGTTTAAACAAAACTTTTCAATTATACATGCACGGTCTGGATTATATACATATATAAAAGAAGTATTTAAAAAAAAAAAAAGTATAATTTTCTTTGGTGGCATATTGCAAGACTAACATTAACGTTAGACAGTACGGCTGTGTCCCAAACAGCACTCTCTTAAACATTACATACTGCACAGTATCCTTTTATTTATTCATTTATTCATTTATTTATTATATTTATTTTTATGTATTTAGTGTAGTAGCGTTATACAGTTTGGGGCGTGGCCAGAGAGTAATGTAACTTCACGTTTCGGAGTACTTTCTGACAAAAGTTATTATAAAACGTTAGCTAACCCAAACCCTCTTAGTACATAATATAAAAGCAGTATATGATCATTGTTGCCATTTATTGCTCTTATCACTGACCTTGTGTTTAAAGCTGGCGCGAACTACCAACACCTCAACACAAGCCTTCACAAAGTGAAAGACTAAGACCACCCAATAACCAGAGCCAGTTGCTAACAACAAACAGAGCAAGAATTGCAAAGGCTGGCAAAAAGCGTTTTTAAAATAAAAGGTTTTTATTGAACAGTCCCCCTTTTTTTGCGGTTTAATTTCCAATATTGTTTCTGATATTATGTGGGACAATTCGTATAGAATGGTTCCACCAAGCATGTGGTCTCTGTTCAAAGAAAAACATGCTTCTCCAATTTTGTTGATTTTGATTTTTCTCCATCATTTGAACACGACAGCTGCTGAATACGTCGCGTAAACATTTCATGATGAACGGACCAATAGAAATCCTCCAAAATAGGCCGGAAGAAATTCTGGTTCCACTCACTTGCATTGGAAGTAAAGAGCGTTTTGGTCTCTGTTGTAGTTGTAGTTTTGGAGATATTGTTTTTCTTTGAACAGCGACGATATGCACCGCACACTGATACAAACTACAGCAACATCAGTACAGGTGAGGACTACATAAAAAAAAATAATAACAATATTAAAAATGTCCACTCTTAGAGCATCTTTGAGACACTGCAGCACCCTCAGGTTGGCTGGTTATCAAACCCACCAAAACATCAATCTTAAAACAGCAGAGCCAAAGTCCCCTACCAGCTCCACAGATAGAGCAGACCATGACCAGCTTCAATACATTTGGGAGAAGAAAAAAAATAAGACATGGACATTTTTCTTCCATCTAGTTTCCAGAGAAGGAAAGAAGGAAAAAAAAAAAATCAGGACAGGTTGTTAAGATGTAGACAAGAGAGGCTTTAGTGCCTCGCGCCCGAGGCAGCGGACGTTCTTCAGTGTTTAACAGCAGGTGCTACACCACGCACGTTGTTGGAGAATGGCCTGTTCCCACTTAGAACCATTTGTCTCTGCAGGTGATGATACATGGTGACCTGATCCTGGCCTGGTCCCTGGGGGCCGCCTTCAGACGAGCAGTCAACCACTCACGTTCTGACTACAGTTGATGGCAAACAGTCGAGGGGCTGGGCTTGGAGAGGCTGAACATGTAGCAGCCTTCACTGCAACCAGACTGATCAATCACTGCATTTAAATAATCAATAAGACAAGAGAGAAGCCGTAAGGCCTCGGGACAGAAAGCAGACTCTTAAATCAGGAGGCAGCTTCTACTATCTGTCAAGCCCCTACCTGAGGCAAGGTACGTCCATAACGTACACGCTGTACATCACAGACATGCCACTCAAGACCGTTTCTCCCTGCCGTCACGCTCGTTAACCAGCATGTTTTCCTCACCCAGTCTTCAGCGAGAATGCAAAATCACCCCGACAGTCCATCATCCTCACGACAGCGGCGCAGGCATAATGCTTTCCTTGTCAGCCAAACACAAACTAACAAACAGCTTAAATGAACAATCCACTCCCAGCACACCTTCAGCTGAGCCCGTGTTAATCATCGAGATCATTTACACAATGAATACTCAAATCTTCTGCCAGGAAATATGGGGCTCTGCTCATTTCCGACAGCAGGAAGCTGCAATCTTTAAATCAGATGCACTTATATTTATGTGTTTATCAAAAAAACCCCACACACCCTTCGTTACTTTTCGCTGTCCCCCTGGATGGTTATTAGATATTCTCTCAGATGCTCCCACACTGCCACCTACTGGTGGACGGCAGCACTGTGTCTGCATATCACCATCAACTCTTAACCTAAGCATTACAGCAAACAATGCACACTTCAGTCATTTGAAGGCACTCACTCAGGTCTCCATTATCCCTCGCTTTAGACGTAGTCTCTTTAAATCAAGTGTGTGGAGCTGTGAGGCAACCTCCACTCTCAACGGCATGCTTCATATCAACCCCCTCGGATTACAGACGGTGCAAACAGAGCCCGCCGTTTGTCAATCACTGCAATTAATAACAAGAGTCTGACCCCCCCCCACCACCACCACACTCCCAACATCACAACACAAACCTCATTCATTCAGCTGCCTCCCACTCTCTTTTTGTAAGCAGCACCAACAAACCTATTACAAAAGCTGCTAATTAAGTTCTCATGAGCGAACAGCATTAACGCGTGATCTTTTCCATCGAGCCTGCACTGCGAGCGTCTGGGGGCTTAAGAGCGTACTGTAATTACTATTGCCGATAAATCCAGCTAATGAAAAAGACCCGGGCCAGAAGCCCAGGGGAGAGGCAGCACAGAGGAGCTCTACAGCTGGCGGTGGCGGAGGGAGACGGGCAAGCTTCCAAGCGCTGAGACTGCTGTATCGTGATGATGGACCCACATAGGACAGAAGCACACTGACAAGTACGGATGTCGCAGTGACTTCAGCTAACCGAAGCCCTAGAACATTAACTATATCACAACACAATATACTATAACACAATCTATGGAGCTTACATGTCCATACGTACAATTAACACAAGCTCATGAAGCAGTAAGTTAAGATTGCTCTTGTTCTTCAATGTCAGGGCCGCCCACACAAGAGCTCCACAGACCAGGTTTTACTTGGGTTGTGGATTATTACTATTATTCTAACCCTGTAGCATTCTGTGACCACTTAAGCACTAGAGCAGACGTCGCTAATAGGCGGACCGTGGTCCGGGTCCAGACCCAGACCTTGTCCAATGCGGAACCAAACAGATAATCTATTGAGAACGATTTAATTCTGACTGTGTTTATTTTTAATGGCGGAACTTTTCTTGTCTTTACGGTATACGGGCTTTGCCGTGGCAAAAAACGTACAGACCAATCACGTGCACTGTAAGATCACCAAAGACGCTCCTCAGCCAATCAGATCTGGGCATATTCGGGAGTGTGGAGAGCACACAGGTAAGGTAGAAAGTGAGAAGAAGCAGCCGAAGAATAAAGCGAGTCGGAAAAAATAGCGTGCAACCAGGAATGGACCGAGACATATATGTTTATGATTCCCACAGGCAGCTCCAAATGGAGTTAAGAAGAAGGCTGCATGTTTTATTTACTTTTATTATAAATAAGCATTAAAAAAAAACAACATTCTGTTTTTATTGTAGCACTTGTTTTTACTTGAAGTAAGTAAAAAGCATTTATTTGTATTTTTATAAATAATTAATTCAGTTCAGCATTTAAACAGTAAATATACTGAATGGTATGTGTGGTGTGTTGGTGTTTCAGTAGCTGATGGTATAAGACGCTGATACTAGACTACTTCAGTAAACAGTATACGCCACTGAATCAGAACACAAGTTAGAAATGATGGACTAATTAAAGGCCCCTGCACTAGAGGATAACTAACAAACTATGTAGCAACAGAACACATGAACATACTGTACATAGACAAGAATTAAATAATAAGCTTAACAAGTGTCTATATAATGTAGTCACTAAGATGTAAACGTCATCAAAATTAGTTTGAGGTGAAATGACTGATTCAGATACTGATCGAGGGCAGGGTATACGCCACGGTAGGGCTACATGCAGTTATTAGCGCAAGCAAGTCATGAAACATGGTCGAAACTGGTTTATTACCATTTTTAACGAGCTTATTTGAAACAGCATAATATTTTTAACTAAATTATCAGTAAATAAACAAAGTAAATCATACAAATATCCCCAAAACTGCTATCAATACATTTAGACATTTAGACCCTAAAAGCTAATAAAAAAATACAGTAAAACCAGCAGTCATTAAACGCAGACTCTGGTTATTTTAAACGACAATCATTAAATGTAGATCTTGAATTGCTGCTGCTGTTCTGTTTATACTGGTCAGATCTGGTCTACACGGTGTTCTGGGTTATTTGTTTTGTGCTAGCTACTTTCTCGTGAGGCCGCTGCTTTCGTCAGTCTGATGAAAATGAAAGGGTGTGTATTTCCACCTAGCGGTTCAGATAGGAATTGCAGTGAGCTGGCCGGAGGGGGTTCTCCTCTTCCTGGATGAAACGCTAGCTGGAAATACAGAAATTAGGCTCATTTGTTTAACGCCATCGATCGGCTCTCGAATCGGCTCTAAACTGGAGAAGTATCGGCCGATCACCGATCCCATATTTTGATTAAAAATTGGCCGATACCGATACATAGCCGATCGATCCTTCCATCTCTATTCACAACCATATAGTGCAGTGGCTTCTTGTGAGACCACCACAGTGAACTTAGCTCATTCCTCTAAAACAGAGCATTTTTAAATCAAACTGCTCTAAAATGACCTTATTTACATTTTAACCACTTCATTATACACAGAATTAGGAAAATAGTAATCTGTGGAACCCCCTTTAGGCTTGGTGGTGGTGGTCTTTTCATGTTGTGGTTCAGATGGCTATGAGGTGGACGTGAAGTGTAATCTCAGACAGAGGGGTCATGGGCCACTGAAGCCAAACGGCTCGCAAAAATGGAAGCTGCTCAGGATGAAACCCAAGTACCAGACACGAGACAGCAGGATTATGAAATATCAGCCATCACATCTCCAACCTACACTTAACAGCAGCAACACAGGAGAGCGAGAGAACAGGATGACGGAGTGAGCGAGCGAGCGAATTACACTGTAGGACAGAGAGAGAGAGAGAGAGCGAGAGCGAGAGAGAGAGAGAAATAGTAACAAATCAATGACGAGTGAATGAGTGAGAGACATGGTAAGGGAGGGAGGTAATAGGGGAGGAGGGAGGGAGAAAGAGATGGAAAGAGATGAGTGGGAATCAGTAAAGTGAAAAAGAGAGAGAGAGCAAGACAGGCAGAGATAGAGACAGAGATATGCAGACAGCTGGAAGCAGCTGCCGGCCAGGCCGGCCTGAGCAGGAATCCTGGCTGATGGCACAAGTCATAATTAGACACAGCAGTGCAGTAAACAGGCGGCATCAGCGGGGCAGACGAGAGTGAAAACACTCCAGACGGACGAGATGCGGCACAGTCTGCGGATTCTGCTGAAGCGGTGGAATCCACCACTGAAAGAAGCTCAAACGTGACACTAATTTATTCACTACTACCTCCTGCTCTTTGCAAAGCATGACTTGTGTCTTTAAAGACAGGGGTTGCACTGGACATGGTTTATGTGCATTTGTAACACACTTAAACTCTTCGCTCAGCTGAGATAAGACATACAGACGTATACACAGTCAGAGGAATGGCATTTGGATAAAAGTCGAGAACGATCAAGCTTATACAGTTTAGTAATGCAAATCATTAGTGCTGGCCAACAAACTGCAAGGCTTTCCTGGTGGCCATTAAAGGAGCAATCTGTGAGATGAAGCAACCTGTCGAATTCATATCATATCACCAGAAAAAGCACAGTATCTCGAGTCGTCTTCAATTCTTACCAGTCAGAAACATTGAGATTCGCATCAAACTTTACTTCGCCAAGAGCATCTCCAGCGGCGCTTATTATAATAGTCATTTACCAAGAGCTTTAGCTATTGTTCTGTTTAAACCTCTGACCACTAGATGGCACTGTGGTAATAAATTTTTAGCTCCACTCCAACATTAACAAGCAGGACAAGGGTGCAATGCTATTGAAAGCATAGGCAAACCTGGTGTGGTTTAATAGTAGGATTTAAAAAATTGCAATATATATCACTTTGCCTGCAATATCGCAATATATTGAACTGTGACCGCTGTATCACAATGCGTATAACGTCGCCAGGCATATACACAGCCCTAATGCTAGAGTGACTCACCCTCACCTCTTGAGGCAAAAAAAGGTAGGAAGGACGGGCCATGGGTATATGTTTAGCAGATCAAAACTTTTATTTCTCCACACTGTGTTGATAAATTAATTAGGAATGCTTTAAACTAAACTTCTTACATATTGCTCCTTTAAAGCTAGCACAGGAAGGATGCTACAGAAAGACAACACACTTTTAAGGACTTTAAACAAGAAAATAAAACAAGAAAAATAAGAAAAATAAGAAAAATAAGAAAAATAAGAAAAATAAGAAAAATACTCAGTGTATATTCAGTGGTACAGTGTTGGTATACAATGGTAGCACAACCACAATCAACAATATGTAAACGCAGCATAACTGCAGCGCAAGCAACCATCATGTTACTGTTTCATGGGTGGATTAAAGCTGATTAAAACAGAAGCATGTCTGTTCCATCAGAACTAATAAGTAGTCTGATGCTAAGACATGCCAGCACGTATTCAAAGTCTGTAAACCACTGTGCGACTCAACTGTGCTTATAGCACTTAACCTTTCTCCCGCGGCTTTAGACTTTAAACCGTATGAGGAAATTATACCCTGAAATTTTAAAGCCATCTGCAAAAGACAAATTACAGAAAAGGTGCCCCAATTAATTCTACTTCCACGCCAAACCACAGATTTAGTTGTTTGACCTTTTTCCCCTGTTCCTTAGCATCCGCCTGCAAACTGCACCCAAATCAGATAAACCGACTCCACAGAGCTTTAGTTAGTCTCTCTCCTTGAGCCCCACTGCCATCACTTGTAAAATTTGGTCAGGAGACAGGTAGCGGTCATCTCATCTCCTGTTCCAAGGTCCAAATTAAAATGCTTGTTAAGAGAAATGGATGAGGTGATAGATAAGACAAGTTGCAGGCCCCTTACAAGGCAATGGTAAATAAGGTAACTGCCGGGCGGGCCAGGAGGATCCGGTCCATATAGCTCAGGGCTTGTGCCACTTAGCGTAAGAGAGCTGTTTGAGCAGTCATTAGGCTTCCGTCATTCAGATAGTTATAGCAAAGGTTTAGGTGGTGCAGACAGCCAGCACGGGAGAGGCTCAGAGTGAAGCCCAGTGAGCCCCCTCGTTTTCATTAAGCCATCATCATTAATTAACATTTCATTAACTCTCGCTCTCGGAAGCACCCACACACCTTGCAGCAGAGCAGAGAAGTGCAGACATCATGGAGATACAACACAGCCTGGAAATGCCAATCGATATGATGTCCCGAGATGTCCTCCGCCTTGCCCGAAGCAGGACTGTATCACTTGTTTAGGTTAACTGTGGTTCTTTCCTAAATGTCCTAAGGACCCTAAAGAAATGGTTCACTGAGAAATCCAATTTCCACAATTT
This sequence comes from Megaleporinus macrocephalus, assembly GCA_021613375.1. Lineage (NCBI taxonomy): Eukaryota > Metazoa > Chordata > Actinopteri > Characiformes > Anostomidae > Megaleporinus > Megaleporinus macrocephalus. Next base: position 16,408,993 of record CM038703.1, read on the forward strand.
TCCATGTTCCCTAAACGTAGTCAATCAGCCAAGACATACTGGCGTCCAAAAGTTTGCTTCTTTCGTTCGGCACTGGAGTTACAGGGCTACAAGACCAGGCGGAGATAAAACTCTGCACATGCACCAGCAAGCTTATTAATCTTAAGTCTTAAATCTTACATCTTACAGGCAGAAAACGATCAGACGTGTTGCTTTTCCTCAGTTTACTGGCTCTAACTTCAGGTTTGGCACTGTTGACATGTTAGTGCCAACTGATGGCGCACAGGCAGATTAAAGAAAAATATATATTAGTCACATGGGCACCAATCGCATGCATAACCAAATTTGGACCACATATGAAAGTGACCAAGAGTGACTTCAGAGGATCATATTTGTGTGTCCACAGGTAAGAGTATATTAAATAAATAAATAAAATTCAGATTTGTACCACTTCAGCCTGGCAATGTGAGTAGCCATAGAGGATTGGTTGCAAATGAAGTAGCTCTGCAGGCACACATACAAATCAGGCTTCAAACTTACTTTAGATCATAGAAGGCTAGTAAACATGACCAGTGTTTAAACTTAACGTGCATTCTTTTGTAATTGTGGCCATTAAAACACACAATAGTCAAGATGGTAACAGAGAAAGAAACCTGAGCATCTGTAAACCCTGTTTGTGTAAATAATCATGTGGACCAGTGTGAACTGCTTTACCTGTTCTAAAAAAAATTAAGAAGAGAACTGTCTGCCTACTCGCCTGTTATGTCCATGACAGCCTGGCCTGGCTTAGATGATGAGACTGCATCCATCACTGTGATGCTTAGAACGTAGATAACATTTGCAGTGCATTATGAAAAGCACTGTGACGCTTCAGAATGCAACAATGAGCAAAACAATGTTCACAAAGCTTAAACCACTGGCGGTTAAGCGCTTGTGTAAAGTATGTTTCTAGGCCTAATCTCTCGATGGAGCAGCACTTTTGTTACAGTCTGCTTGTCTTGGAACCTGAGACACTTGACAGAACATCAGTTCTTTGCCTCCAATTCACATCTTTTGTAGTCATCATTGTTAAACTCATTATTATTTTCTATTGTCAGTACAGCCAATGATAGCAAAGCTCTGCAGCCTGCAACCCAACAGGCTCTGGATCCCAAAGAGAAGTAGTTATTGTATTACGCATTGAAATGCACTGTATGGCTGTGTTTAACTCTGTTTGTCTCTCTTTCTCATCATCAGTACTGGCTTTTGTTCTGGCAGTGTCGGAGCGGAAGGGAGGTTTGGATTTCTATTTGCATTAGCTTAGATTAGAGAAGAGAGCAGTGTTGCAAGCCGCTCTGGATAAGGGTGTCTGTTAAATGAAGCAAATTATTGTTGGAGCCAAGCAACCATCCAAAAACATCAAACCACATCTACAGTATCTCACAAAAGTTTTATCCAAGTTTCAATTCTAGTGTTGTCCCATAAAAAGATATAAGAAAACACTGTGGGGGCGTACTCACTGTAAATATTTAAAAAAGGTTTCTATGGTTCAATGGCCTGTCTATTCTTCGCCCTCTTCAGTACATTCAAAACTTAGTAATTAGAGATGGAAGGATCAATCTGCTCTGTATCGGTATTGGCTGATTTTTTAATCAAAATATGTGATCAGCCTTGTGAGAAAAGCATGCGCTGATAGAAAGCATGTTGTCTGCCTGGCAGTGTTTTACCGTATATGATGCAGACTCATCCAGAGTGTTTTGTAAAATCAGTCTTGTGGGGGAACCAAAGATATTTAACACTACTAATCTGACACAACACTTAAGAGTACCCACGCGGCTGAATACAGTAAGAATCAGCAAACAGCAGAGCTAGCACGGCCAGCTAGCACAAAACTAATAACCCGGAAAACTGTGCAGACCAGATCTGACCAGTACGAACAGAACAGCAGCAACAATTCAACATCTACATTTAATGATTACAGTATTTTGTTTAAAATAACCAGAGTCTGCGTTTAATGACTGCAGTTTTTACTGCATTTATTTAATTTGCTTTTTTAAGGGTCTAAATGTAATGATTGCAGTGTTGGCGATATTTGTTTGATTTACTTACTTTATTTACTGCTAATTTTGTTAAAAACCATTATGTTTTACATGAGCTCGTTAAAAATGGTAATAAACCAGTTTAGACCATGTTTCATGACTTGCTTGCGCTAATAACTACACGTAGCCCTGCTGTGGCATATAGCTCCGCCCTCTATCGGGATCGGCTATCGCTGTAAGGTGATCAGCGATCGGAACCGGCCTCAAAAACGCTGATCGGTCCATCTCTATTAGCAACCACTAAGAAATCTGCTCATATCACCCTCATCCTTCATCAGCTTCACTGGCTACCAGTTACAGAAGCTTTGCTGTTGACCTTTAAAGCCTTGCATGACCGTCACCCACATAACTGTCTGCTCTTTTACATCCTTATGCCTCTTCGCGTAAGCTAAGCTCCCCTGATTCGGATCTTCTGGCTATTCCAACATTCAGGCGTTCCTCTATGGGAGGCAGGTATTTCAGTGTTGCCCCCATTTATTGGAACCACTTGCTGCTTTGTATTTGCTATAGATATATCAAATTTAACTGATCACAGTAGCATTATTACTATCAATATTATTATTAATATCTTTGCTATAGGAAACACTATTATTGTTATTATTATTATTATAATAAACTAAAAGAATCATGGCTCAGTTTTTATGACCAGCTTCTCTCTTCTGCTGTAAACAGCTCCAGCCTGATCATGCCATGAAGTCAATATGTTCATTGTTGTGACCTCATAAACATGGCAAAGAAAAAAACGGCTGTTTGGCAGCTTCATTTCCACATATGCACTGCATGGACTGAGGAGTAAGATAGTTTGCAGTACATCAAACCTTTCCCTCCAGAAAAACTGGGTTATCTATGAATCTGACCCAGACTTAATGAAGAAACATAGTCGTTATTAATACAACACGGTCCATTTTCTCCTCTAAAGCAGGAGCGTGGCAACTTGCCGTCCTCTCTCTCCCGCTTCCTCCCTCTCCCGCTTCCTCCCTCTCCCTCAGGGCAGCAGCCATTATATTTTCAATAATGCCCCATCGCCTCGCTCCCTCCCGCCTGATGCACTCCCAGTTTCCGTGGCTACACCTGCATGCTCACAAGACCATAAAATCGGAGCAAACAGCACACGCGCTCGCTCCCTTTCTCTCGTAACAAGCCCGATCTCCCTCTCGCCTCTCCGCCGAGTGAGCTGATGAGGCGCTGCTCTCTGGAGGAACTCAATAAAAGCGCAGCCCGCGAACCTGCGCTCCAACACGAGGTTCAGCTGAATTACACCGCAATTTACCACACCTTTTACTGGCCAGCCTTATTGACAATGACATTTTTCTCCTTTAGTGATCATTGAAGAGCTGGCAGGCGGTAAACTTGGGAACGGCAGACAGAGCCAAGCGGGGCGGTAAAACACAAAGGACGGCGCTTCTGGAAACATTAAAAAGATCGACCGTGCACACGGGGCCAAGGTTTCAGCAACTCGCTAAACTTAGCATCACTGTAAAAGTGTTTCAGGCGAGCGCGAGCAAACTTCTTCGTAGGCTAACTTGTGAATGGACTGTAGGAAAACAGGTTGGAGCAGCTGAAATGCATTTAGTTCTGAGGAAAACTGCTTTGCTGCTTTGCTAAGGGCTGGTTAGAACAGCGTGGGGTAACCTGCAAACGTCCAACAAATCATTCCAAAACAAGCAATACCTTCACTTTATAACCTGAAAAGCACTAATGGGCAACAATGTATTGAGTGAAGTAGCCAAATGATCTGCTTCTGGTGACATTTCTTTCCTGCCATGCCAACACTCTAAATAAGAACCCTTCATAGCACAGTGAGCTGCTGGTTTAGCTGCTGAACTATGTTGCAACACACCTGCAGCATTGAGGACGTGAATATGTATCGTATCTTTGAGGGGAGCACCGCCGCTGATGGGGTCTTCTTGTTAGCAATCTTCCCCCGTTTTTTCCGAAATTGGTGTGCTAGAACGTCACCAAAGCACTAAACTGTGGGATACATACAAAATTGGATGCAGGCTTGGATTTTAGAAACGGGACACATATGGACCCTTAGTGGAACGCAAACAAGCATGTACACCACAACTTTGAGACAAACCCATGAATATTTTTTATTTCTCCAACCTGTGTATGTTTACGCTTTCAGCTTATTATAACAAGAGAATGGCACCAGCTTGGGGAGATATTATTTCTTACAGACTTCTCAGAACAGGCCTAGGTACCCCTCGTCTCATGAGTTGCAACTCCAAAGCTGAGAATCCCCAGTTTAGACCATGTGGGACATTTGTTATTATTTACCCTGAGCTTCTCTTTGTAGATTTAGGAGGCAAAACACTGAAATCTGGCATTTTCTTGACATTCTTGCAAACACATTCAAATATTTGACAAGCAGGCAACATTTAAATGTGACGTCTGATCCTATCAGGCAGTCTTAGCCAGTGTTAATTCCATGAAAATTATCTGCATCAGCCAATAAAGGGTCTATGTCCAGTGGCTCGCTGCGGATTTAATTGACCAATCATAATGACCGAAACCACTGGAGCCCGTGTCATATTTGACCCGGCTGAATTAGATTGGTCAATATTATCGTTTACAGGAATTCCAGCTCCTTATAATTGGTACAGATCACAACTTTCTCATGTCACTTGGGCCCTAATGAGAACAGCCCTTCACGATGGCCATGGCAGTCTTCGCAAGTTGAGCTGGCAGGGACATTTCTGTCTCAGACTGTGACCCCGCAAACACAACACTTCCAAAGCACAAGCTCTCACCACTGCCAATTTAATTGAGAGCATATGCCAAGCTGTTATGACAGGTCAATGCTCCAGTGTGCATGACGCTATTGAGTCTTTATGCCAGGAACGAAGGCAATTATCTTAACCCACCAACAGGAATTGAACACAGCTCTCATACTGGTGTAAATCAGGTGAAGTGCTTCTCAAATCATGTCCTACCTTGCACAGTTTAGAGGTCTCCCTGCTGCCACACAACCGTTTCAGATCATGAAGGGCTTGTTAATTAGGCGAGGAGTTCGATCAGGTGTGGCAGGAAAAAGCGTGGTAAACGCCGCAGTGCAGCGGGACTCCCGGAGGAACTTCATGACAAATAAAAGGATTGCTGACAGCTGGAAACAAAGTCGGCCAGCCTCTCTCTCCTCCTTTCTCTGTGTACTCCACCTGAGTGTCCGCTTCATTAAGAAAGGGCTCTCCACCCAGGAGAAAGTTTGATAGCCCTGACACTTTTTACCACCATACTGCTCAAAACAGAGCCTCCTCAATGCTGCGGCCGGACTGCGTTTGTACTGCTGTGCTGGATTTCGGCGACATCTTCAATGGTGTTTCTGCTCATCCGTATGTCTTCTCTTTTATCTTTTCATCATCTCCCTGCAAGTCAGCTTATTTCTATTTGATTTGATACTACTAACTTAAACGGGCCCTGTATTATAGGCATGCACCATTCATTTCTAAGAATGATTTTGAGTTCTTTACAGTAGATAATAAGCACAGGACAATAACACTGTCACCACTCTTTCCCTGAAGCCTGCACTTTACTAAATGTATATACTGATAAGCACATGGGCTGACGGGTAGCCTTAACACATGCACACCACTTAATGCAGCATACATGCGCTTGGCAGGCTCACATTATGCCCTAAAATCACAACCTAGTTCACCCACAAGGAAAACCAAGCAGCCGACTGCCGAAGTTAGGAGCAGATACAAGGCCAATAGTTAAAAGGTCTTAGTCTGTTTCAATACAGTCAGATTTGTAATACATTTTATACAGTATCTAATAGTAACATGCAAGAAGGGCCTGGGATTGATACCCGGGCCGGGCAACCAGGGTCCTTTGTGTGTGGAGTTTGCATGTTTTCCCTGTCTCCTCTTGGTGCTTTGGGTTCCTCCAACAGCAGAAATACAAGCAGTCAGGCAAACTGGAGATGCCCCTAGGTGTAAGACTGGCAACCAGTCCGGGGTGTTTCCTCCTTTCTACCCAATGAGTGCTGGGATAGGCTCTGACACAAGCCAGCCATAAACAGTAAAGAATTTAGAACTGTTGGATTTTTATTTAGGGAAAAACACACTATAGTGTTTGTTCGAAACGTATGGAAAGACAGATGGCCAGGAAAACACGGGACAGTCCTGGCTTTGTTATCCTGGCAGTGGGGGGCCTTTGATAGCAGGCACTTGTAGACTCAAGAACCAGACCCTGCGATGTTATCTTTGGACCTTCTGGGCTCGAGACCCCTCCACCCAGGAGGTTTATGACATGGCCAGGAGGAGCCCATTTGGCCAGAAGGCATAGGAAGGACGGACCTATAAAGAGACCATACAGCCTAAATCAGGCAGACCAGGGGCAGTCCAGGGTGTGAACGACGGTACCACAAGCCATTGGAATAAACAGCTTTAACCCTGGACTGGTCTCCCTCTTCATCCTGACGGCAAAAAAACTAAGTTACAAAGGAACTTAAAACTTAGAACTAGAATTAGCCACATGTGTTTTGCACACAGTGGAATTTGACCTCCGCATTTAACCCATCCGTGCAGTGAAACACCCACATATACACACTAGTGAACATACACACTAGGGGGCAGTGAGCACACATGCCCGTAGCAGTGCCTGGAGAGCAGTTGAGGTTAGGTGCCTTGCTTAAGGGCACTACAGTCGTAGTTGCCGGTCCCAGGGATCGAACCGGTGACCTTACGTTCATAGGACCGGATCCCTAACCTTCAGGCCATGACTGCACCAGAAAGAGCTGTAAGCAAAAGTTTGTGTGTCCCCACCGTCAACACAATCTCTATAAAAACAGACTTCTGCATGTTTTAATGCACAATCACCATTTACTTGTCAAATCTAATGCAGTGGAGAAAACAGGGTGGACCAAGTTGGCACTGGTGCATTAAAATGTGCAGAGCGTTTTCTCTGTAGAGGGTGTGTTAATTTACTTTCACTTAGAAAATCAACTACACATGCGATTTTACCAGCGGTGCATATAAAAAAAATGTATTGCTTCACTCTAAATGATCATTTTTAACATACAGCATTACAGTCCCAACTTTTATACTTCATGAGGACAGCTGGAACCATTTTGCATCGCCTGGCCAAAATAAAGTCGCCATTTAGATTTAAATAAGCAAATACTAAAGAGACTTTGATTGGACAATTACTGCAGTGATTAATATGTTTAAGCTGGCAACAATTCTTTTAAACTCTACTGACGCAGTGAGTTTCTTCTCATTTCTTAAACAATCATGGTCATGGAAAAGATGTTACAGTTTTTCAGAAATTGCTGGCCTGTAAAGAAAACAACTAAGGAGACTGAGCTGTAATGACAGGAACTGGGTTAAGAACTGTCCAACACATTATTAAAACCTGGAAGAATAGTGGTGAACCACCAGTTTCACAGAGGAAATGCGGTCAGAAGAAAATCTTAAACGGCCGTGATCAAAAGATCAGACCTTGAGACTTGAAGTCGAATAGCCGAAAAAAAAAGGAAGCGTTACCAGTAAAACTCTAGGCTACGTGCATTAGTAAAAGTAAGAGCAGTTCCACATGCACAATGAGACAGTAACCCATAGGATCAGCTGTGAAGACCCCTTGTTAATAAGAGAGGCTAGTTTGGGATGGGGGCTACAGTTTGCTAGAGAGCATACAGATTGGCCTCTGAAGTAAAACAAAATGATTTATGTAGTCAAAAGGAGTCCAGATCTGATGGACATGTCAGGATAAGGAAAGAAATTGCATGAAGCGATGCACCCATTATGTAGTACAAGCCTCTGGAGGCAGTGTCATAAGCGGGGGTTGCTTTTACTGGTGGGGTCTAGGCTACATTATGTGGCGATATGAGGTGTTTAGCTTCTCTGATAGTTCAGGGACCAAAAAAAAACATTGTTTTCACACATGAACTGGCCACCAGAGAGTCTTTATCCTATAACCCCACTGAAAGACTTGGCCACGGGTACTTATATGGAAGGGTTCAACTCTCCCACCAGGGTCCTGTGTGGAGTTTGCATGTTTTCTCTGTTTCTCCTTTGGATGCTCCAGTTTCCTACAGTTGACTCGAAATACACGCAGGTAGGCAAACTGAAGTTGCTAAGTTGCCCCTAAGAGTGAGCATGTGAGGTTTGAGAAGGGCAACCTGTCCGGGGTATTGAACTGTCCTTCTTTCCGCCTGATAAGTGCTGGGACAGGCTCTGGCACAAGCCAGCCACAGTCAAAATCTGAAATAGTAGCTGGATATACAGCTGTATGCAAAAGCTTGGGCAGCCACCAGACCCTATAGTCCTCACCCTATAACCCCACTGAAAGCCTTAGGCACGGGGACTTCATTTATTAATGACAGGGGAGTTGAAACCCCTACAAGATCACTAGAAACGAATACTATCAAATGTATATAACTACGGATGGAAAATGTGATACTGCACAACATTGCATCACAATGCCATGGCGACTGTGTGCCACAATCAAAGCTAAAGGTGGTCCAGTGCAATATAAGTGTGCGCAACTTATTTTTCTCGGCCTGGCAGTGTATAAATATTCCAAGTACCAGAGAAGATAACGCTGGCAGCTGGGAAATGTTTGATACTGCACACAGCGAGCAGTGAGCAGGTTCTTTTGCACACGTGCAACCATAATGTTTCTTATATTCAACACAGGATTCATTTCTCTAACCACATCATCTCTTTGTACAGCTCCAAAGACACTTGATTTCTATTATTAACTCTACAAACATTTACCCACATATCTCCAGAGATGGATAAATATGAAAGTGTATAAGTCTTGACGCAGGTAGATGACTGTGTGCGTGTGTGTGTGTGTGTGTGTGTATCGCTATGCAAGAGGAACTGAGGCACGTTTGAAGGTAAAGTCCCTTCTATTTCCCTTGCTAATGCCTTGGGGTCCCCAGAGGCTTTGAAGTCCTTTCAAAAGTAATCTATCACAAGGGCAGCGAGGGATTTCATTTCTCTCTCCTCCTGCATGCGAATGCAAGTGCACGTGTGCATGTTCGTTTAGCAGGTCATTCCTCTCTCCGAGGAGGCTTCAGCTCCTGTGCTCAGATTACAAGCAGTCTTAATCCCTCGCTGTCCTTCTCTCTGCCTCTCACTTCCTTTCTTCCCCGCTCTGTGTCTCTAATCACTCAGCTGATGACAGGGTCCACCTTTTCCCTGCGCAGCGAAGTGCAGTGGGTAGTTACTGCCTCTCCTGTGTGACTAACTGGTTCTTTTCTCTGATATTTGTATACCTTTACTTATTTTGCATCCATTTTCTGTCTAACATTTGTTGAGCAGGACTAGGTTGCTATGCTGCTTTGAATATTTGTTAATAGTCTTGTACTCTCATCTTTTGAGAGAGCAAAGGAAAAAGAAATTGCACTGTTAGATATAACAGTGGATTTTTTCTTTGCCTCCCATCAGCCTTTCCCAATCATCATAACTGTAGGGCCTTTGCTAAGTATTGCTGATATACTCTCAGAGATCCAGCACTGAACCTGTTTTCTGCGACGCAGTGACACTGATGTGGTGGTGTGTTAGTGTTAGTGTGTGTTGCACTGCTACAAGTGGCTCAGACAGTGTCCACTGACTGTCCTACTCCTACCTTGCTGGTCCACCTTGATGTAAAGTCAGAGACAACAGCTCATCAGTTCATGAACATCCTCTGGTCCTCCACCAGCGGTCACAGGATGCAGCCCACAGATGTGGTTGGTGGACTACTCTCAGTCTTGCTATGTCTGATCCACTTAAACCAGCACAACACACACTAACTAACCACCACCATTAAGTCAGTGTCACTGCAGTGATGAGAACGAGCCATCAATCAAATAATACCTGCGTAGTGGGGGTCCTGACCACTGGATAAAAAGGTGAAAGAGGGCTAACTGAGTACATGGAGAATCAAACGGACTACGCTCTAGTTAGAGAGAGACTGCGTCACGGCTTGTCCCACCAACTGCACACGACCCATGGTTTAGCTGGTTGCTAAGCTACCGTCCCGCATCCAAAACAGCCTGAGGCTTAAAAATCCGCTAGCATAAATGCTAATGGCTCGAGTATAAAACTGCAAAATGGCGAACGACTCGTTAGAGTTGTTAATAAAATACTGTTCAGTGTGATTATATGACAAGAAACACATTAAAACACCAGAGAAAATCAAAATAACTCACTTTTTAAACTGACCTCACTGCTTGTAGATTTGCCAGCGATGGAGGAAGCGTTCGATGGGCCAAAATAAGGTTCCTCAGTAGACAGCATGTTTAAGGTATCTAAAAATTGGTGTAGCCTACATGTCGAGAGCGCATACTATGACGTAAAATGCTGTCTCTGTAGACCCTCACTAGGTTTTGAGACAGACCCTACAAAGGGCGGGCACTATTTGTTTAGTGGAGCTGATAAAGTGGACAATGAGTGTAGACACCAAAAAGGTACATCTGCCAGTCAGTGTATACATACATTAGAGATTTCAAAACGTATTAAAGATTTAAATTGTTGGTACACGTGCTCGAGTCCAGACACACCATGTTTCAGTACACAAGATGTCCCGAAGAAGCATGAAGAAATAAAGGCAGGACTCTGTGAAAAGCCAAGTACGGTGCAATCCACTGCAACAGCAGCAGATACCTGGACATCTCAGGCTGTTCCATCATCTAACCAAGAGATGGACTTCACACGCTGTTTACATTTTAATACCTGCTGACTGTTACAACTGCTTTACCTCTTAAAGTTTAGAACTTTTACTCCAGTCGATGTTCAGCCCTACTCGCTGATGTTTACGTCTTACTTCTGTTTCTTTCTCATTTTCTTTAACAATTCTGTGAAAAAATAAACTTTTTAAAGTAATTCATTTCATTTTCGTTTTGTTTGCTGCAGCGTTTACCCCAGTGAAATTCAAAACCTGACCCTCACGCAAATTTGTCACGCTTGTCTGAAGTGGCACCGCTGATGGTGTGCAGCATAAGAAGCAGGCACTCAATCTGAGCAGAAGGTATTTTACCTGACTACTGAACGTATTCCTTTCACACCCCCACTCCATCAATGCCGAGGTATTGTTTTTTTTTTATAATCTTATTGCTGGTTATGTAACAGAAAATATGTTTAAGCCCACCTTGACACTACACTCATCATCATCATCATCATCATCCAGGCAGATGCAGAATAACGGCTTTGAAGTCAAAACATTTTCCCGGCTAATGGAGAAGTCTGAAGGCGTTTTAAACATCAAGAGGGTCCACGCGCATCAAAAGCTACATTCGTATCAGAAACTTTAATGCTCAGTGACGATTTTTGCTCAGATCCAATGTTTTAAAGTTTAAAAGTGAGCCATATTTAACATCAGTATGAACATATGAAATAACTGCATGCACACATTTATTAACAAATAACTTGACGTGCCAGATGTGGATATTGCATAACATATATATATATATATATACACACATACATACATATACATATACATATACATATATATATATATATATATATATATATATATATATATATACATACATATACATATATATACATACATATACATACATACATATACATACATATCTTCAAGGATTCAAGGAGACTTTATTGTCATTCGCATCACATGTGGTACATGGGGTGGAACGAAATTGTGGTACCCAAGGACCCAGTTTTACCCAGACAGCAGTACTTAAATAATAAAATAAACATAAATATATAAAATATATGAAAATAAAATAAACAGGAATGGAGAAGGTAGCAGCAGAGTGTATTACATATATATATATATATATATATATATATATATATATACACACACACACACACACACACACACACACATCTATACATACATATACATATATATATATACACACCTGAATGCAGCTTTGTAGCATAGTTTAAAGGTAATAAATAAATATATAAACAAACAAACAAATAAATAAATGCCACTTCGTTTAAATTATCAGAGCTACCAGAATTAAACTGGTTGCACCAAACATAACAGTTTCAGCTTTGGTTTAAGTTATACAAAATTTAAGATTCACCCAAACCTTAAAGTTGGTGCAAGCTTTGCCATTAAAAATATATATCTGCCCATATTTGATATTTACTTTTATTTTTTAATTTTTAAGTTGTTACATCTATTTCCTTGGTGTGCTGGATAAAGTATAATTATTTCTACATACATCAAGTTTTTGTTGGCCTACAGACAGGTCAGCTCCCTGAATACACAATTATTATTTTATTTATTTTATTAAATTTTTTTTGCACCATCTACAAATTAAATAAATTCGCTAGCCAACTAAGTCTTGGTCACTTATCTATAACATTATTTTAACAATATAACTAACATAGTTAACATCACCTTTCTGTTGTTTGTCAAATCAAAAAGCAATGACATTAGCCGCAGCTTTGCTGGCATTACCGAGCACTCATCGAGAGTTTTACTAAAATATGGTGCAGCAGAACTGAATAAAAGTACACACAACTGACAGATGCTTTGAGGACACCACTTTCTTTTTACTTCAAGACAAGCAGCATGGAAAGAGAGAACCGCAAGCAAATGAAGTGAATGTCAACACTGTTCAGGTAATGCTTGCTATTCATGTTGGGAAATGATACTGACTGGCTGCAGACAGAAAAAATACATCATCCTTTCATACGACTAGGTAGGACGGACAGTTTGTGGTGCACCTAAAATCTGTGTGTCGCTAGTCTCAACACTAGGGGGTTTAGAACGGTCCCCAACTTAAAATCAAACTTATGTTAAGCTGGTGCCTCTGGCTGCAGGGTCCAGTCGCCACTGCTGGGAACAATTCTGCAAGTTCCCTAGAACAAAGCATTTCACACTAATGCACTGCGGTTTACTTCTAATTATGCAGAAGGTTTGAACAATCAATGGTCTTCTCCTTTAACACAGAAGGTCAGGACACAACAATACGATTCTGAGCAATCGATCAATCAGTCAGTCGAACTTGTGTTAAATAAAAACATATACACACAAAACAAAAAGGTTCTTTCATACTTAATAAATACTGTTATTTTACACATGTGGATTCTAGTGTGGGTTAAATTTTTTTTTTTTTAAACAACACGTGGATGTATTGGATCTGCATTTGATCTAGGAACACATATGGAAACACTGATTTGTAAACACTGTTCTTGTGTTCTCGGAAATTCTCTGCATGTTCTGTTCGTCACATTCAAAAAAATAAAAATAAATAAAATAAAACACACATGCGCCCAGAAATATGAACAGAGTCAAATGCTGTCGGGCATGAGGCTAAACTTCGCTCACTCACCCTCGTCGAAGTCAGCATCGTCCTCAGTGTGCTGCGGGAACGGGAAACAGTTTGTGATCTCCAATCTGTCTTCCACCACCAGTCCCAGTAGGACGCCCTGCACCACCTCACTGCCCTGGCCCTCCTCCTGGTAGTGTTTGATGATCTTCAACACCACCTGCAGAGTGACCACAGAAAACCTTTACACACACACACTTCCTACACCTCAAGATACACTGCAGACACTTCTAGTAGGAAGTACACAAAATACACAAAGTACACAAAATACACAAAATATCTGTTGATAATCAAAAATAGCGGTCATTTCTAATCATTAAGGCATTAGGGCTGCACAATAAACCACAGCATCGTATATGCTGGGACTCGTTGGGAACTAGATCAACTATTAGGCTAAACAGTCAGTTACAAAACTGCTCAAGAACTATCCCATCCTGAACTAGAAGCCTGCAAGAATGCATTAAACGTCAGGAGAAAGCCAATACCTTGATTAAGTGTGAGGCCACAATGGCTACCAGCACAACATACGTATTTAATTAGAGATGGAAGGATCGATCGGCTATGTATCGGCCGATTTTTAAATCAAAATATGTGATCAGCCAATATTTCTCCAATTTTGAGCCGATCTCGAGAGCTGATCGATGGCGTTAAACAAATGAGCCTAATTTCTGTATTTCCAGCTAGAGTTTCATCCAGGAAAAGGAGAACCCCCTCCCTGCAATTCCTCTCTCAACCACTAGGAAATACATACCCTTTCATTTTCCACAGACTGACTAAAGCAGCGACGTCGCGAGAAAAGCATGCGCTGAAAGTAAGCATGTCCGCCTGGCAGTGTTTACCGTACGTGACAAGCTCATAAAGGATGTTTTTAAATTAGTAAAATCAGTGTTTTGTTGAGGAACCAAGACAAAGATATTTAACTCTACTTGAGTACCAGCTAACAGCAGAGCTAGCACACGCAGCTAACACAAACAAATATCCCAGAGAACAGTGCAGACCAGATCTGACCGGTATGAACAGAACAGCAGCAGCAATTCAAGATCTACATTTAATGATTACAGATTGTCGTTTAAAATAACCAGAGTCTGCGTTTAATGACTGCAGTTTTTACTGCATTTATTTAATTAGCTTTTTTAGTTTTAAAGGGTCTAAATTAAATTATTGCAATATTGGTGATATTTGTTTGATTTACTTTGTTTAATTACTGTTCATTTTGTTAAAATTATTATGCTGTTTCACATGAGCTTGTTAAAAATGGTAATAAACCAGTTTAGACCATGTTTCATGACTTGCTTGCGCTAAAATCACTACATGTAGCCCTGCCGTGGCGTATACCCCACCCTCTATAGATATTGGCGATCGGAATCGGCCTCAAAAACGCTGATCGGTCCATCTCTAATATCTAAAAATAATAAATAATTTACAACAGTATACACGCTTGCACCACTGTATTACAACCTAAAACATATAAAGCCTTCACAGAAGAAGCAGTTGCGGTAATGCTAACAGTTCCTCAGCTACACCCATACCTCTGACGCAAGTAGCTGTTAGTATTTAATTTCATTATATTTTGCAGTGAATGGGACTTTTGTCATTTTGTATTAGAGCTTAGATTTATGTACACATGCAGATTTGTTTTAGTCATGCTTTCATATCGTCGCTGTCCAATGAAAAGCATGCGTCACCATTTTTGTTGATTTTGAGTTTTCTACATTATTTGAACACACCAATCGTTTATACTGTATGCAAATTTCATGATTAATAGACCAATAGATGTGCTCCAAAATAGTGTGGAAAAAATTCTGGTTCCATTGACTTGCATTAAAAGTTAAGTAAGTTTGTGGTCTCCCCCGTAAAGTTGTATAAGACATAAATATTTGTGCTTACATCACCTCCAGTCGCAGATGCTGTTTTGATAATAATGTATCACTTCGTATAGTCATCCTACATTGCAGACTGTCAATATCACAAAGCCCTAATATGCATTACAAATGTCTGCTTTATGGCATGAATCCGAGGCAAAGGTATTGATCTCTAATGCCAGATGAAATCCAAATAAAGATTATAAATCTTTATACAGCTTCAGATGCCATGGTAGTTGATATGGCTGCGGTTGCATTTAGTTTCAAATACAAAACTATTCAGAGCAGATAGAAATAAAGAAAATGCAAAAAATAGGCTTTAAAAAAAACTTGATCATACAGAATCTCAAAGTGTGGTCATTTTCCCTCCTCGCTGAGAAGGAAGTGGCAAAATCATTATTTCATTTCCTTAATAAAGATGATAAATAGGGAGTATTGCCTCTCCGCTCATCACCGACTCCAAAATTGGCTTAGTGATAAAAGTGAGTAGCTGAGATTTTGAAGGCATAGTGCTCAGAGTGCGCACAAGTCACGCTTACCTATTAAACCTCTTCACGGCATCACTATTAAACATTTTAGACAATTTCTAAGAAGCACAGATAAACTTTGTCAGTGTGGTTCATGATGTAGTTCATCCCTCAGTCACATGCCAGACTTGGAGCCCATTGTAATAAAGTGTATGTAGACAACTACACCCCTCGCTGTTCAGTTCAGAGAGTGACTAATAAACACACACACATACTCTGACACTATGTACAGAGGAGCTATGATTAAAACGGAGTGAAATACACTGTGCTTTTGGCAGACAGGCGGCTGTAATTAAAAGAGAGGAAGCAGAGAGACACGAACGCCCCAGCGGAGACACAACCCTTACCGCTCTACATAACCCTTTTAGTGATCGCCGAGGATTAAAAGAGCCCAGCTGCAGTGGTAGGGATCCCTCACAGTGGTGATAAGAATACCACCACAGCAAGGCTCAGCTTTTTTTTCCCTCCTTCTTCTTTTTTATATTGTAGAAAAATCTAATTCATCTCCGGCAAACAGGAGGAGAGCCTCCATCCTGCCAACAAAGCACTATCGATCTCCTGCGTCCGGGAGGCCTGCACCCGCTGCTGTAATAGATTTTCAAATGCAACCGCCACATACGACCTCATTTAAATCTTAATAAAAAAGAGGCCTGAGGAATTCGTTTTCTGATGAGACAAAACAGGAGCCAGGGCGCCGAGATAGCGCGTCCAGTCGCAGGCTCAGTATTCACCAGGTGAAGGGAGTCAGAGCGCAATACATGCTTAAAAAGATCAAAGACCTTCCACACAGACCGATACACCAAGAACTTGACCAGGATTAGGGGACCACCGGTTGGTGGTGGTTGGGGGGGGCAATCAATACTACACATTCAATACATTAATCTAAAATGCCCCCCTCTCCCTCCCTTTCCTCTTCACCTTGAATCTGTACTTAGAGGCAATTTCTCAAAGTCTACTGGGCGTTCGAACCTTGGAGGTAGCTTCAAAAGCAATCTACAACACAAGGCCAAGAGAGCTTCCAATTCTAGCAAGAGTTGGAGGTAAAGTCGTGGCTGAATGGATAAACGGGAAGGTAAAACCGCAACTCCTCACTGGCACAAACGCGGCGGTGGCTCAACTGAAAGAGGGATTTTTAAAAAAAAAATAAATAAATAAATAAAAATAATAATAACAATAACACAAAGACCCGTGAAAAATCATGAACATATCCTTCTGAAAGGAAAGAGAAATACAAAATGAGGTTCTCCTCACAGGCAGAAGAGAGGATTAAATCATGATCCTGTGAGAATAATTTCACAAGCCATCCCAAACGCTGAGCTGTAATAAGCCCCGTTTTCTGGTTCGCTATATTGCGGCTATTAGGGAGACTAATGAAGAGCCACGGGGCTGAAACGGGCCCCGAGATGAATTCCTGCCCATAGGTAGTACTACAGACTTTACCTAAATGGGAAAGAGGCACAGTCATAATAAAGGGGGTCAAGGAACTGATAGGAAATGCAAAGAAAGACACAGCTACAGCTTCTGGAAAAACAGTCCACGAAAGCCATAAACTCGATAACAAGGCTCTACGGCTTCGCATCTCTCCACAAACCAACTCAGGCACAGGTCGTCTCACTGCTGAGAGCCAAGAGGTCCATAAGGACAAATCAGACCTATTCATCCCTCAGTGGAAAGCTTGGCAAGCCTCGAAAAGCTGACAAATCCATCCTATTAAGTTCGAAAATACCATTTCATTTATCCATCACCGTATTCTATGCCTGCTCATTTCCGATGTGTGAGACTTGTAGACAGTAAATAACGATCACAACCTCAGGGAGTTGAGCATAAGCCATTCATGCCCAGAAAGATCTGCTAAGGCTCGACTTGATTCAAAGCTGGCAGGAGTTCTGTTCTCTCGGCTCTGGCTGAACTGGAAGCTTGCCATCCGATTATCAATAACACTGACAGGCACTCTTCAAAAAAAAAAAAAAAAGAAAAAAAAAAAGAAGAGGGGCCATTAGGCAAGGCTCCAGGAGGTTGAAGGACCTGCACAAACCCCAGTCATATACAAGACCTCATCTAACTTTGAGGGGCCAAATCTTTACCGAGCTACACAAATTCCCTACACTCACCAGCTGGAGCGCTGAACAGAGAAAGAAAGATGACACTGAGTCCTTACTGAAGAAAAAACAAACTTTATCCACCCCAAAGGAGGAATGTACTGGAATGAAGTGGGCCAGACTGAGGTGGCATCCTCCAGGTCTCTTGCAGTTTATCCGGCAGCTCTTTCGTCATGGCCTGTTTCTGCAGGCGTATACACGGTGGACGGAATCTGCTTTGAAAGCGCAAAAAATTAAATAAATAAACAACAAACGGGGCTGCATCCCTGATGCCATGACGGGGCCCCACTGTGAGACATGGACAGTGAGCATGTTCGCAGTCCCCGGGAGGCCTGTTTACACGGGTAATTAGCAGTGAGGTGACACTACAAAATCTCAGAATTAATGCCACACAGCGGAAAGCCCAGAGCCTCCCGCTCCCTGGAAGTGTTTATAGCCCCAGCTAGTGGCTATGAAAAAAAAATAAATAAATAAAAAAATAAATAAATAATAAAAACTCAGCCGTACCACCTTGCAGCCTGCGTAGCTGAACTGCAAGCCACTCAGGCCTGGGTGTCCACAGCAAAACAAATAAACAGTTACCCATTCCAGCTGTACAGATAATCATACAGTTATAATCAAATGCAGAAATGCCTTAGATCTTTAATACCTCTGGTGGTCTGCCAGCGTTCTGCACAACTAAGCTTTAGGACATTGATGATTTGGTTGGGACATTTTAGAGAGATTGTGTGGCGTAATTTCTACAGTACCGTGCAAAAGTCAGAGGGCACGCTTTGCTTACTTTCCAGATAAAAGGACCGTGCAATATTGACAAAAAGTGATATCTGGATGGGTTCTGGAATTTTGTTGATATCAATAACAAACAATGTTTTGCATTATTTAAAAATGTGTTTGTAAAAGTCTTATATTTCACTAGCTTGCACCTCTTCAAGGATATTAATATCCATCCATCCATCAATCATCACCCACTTAATCCCACTACTCAGGGTCACGGGGGTGCTGGGGCCAATCCCAATGTCTTCAGGTGGGTTTGCTTTTTTAGTAAGTGACTGAAGTTTGCTGAGTGTTTGTTTTGTTGGACACCTTAGCTGATCTAGCTCTGTCTTGTGTGGTGGTTTGTTGGGAGATGATTGACCAGGTTAGTTGCGGAGCGATCTTTAACAACTGCTTTCTTACAAAGTCTGCAAACTACAATCATCTGAGCAACATCAGTCTTTTCAAATCCAAACCAGCTCCACGCTCAGTAGCAGTAACTCGATAACGTCAGCTCATGCATCGTTTACACGGCAATTAAGATATTATTGTTTATATGTGTATCGCACACGCCACCAGTAATAAATTCCCGGCCAATGCAGGTAAATGTTTTGTGGGGCAGTCGTGGGCTAAAGGTTAGGGATCCGGTTTTGAGACTGGAAGGTTGCAGGTTCGATCCCCTGGACCAATAGGATCAAGGCACCTAAACCCAAACTGCTACCCTGGGGCTGTTGATAGGGCTGTCCACTGGTTCAGGCAAGTGTGCTCACTGCCCCCTAGTGTGTATATTCACTAGTGGGTATATGTGGGTGTTTCACTGCACAGATGGGTTAAATGCAGAGGTCAAATTCCACTGTTTGCAGACCTAAGTGGCAAATAGTCCTGAATTCTATTCTATTTAGTCTATTGATCTAAACACACCAGCAGCCACTTTTTGCTTGATCTAGATATTTTCTTCTTCTCTGTCTATATTCGCTTCTCGACAGCTACACAATCTTGGAAGGATGAACAAAAACACCTGCAGATATTTTTAGAGCTGAAGATTCATTTTCTTCTCTCTCTCAAAAACGAAAGTGTTGTTTACCTGATGATGGCAGTTTCGACCCACTTTCTTTATATTTCTGAACTTTGAATTCCTGTTTTTGCACTTTGGCCTTAATACTTAATTTGTGGTTATTTGTCATTTTGACTGGATATTAAGTACATTGTCAATTTTTATTTTTCAATATTATTCAGACAGGACAGCTGTTCTTTACACCTTCTAAATGTTTTATGATTAACAGAACAATAGAAATGCTCTAAAATGATTTAGAACAAAACTTCTTTACATTCGGGTTGTGTATTGGCAAGAACTTGGCCATACAATATGTATCATGATACAGCAGTCACGATTCAATATATTGCGATATTGCAAACTAAGTGATATTGCGTTTTTTCAAATCCCACTATTAAAACACCACTATATGAACAGGTTTGTCAATGCTTACAATAGCATTGCGCCCTTGTGCTGCTTGTTAATGTTGGAGTGGAGCTGAAAATGAATTACAACACTGCCCCATCTAGTGGTCAGAAGTTTAAACACAACACACAATGATTCAATGACTGCCAGGAATGTGTATTGATACTGTGTTTTTGAGAATTGATACAGTATCACTAAACAGTATCCCGATATTCAATATTTTCTTACAACCCTACTTTACATAAACTTACATTGAAAGTTAAGAACATTTTTGCCCTCTTCTGTGAAGTTACTGTTTGAGATAAATGGTTTTCTATGAACACAACAATAAGGGTGGCGTTTTAATCAATAAAGAGTGCATTTAAGCATGTACATACAACACATTAAACTCCTACACAGCTGTTGATATCAATATTATTATTATAAATTTTTACATTTAATAGTTACCATCTCTTTAATCTTATGTTTGGCCAACCAATAATCAAGTAACTAACAGCAATTCAGCATCAGTTAAGAACTTTGAAATGTAAAATTTTTGGTGTGACAGACTCCCTGCACTTGTAAAGTGTGGCAGGTGAGTAGCTCATGTCTTTCACTACCGCAAAACAACATGCACTGATGTCGGACTAGACACACCCCACATGGGAGAGATATCCGCCCAAGTACTAAAATTCAACAAAGTACGTGAAAAAACAACATGTCAACAACTCCACTCTCTCGCAAAATGTCCAGCCACAACTCGGCCCCTTGAGCACGTCCTTCCTCCTGAGCCTCAATGCCTGAGCTTCAACGGAGCCAAGGTCACAGGTAGGCCGTCAGCACAGATCCAGACTGAGAGTGGAGTGGAGTGCTGAGTGCCAGTCCCACGCGTCCCTCTGTCAGGCACACTAAGTCTTCAAGACCCACAAGGGAAGAGGTATCTTAGCACTGAGCTAAGGGGAAGGAAATGTGACCTTAACAAGCTGTTCCCCTCCTGAAGTAACCATGTAGGTTTATAAATCATTCTTTTTGCTTTTCAGAATTATTTTTAAAAGTAATAAACTTTGAGCATGCTATAAATTTCTTGAATACATTGTGTGGATTTATATATCAAAGTCAGCCATAATTCATTACACCAATTAATTAAAGGACCATTCATCAGAATACATATAGATTAGAATAAAGACTGATATGTGTAGATCTCTAATCTGGTCATCCTGAGTTGAGTCCTAATTAGAGATGCGCTGATCAGCGTTTTTGAGGACGATTCCGATCGCCAATCACCTTTCAACACGATGGGCCGATAGCCGATACGGATCGAAGGTGGGGCTATATGCCACAGCAGGGCAATATGCAATTATCAGCGCAAGCAAGTCATGAAACATGGTGGAAACTGGTTTATTGCCATTTTAACAAGCTCATAATATGTGTAACTAAATTAGAAGTTGGTCTATGTGGGAGTAAACCGCTTGATACAGCTCCGGAAGAGCCACATCTGAAAAGTATTTCTACTAGGAACGGCAGAGCGTGGATCCAGGTGGAATATTAAGCAGCAAAATGAACATCTTCTACAGTCGAGATCTAGAGCTATAAACTCAATCGCCTTGGCTGTTATACTTTTAGCTCTCTGGCTGTTGCTGTACTGTTCGTACTGGTCAGATCTGGTCTGCACGGTGTTCTGGGTTATTTGTTTTGTGCTAGCTGCACATGCTACTCTGCTGGCAATTCATCCAGGAAGAGGAGTCCTCCATGAAACCGGCTAAATTGGAGAAATATCGGCCGATTGCCGATCACATATTTTGATTAAAAATCGGCCAATACCGATACATGGCCGATCAATCCTTATATCTCCAGTTTTAATGCCTCCAAGTATTCTGGGCTAAGAACTTCTGTGTAACTTCACTGTGAATGGGCGGAGCTACACTGCTGTAGTCTGATTAGGCAGATATTTACATACACAGTCCAGTCAACATTACTGCGTCTGGACTAACATCCAGAATAACCACGGTGTGCGACACTGACAGCAGCTAGACAAACTGGGAGACTCAATAAGGTCCTGAGATAGACTGTCACTGGTATCTGGAGCCATGCTGACTAGAGTGCATCCCACAGCTGCTGGAGGGTGTGTGAGAGAGGATCCGAACCCAACAATTGAGGTGGTCCCATAGATCTAAGGAATTAGGGGTCTGGGTTTATACTTGAAGTCTTGGTCATGTTCTTCCAACCAATGTGGGAGACCTCTAGCTGTGTCGCATTGTCTTGCCGGAAGATCCAATCCCGCCCAGGGAAGACAATCAGCATGTATAGGTGTATGTGATCTGCAAGGATGGATACATCCTCAAATTGGTAGAGTTCCATCCGCATGGATGAGTGGACCCAGAAAATGCCACGAAAACATTCCCCAGAGCATCAAGCTGCCACCCACGAGGTGCCGCCATCGAAAGCAGGAAGTATTCATAATAATGTGTATATGAGCTTAGTCAGTCCACAGCAGTATATGCATGGTTTTTCCATAACATTACATAACAACGCCTTTAAAACAGGCTCTTCTGGCGGCTTGACCTCCATATATAAACTGTTTGAACTAGAGAGTGAATTTTGAAACTAGCTGTTTGAAAGACCTGCCAAATTTATAGTGCAAACAAACAGGGGGCTACACTCCTATCATATAAAACAAGAAAACACACAGTGTCTCCTCCTCAATTACAAAGAGTGAAGAGTTGTCAATGTTAAGTATGCACTGAACTATTAACTGAAAAAACAATCTTCTCGCAGGCTTTGTTAGACCTTAGTGGGAGCAAATCACCTAATTTAAATAATCTAAATCTAACGTCCTCACATTATACTGTGTAAACACTTCACTTTACAGTCCATATCTAAAAACTAAGCTGCAAAAACTGTTTAAATCTATGTTTTTTGTGATGTTACAACAATATATAAACCCACATATACCCACTTTTCAAAGAACAGCAGTACATGCTCAAGTTATAAAGAGTCTTTCCTACTCAGACACAACGCAGGACAGCCAATGACAACACAACTCATTTGCATACACAAGCACAGCAACAAAATCAGCCTGCCTAATACTAAGGCATAGAGAGAGATCAGAAAATGGTCACATCATTACTAATTAAGTAGAGATGGAAGGATCGATTGGCTGTGTATCGGTATCGGACGATTTTTAATTAAAATATGCAATCGGCTGATATTTCTCCAATTTAGCCGACCAGAAAGCCGATTGATGGCATCAAACAAATGAGCCTAATTTCTGTATTTCCAGCTGGCAATTCATCCAGGAAGAGGAGTCCTCTGTGAAACCCCATCCAGCCAGCTCCCTGCAATTCCTATCTGAACCACTAGGTTGAAAAACATAGCGTTTCATTTTCGACAGACTGACTAAAGCAGCCACCTTGTCATAACAGCTTATGGTGTCGCACGTTTGGCAGTTGTTTACCGTATGTGACACACACTTATCCAGGACTTTTTTTTTTAATTCGTAAAATCGGCTCGTCTCGTGTGGAAACTAAGACAAAGACATTGAACACTACTGATCTGATATGACACTTAAGAGTACACCACGCAGCTGAATATATCGAGTATCAGTATCAGCAAACAGCAGAGCTAGCACAAAACAAATATCCCAAAAAACCATACAGACCACATCTGACCGGTACAAACAGTACAGCAGCAGCAACAGCCAGAGAGCTAAAGGAATCACAGCCAAAGTGATTGAGTTTATAGTTCTAGATAATCACGGTTCAACTAGGGGTGTAAGAAAATATCGAAATATCGAATATCGGGATATTATGTTTAGTGATACTGTATCGATTCTCAAAAACACAGTATTGATACACAGATTCCTTGCACACAGTGAATCACTGTGTGTTGTGTTTAAACCTCTGACCACTAGATGTCAATGTTTCTAATTTATTTTCAGCTCCACGCCAACATTAACAAGCAGCACAAGGGCCCAATGTTATTGTAAGCATTTATAAACCTGTTTACATAGTGGTGTGTTTTAATAGTAGGATTTGAAAAACCACAATATTACTTTGCTTGCTCATAAAATATGGTTGACCTAGGGCTGTGTATCGGCAAGAACCTGGCGATACAATACGTATCGTGATACAGCAGTCACGATTTAATGTATTGTGATATACTGCGATACTGCAAGCAAAGTGATATATCACGATACATTAAATCTTGACTGCTGTATCACGATACGTATTGTATTGCCAGGTTCTTGCCGATACACAGCCCTAGGTCAACCATATTTTATGACTTGCTTGCGTTAATAACTATATGTAGCCCTGCCATGGCATGTAGCCCCACCCTCGATCAGTATCAGCTATCGGCCAATCACACTGAAGGGTAATCTGTGATTGGAATCGGCCTCAAAAATGCTGATCAGACCATTTCTACAATGAAGCCTTTTTGGTACATCAGCATAAGCGGTATAAGATCGCAGGCACACACAATTATGAACACTTAAAAACTTATTATTCAGTGACAACCACTAACTCCTCAGTAACTACTCTGAAAGGATTCAAGTTGTGAGAGTGAGGAATTGTACACCTAAACAAGGAATCTTCCAATTTAAGGGCACAGGCAGGTAAAATGATTAAACAGCGATGGCAAGGAGTTACGGTGGTCCATTGTCTGCAACACTGACCTACTTGACACAATTGAGGGTTTTATGAATAGCACAGCGTCTCAGCAGCCGGTTCTGGATGCTTCGCGCAGCTGTGGACTCGGCCCCGGAGACTTTGTGGCAGGCGGCCATCTGAGCGCACTCAAGGACACTCGGCACCTTGCTCCTGCTTTATTTCCTGCTCTCCTCGCGCTCGCCTGCCTCTTTTTTAGCAGCCTTTGCTGCAACACAGCCATCAATCTCTTTTACTCCCGCTTCAGAAGTGCTAGGAGCTTACGGCGAATCAAGCCCCGCTCCGGCACTATTAATCCACACCCCGGAGCCGAGCGCCGCTGTTCTGCTCCCCAGGAAGCCATCGGGGCAATTCTTCAGCCACGCGCACCTTCACCTTCTGCCACTTTCCACATCTGCTATTGAATCAGTGCAGCTTCTAAACACACCCAAGTATCCAGCACATGGGCCAGGTTGGAAGTTATATGGAGCTTGTATTGCCCACCCAGATAATAATAATAATAATAATAAATAATAATAATAATAATAAAAACCCACATGTGCTTCTCTCTGGAGCAACAAGGCCACAAACTTTTAAGTCCTCTGTCCTCCGATCGCCAGCCCAGGCCAGGACACCAATGACTTTGGGCTCCCTTTCCATCAGCTCCCACTGATCAAGCCTGCTAATGGAGAGGGCATCAGTTTTTAAAACTAGCAGATGCTTCTGCTGAGCTACTCGTCACTCTTTATGAAATGTGAAGTCATATTCAATTAATACAGACCCCCAAAAAAAAAAGAGAGAGAGAGAGATGGGCAAACTCCTGAGGGACATTCATTAGCGGCTAAAGTTAATCATGATGTTAGTTAATCGAGGGGGGAATTGAGCTGCACTATTTAGCATCTGATTGACCCAGAAGAGACGGAGCTCCTCCTCTCTGATCGTCAGTACAAGCCCCCACAGCTCTGGCGCGGTTAACACTCTGCCTCTAGAGGTCTGGAGAAAAACACAAACAGCTGGCTCTGTAATGAGCTAAAGAGTGACCGCCTTCCACCTCTGTCAGCCGGCGCTGCGCTGTCTGCTGAATTGCTAATCACTGCAAGTTCCGCTCTTCTCTGACCATTTAGAGATGTTAGAACCTTCAAAAATAAATAAATAAATAAAAAAAAGAGCAGAAGAAAAGTCTTTCTCTCTCTATCAAACTGCTACTCTGAGGAGGGGGAAAAAAAGTGATTGCTACTGGTGTATCTAAAATAGTATTATAACAGCTCACACAGTTCACCATGTTTCAGACAGCTTGACATCTAATCCTGCTGTTTGAAATGATAGGCTACGAGGTAATGTGTGGACAAATCTCAAACGCGGCTCGCCTTACGGTGGACCGAGTCTGCCCCCAGCTGGCCGCTTCCTTCAATTCCCTACCTTTTCTCCCCAAGCCTATCGTCTTTACACCGACCGCAAGAAGCATTCTCAGACAAAATCCTTTGTGGTCTGGTGCCCTAGGCCAGATAACAGCACTGAACTCATTTGAGGAGAAACACCGGAGCCAGACTGCTGCCTGCTAATGTGGCAGTCTTGCTTGAAAATTCGTTTTCCCCAAAAAACACGCCTAGCTGTTCAAGTCGGAGCCTATGCTCCCGTTATCACAATTACCATTCGCGAAACACTGTCTAAACAATCGGCTCGGGTGGTACACAAGGTCTAGGAGGCGGTGGCGGCTTTGGCTCACTTCAGCGTCGGAAACTCTCGGAAGCACAACGAAATTGATCCTAGATGAATTGAAATTAGGCAAATCCTGAATGTAGGCGCCCACACATAAAACCCCTGCAGATCCATCAGAAACAGAACGCATAGCTGCTGCTGCTGCTGCTGCTTTCACACAAGAGGATTCGTGGCTAATTGGCTTGGGATCTGTTCACTTCTTACCTGAAAGGTCAAAAAGTGAAAAAGTTATCAATAGCAAAAAAATTAATAAATAAAAAAGTGAAGCACGTTGCCAAGGATTTGTCGAGCTCTCTGATTAAGCTGCTTACCTACCACGATGCAGCTGTGGCTAATCCACCTGCTTTATGTGGGGAGGCTATTTGTAGTCATCAAAAATAACTTGGCGGTATCTGCGGAGAGGAGCATTGTCTTCAACAATGAGAAACAACGAGGGGAAAACGAGAGGAGCAGGAGCTTCCATTAATCTCATTTCACAGCTATATGAATAGCGCCACCTATGGAAAAGGGCTTCAGAGCCCAACAGAACTAACAAGCATTGCAGGGCACACTTAACCAGCCCAATCAAACCTGTCAGTCAATCAATCCCGTTGCCTTGATCGCTTGAAATTACAGACAAGGGCAGCTGAAGATGGTACTTTGTTTAAGGGTCAGCCAAGGGGTGAGTCATTCGTCTCTCCAGAGAGCGCCAGCACCCCTTAATAAGACCAAACCTAATAGTTAACAGAGGCAGGCACTTGAGGCAAGTGGGTGTTCAGAGTACTGACAGCAGAGGGAATACACAGCTGCTGATCTGACAGGAACGCGAACAGCAGCGCTAACGCTCACCAGAAGCAGAGCCAACATATGGCAGTCACTGCTGCTCACGCTTATTACACCCCATCATTAGAGAGCCCTGATGCTAATTCTGAGGTTATGAAACTGCCGCAGGAAAACGAAGGCGACGCAGGTTAAATGACAACTGAACAGGAGCTTGGCGCAGGCAGGACTCGTCCAGTGTGACTACAGGGCATCACATTGTTAGGATTTGGGAGAAAATAAAACTGAAGAAATGCTGAAAGTAAAAAAGCGAGTTGCAACAGTTGCAGACAGTGCAGGACGTGTGGCCTCAGGTAACTTTTTAACATTTGTCAGGCTGTTATTCAACCATAGGCGAGTTTAATTCCCACCGATAGTGCCACCAGCCATGGTCAATGGTCCAGGAGAAAAGAGGTAAGAAAGATGGCCTAGTTTCTCACTGCCTGTCAGGGCACAGCGATGTGGAAGCAAATCAAGAATATGTGCTGGGCCACGTAAACTGAACTGAAGTCAGCGGCAGAACTGCAACAACAAATCAATAAGAGTGAAATCATGACAGTAAAAAAGTGTTTATCGAGAAGCTGGGTTACGGCAAAGTTAGCAACTTGGCTGAGAAAAGAGGACAACGACTGCACCTTACCTGCACGAGGCACAGCAGCACGGGCTCAACAGCTGAAGAGGAGCAGCTTTTAAAACGAACATACTGAAACTAACTACAGGAACTATAACCAGTGCTTAATTTGTGCTGGATCTTGCCGGAACAAGATCCGGCACCTCTCACATTTCAGGTACCTGTGTTCCAGAACTTATTTATGTGGATCCAGCACCTCTTTTTTTTGGTAGGACACAAAAAGCTATTCCTCCAGTGGCATCTCACATATTTTATGGTTGCAGCTCCTTACTGCAGTCTTTAAAGCTAAGATTATTTTATTGAATAGAATGCTACTATGTTAGATGGACACTTGAAGCACTGTTGTGCCTATACGTTCCAGAACCTTTTCCCTCACTGCCCCTTCCTGGATCACCCCACCTTTCGTGTTCCATTACCTGATGTTTTACAAATTAAGCACGGACTATAACCATGCAATATTTGGAAAACTATTCACTGTAACTAAATGGTTTCACCTTGTAATTTCATAATGGTGGTGATCAGATTCATCAGAAACATACACTTTGCTTTCAAAGCTCTGCAAAGACTTCTCAACTGAAACGCAGCCAAATATGCCACTTTGTTTCAAGTATATAGAAACACTGGGGCCTTTCAACATCAAAACAAAATCTAGAGCAGTGGCATTTCATTAGAACTTAGTAAGGTCCAGTACGGGGAAAGTTCCTCAGGCTGAGGTCTGGACCATCATCATTTCTAACTTGTGTTATGATTCAGTGCTGTATCTTGTTTACTGAAGTAGCCTTTTATTTATCTTATCAGCATTTTATATCATCAGCAACTAACAGACAAGACAAATTACAAATACCGTTTAATTTATTTCACCAATATTTATTGTTTTTAATTAGGGATGCACCGATACCACTTTTTCCTTACCGATACCAATACCAGCTTTTCAGGTATCTGCCGATAGGGTACCGATACCAACTCTGACTTAAATGCTTAATATATGGCTATAAATCCTGATATTTATATTGTTCCACTTTTTATATGTTGTCTCATCCTGAATAAGATATAATAACCTGGAAAGACCACCATTTACTGGTTGAGTAACTGCACATTAAAAAGTTTCAGAGCTATGAAAAAATAAAAATTGCCACAATACAGAAACACGTGCAGCCATTTCTTCATGGTATCGGCGCTCTCTATTGCCGATGCCGATACTGTGTGTAACACTATTTTTAATCCTGAACTGAAATATTATTTACATTTAAACTTCAAATAAATGTTTTTACCTCACTTCAAGCAAAAAAAGGGCTTGATTAAAAAAAAAATCAGAATGGTTTTCAAAAATGTGCTTCATAAATTGCTTATTTAAAGAAAAAGTAAAGAAAACTTTTTAGAGCACGCCGTCTGAACTAGAGATCGACTGATATGGGTCTCTTTACAGCCGATGCCTATGTTTAGAGGTCAGGGTCAGCCGATGGCCGATATGGGCTGCCGTTCTTTTTTGCTTGCTTTTTCGGGCCGATAGAGAAGTTTTCTGCTTTATTTGCTGCTAAAATGTCACACTATTAACAACAAGAAGTGGATGCACAACATTTCTGAACTTAACATCATTTACTGAACACTGAACATCCACTCTGGTTCATAGCTGGAACTCGAAACACGTAACCGCCTCATTAAAAGCCTCACTGTTCGCTATAAATTATTCATTTTACTTGTTTGGCTGAACAGTTCCAAAGGTTTCAGCCTGGGGTCCTTCACATGCGGCAGCAGCACGTTCCACCGCACCAATAACAAGGGGGCTGCCCACGGACGTGCCTGACTTTAAATCGCCGCTGTGAAACACTGATATCGGCCGATGCCGATATATTTTTAAAAATGGCAAATATTGGCCCGATATAACTGTCAATCAATCAAGCCTTGCTGTTTCTCACTTCTCAATGCTGTTTCTTGCTTCATATCTCGCCTGTGTGTGCACCGCGCTCCCGAATCTGCACCGATCTGATTGGCTGAGGAGCGCCTTTGGTGATCTTACAATGTATGTAATTGGTCTGCGAGGTTACCGCACCTCAAAGCCCGTATACCAGAAAGACAAAAACAGTTCCGCCGCTTAAAATAAACACTGTCAATATTAAATCGTTCTCAATAGTTTATTGGTTTGGGCCCGCATTGGACAATATCTGGGTCCAGCCCCGGACCGCCAATTAGTGACCTCTGATCTAGACCTTTAGAGGTGTTTATGAACTTTTTACAATTTCTATAAAGCTAAAAGATCCCCTAGGACTCTGCTGGTGGAACCTTTGAAGCTACAGCTAGAGATGTCATTCATTTATGGCATTACCAAACATGTACATCAAACGAAGCTGGAGTAGCATCATCTCACAGAAAGAAACTCAAACTGTACATGTAAATGCAACAAGTTTTACACCTACTGCAGAATTATTCTCATTTATTAACATCATGTGAACTCATGTCTGACTAAACACCTTTGGCCAAGAATTGGCCAAAGAATAATCTCTGTAGATTTTAGTAAAATGTATAAAACAGTAGGGATTATCCAGCATAATATCACGATACTTTGAGTGACAATATTTTATCGATACACTGACATTTTAATTTATAAATGATAAAAAGTAAGAATTTTAAATCCTCTTTCCTTCAGTCGCTCACTCAACATTTTGAACACGTCAGTGTGTTTATGTGTTGTTTGGAGGAACTGACAGATGTAGTCATCTGCCCAAATATCAATTAGGCAGCGTACACCTCATTGCTAGTCCAAGTGAGACCTTGGTTCATTGTCATTGCTCAATTAGGTGCTAATGCTATCAAGTTCTCTGTTTACACAATCTGCTGCATCCCATAATGCAAAGCACACCTCGCTACAGGAGCCATTTAGCTCAACCATGTGTTGTACACTTAACACTTGGGTCGGGTCGAGGTCGGATCACATTCTCACCACAAAAGAAACCGCTCAGGAGTTCGTTTGGAACCGGATCGAGACCACCTTCTCTTGAGGGTCTCTGTGCAAATACTGTTTTCACACCTGCCAAAACGAACCGCACCAAGGGTGCAAACGAGCCGTTTTAACCAGACTAAACAGTGTTGGTGTGAAAACACCCTAACAGACTCAAAACTTTACTTCAATAGCTGTTGAAGACCTTTGAGGACTAAAAAAATAATACAACCACACTATATTAGTAGAGACGGAAGGATCGATCAGCCATGTATCGTTATCGGCCAATTTTTTATCAAAATATGTGATCGCCCGATATTTCTCCAATTTAGCCGATTCCGAGAGCCGATCAATGCCGTTAAACAAATGAGCCTAATTTCTGTATTTCCAGCTAGTGTTTCATCCAGGAGGAGGAGACCTCCGGCCAGCTCCCTGCAATTCCTATCTGAACCACTAGGTGGAAATAAACACCCTTAAATTTTCCACAGACTGACTAAAGCAGCGGCACTGCGAGAAAATCATGTCACTTCCATCTGGCAGTGTTTTACCGTATGTGACGCAGACTCATCCAGGACGTTTTTAAATGTGTAAAATCAGTGTGTCTCATTGAGGAACCAAGACAAAGACATTTAACTCTACTAATCTGATACAGCACTGCACGCAGCTGAATACAGTGAGTACCAGTAAAAAGCAGAGCTAGCACGCACAGCTAGCACAAAACAAATAACCCAGAACACCATGCAGACCAGATCTGACCGGTACTAACAGTACAGCAGCAACAATTCAAGATCTACATTTAATGATTATAGATTGTCGTTTAAAATAAACATTTAATGACTGCAGTTTTTACTGAATTTATTTAATTAGCTTTTTTTATTTTAAATTAAGGGTCTAAATGTAATGATTGCAGTATTGGGGATATTTGTTTGATTTACTTTGTTTATTTACTGTTAATTTAGTTAAAAATATTATGTTTCACATGAGCTCGTTAAAAATGGTAATAAACTAGATTAGACCATGTTTCATGACTTGCTTGTGCTAATAACTACATGTAGCACTGCCGTGGCATATAGCCCCGCCCTCGATCGGTATTGGCTGATGGCGCTGAAAGGTGATCGGAATCGGCCTCAAAAATGCTGCTCGGTCCATCTCTATATATTAGCATGCAGCACTATTAAATATAAATACAGTAATGTTGTATAGTGAACTATGTAATGTGAGTTTTCAGTGATTTCCATCCCTAAAATAGTGTTTTTTTTATAGCAACACAAAACACTGTATACTGTTGTTCTGAAACTCTACTTTACCAACCTGATCTGCTTTTGATCATCAGGGCTTAAAGAACACTATAGAAATTGACCACATCTGCCAACATGCAGCCGCAGGAGCTCTTGTGGTTTTTAGAGGCTGATCGTTTCACATCTTTTAAAAAAACATTTCAGTAAAGCTACAACAAACTATTATTTAAGGACAAATAACGAGAATAATGTTCACTCCTACTAACTTGAGCAGACTAGCAGGATAATTCCACATCACTGTACCAATTATCATTGTTTATTTCATTTATATGAGGTACATGTGCACTTTGTAGAGGCTGTAGTCCATCTGTTCCTCTTTTTCCTGTTCTTCAATGTCAGGAGTGGACCCCACAGGACCACCACAGAGCAGATATTTGAGAGGTGGGTCATTCTCAGCACTGCAGTGACACTGACGTGGTAGCGGTGGTGTGTTATAGTGTGTTGTGCTGGTGTGAGTGGATCAGACACAGCAGCGCTGCTGGCATTTTTAAACACCTCAGTGTCACTGCTGGGCTGAGAATATCCCACCAACCAGAACTACCCCGCCAACATTGTCATGTGGGCCACTGACTAGAGCATGACCAACATACCATCTCTGACTTCACACCAACAAGGTAAACCAACAGGGTAGGAGTGTCTATCAGAGTGGACAGTGTTTAAACAAGTCTGTAGTGATGGCAGACAAATTATCTTCTCTCAATGTTGTAGCAAAAACTTGCCTGTGAGCTGCAGTAATGCCTCACTGGAGCTTTAAAGTTGCCACAAAACCAAGTTTCAGTAAAAATTATCTCTTGTCCAAAAGCGTGTTTTAGAAGAAAATGTTTGAAAAGTTTTAAATGTCTGTTATGGGGAGAGGACATCATGGAGCGCCAAAATGTCTACATAAAAAGTCATAGTTTATGTTGGTGGCTTCATTAAGCCTAAAATCTAATAAAGACTTAATTTTCTGGTCTAAGCTGATTAAATTATAAATAACCACAACTAGGGCTGGCTATAGACAAAAAAAAATTCTGTACCTTTGTGGATAATAATAATAATAAACGATATTTAGCATTATTTAAAAATGTGTTCTTTAAGGATATCAATATCCATCTATTATCTTCCACTTTATCCCACTAGTTGGGGCTGTAGCCAATCCTAGCGTCATCGGCTGAAGGCTCTTTTTTAGTGAATGACTCGCTGAAGTTTGCTGAGTGTGTGTTTTGCTGGACACCTTAACTGATCTAGGTCTGTCTTGGGCAGCGCACTCCTGAAGCTCTTCGTACTTATATCGTGTGGTGGCTTGCTCGGTAATGATGGAACAGGTAGCTGTCGAGCTATGTTTAACGGCTGCTTTCTTACAAAATCTGCAAACTACCGTCTTCTGAGACACGTCAGCCTTTTCAGATCCAAACCAGAGTGAAGATGATCCTCGCCTAGGAGTTAAATCTAAGACTGTACACTGCGAGGCTGGAAAGGTCTGAGTTTCTTCACTTGCAGCAGTGTGTTCACTCACTTTCAGCTTTACGTGTGTTGTTAAGGCTGTTGTTGTTAAGCTTTAGCCTATGCTAGCACTCTCAGTGTGCACTGGCAGCAGCCTGTACTAAAGCGTGTGGAGTCTAGGCATTCTGATTGGTTGTTGTTTTTTTTTTTCCCCTGGTCAGTAGCGTACATGATAACATCAGCTCACACATCGTTAACACAGCAATTCAGATATTACCGTGGACAATATATATCGCACACTCCTAATCGCAACGAAACCTAAGTATCATGTTGCAACACCTTATGGGTATAAAGGAAATAATAGCTAATCTTCACCGCTGTCCAAAGCAAAACATGCATGTCCTTTTTCTTTTTCTTCCTTTTGTACATCCTTTGAGCTCAGAAGCGGCCCTCTGAATTGTTTCATGATGAATGGACCAATAAAAATGCTCCAAAACCACCTGCATTAAAATGAAAGAACATTGAAAGTACAGAAAGTAGGTTTTGGAGTCCCTTGTAAAGTTCCAATTTTGGAGATACCTGTTTGTCTTTGGACAGTGACGCTAAACACATGCTGTTAAGAGTGAAGAGTGAAGAGAAAGATAGCAAGAACCTATTCAAGCACCTCCAGGCAGCGGTACACACCGAGCAGGCAGCCATTGGAAATCAATGAGCAATGCAATGACAGCTTTGCTTCCAGCCTTTCTTAGACGAGTTCCCAAAACAAAATGTGTTACCTTGAGCATAAAAGTAAACAAACAGAAAGCGCCTGTGAGCATAATGCTTTGGCTAAGACTTTCCTCTAAAGCCCAAACTGGTGCGGTAAGAAGTACTTATAAGGCTTTCAACACATAAATATAGATACGAGGGGAAAAGGTCAGAATAAACTCCACTTTAAAGGTACCGTCAACACACAGACCTCTGGAGAGCCTTCTCCCTCCCCCCCGCCACACCACACACATCTTTGATGCAGCATTATCAACATCGCATTTTCACATTTCATCTGCTGCTTTGCCACCAGGCTTTTATGAGTTTTAGTCTGACTTGTTTTCTATACTTTTCTCCCCCTAAATCAGCTATTTAATATTGTATAAGGAGTAGAGAGCGACCGATTAGTGTTTCTGGTTTCTGATACAATCACCTCTCGGCACAACCAGCTTGCATGCAGAGCTGGACTGGTTTGCTCCTTTCACATGATTACATTTATATATTTTTTAAAAAACACGTCATTGAAGACCTACAGCAGAAAGAAATCACAAATGCTGGTCTAGTGACGGCGTTGACAAAAATATAGAGGAGAGTTTTAGCCAATCCCAGTTTCATCGGGTGAAGACACTGTTTTAGTGAATGACTCGCTGAAGTTTGCCGAGTGTGTGTTTTGCTGGACATCTTAGCTGGTTTAGGTCTGTCCTGGACAGCGCACTCCTGAAGCTCTTTATACTCCTCATACTCTGTTCAGTGGTTTGTTGGGAGATGATGGAACAGGTTAGTTATTGAGTGATCTTTAAGGGCTGCTTTCTTACAAAGTCTGTAAACTGCCATCTTCTGAGCAACGTTAGTCTTTTCGAATCCAGACCAGCTCCACACAAGAGGTGATCCTCGACTAGGAGTTAAATCTAAGGTGGAAGACTGTGAGGCTGGCAAGGTCTGAGTTTCTTCCCCTGGTGCAGTGTGTTCACTCATTTTCAGGTGTGTTGCTTAGGTAGCTATGCTAGCTTTAGCCTATGCTAGCCCTCTCAGTGCGCACTCCCAGCAACCTATACTAACGCGTGTGGAGTCGAGGCGTTCTGATTGGTTGTTTCTTCCCCAGTCAGTAGCAGTAACTCGATAACATCAGCTCACGTATGGTTAACTCTACAGATATTATTGTAGATGATATATCATACACTCGTAATTGGTTGTATCTGGAATTCAACTCACCACTGCGGCTTGCGCAATGCTGCCCCTGGGGTGGTAGAATTTTCGATTGTGGCTCTATTAACAACAATGGAATATCCAGTCTGCTGTCATCCGTCTGTTGGCTAGTTCTGCAGTGACCTCATACTCAGTGCACTGGGCTGAGTGATGTACTCTCAGGCGTTGAATCAGATTGTGTTAAAAGTCATGTTAGTGTTACAGATTGTACAAGTAGCTTGCGTCGAGGCAGACATGGTAAGAAAAACTGCCGGAGAGACGACATGCTTGCTGCACTCGCAGTGACATCCAATCCGGGGTTTCTGCAGCTTTTAAGCCTCTAGCATTTGAATAAGGAACCCCAGGGGCCTATGGCCGAGGGGTCTCGTACAGAGCTGCAGCAATCTTTTACTCACAACATATGGCTCATTTGTACTACAGTCATTGGACTGATCACTGGTGGGGAAGAGACAGCGTACAGGAAGGAGGTGGCTGAGCTGGTGGCCTGGTGTCATGACAACAATCTTTCCTTGAATGCAGACAAGACCAAGGAAATGATTGTTGATCCAAGGAGGAAGCGAGAGCTACACACACCCCTGTACATAGGGGAGACTGAGGTAGAGAGGGTGAAAACCTTTAAGTTTCTTGGCATTCACATCAGTGAGGATCTCAGCTGGTCCCACAACACTCAGATCATCATCAGGAAGTCCCAGCAGCGACTGTACTTTCTGAGAAGGCTGAGAAAATTTGGTATGCCAACCAAAATTCTCAGCACCTTCTACAGGAGTATGATTGAGAGTGTTCTTACCAGCTCCATCATCGTCTGGTATGGAAACTCTACTGCTCAGGACAGAAAGGCTCTCCAGCGTGTGATCAAAACTGCACAGTCCATCTCAGGAGCAGCCTTCCCCTCACTACAGAACATCTACCACACCAGGGTCACCAGGAGGGCCCACAACATAATCAGGGACAGTACACACCCCCAGCACACACTCTTCACACGTTTACCTTCAGGCAGACGTTACAGGAGTGTGAAGTCCAGGACCACAAGA
Source organism: Megaleporinus macrocephalus (assembly GCA_021613375.1). Classification (NCBI taxonomy): domain Eukaryota; kingdom Metazoa; phylum Chordata; class Actinopteri; order Characiformes; family Anostomidae; genus Megaleporinus; species Megaleporinus macrocephalus. The sequence continues at coordinate 16,445,410 of CM038703.1, forward strand.
CTGACAAACAGTTTCTACTCACAGGCCATCAGGCTTGTGAACACCTCACGCACTACCTCTCCAACCTCTCCTTTCTGAACTGGTTTTAACTGGTCTGATTTAAACTGCACCTTACACTCACTGTACTGTCAGAATACTGTTTACATTCACTACTCACACAAACATTATTGTTTACATTCGTTACTTGCAACTTGCACTTTATGGCTGCTGCTCTTCATACTTGCACATAAAAGCACAAATAACTTTTATTTTTTATTCTTTAACTATAAAAATATTTTTATCTACCTCAACTTTTATTGTTATACCTTGTATATTTTGTATATATATATTTTTTTATTTCTTTTATTTGTTATCTTATCTATTGGTGAATGGAGGAGCAGCAAAGTAAGAATTTCATTGTACAGTGTAACTGTCTGTTCTGCTGTACACATGACAATAAAACTCTTGAATCTTGAATCTTGAATCTTGAATCTTACAGCACTGATGAGCTCTCAGGATCAACCAAGTAGGAGAAAAATCAGCTGAATGTAAACTGGGCTGAAATCAGACACATCAATATACAGCTAATCGATCCCTTCATTTCTAGCATAGAGGACAATACTAAGCTTATTAATTGTCTTAATGTCTTCATTAATTAGACCATTACATCATTTAGAGGTGTGGATTGTATGTGGCAATACTGGGAGCATAGTTCATTGGTAATAGGCATTTCCACATACTGCTGTAATAATCACTATTAAGATTAATTAATTAAATCAAATCATTAATAGCAGCAATACCAATGTTAGGGTTTCTTTTAAAACAAGACTTTTTTTTAGATTTCAGGAAGAAATGCTCTGAGATTGTGATAAATTACATAGTTTTCTGAGTACTTAACATTTACCAACTGCTCCTTTTATCACAAAGAGAACATATTTGGTCTTGTTTAACTGAATTTACTGCAGTTTAGCATGTAAACAAATCAGTGTGCTCAGTTTTCTGGGGGGGGGTCTCTGTCTTTTTTAACATATCCGATCTTAAAACACTAGAACATTATGGCATAGATTGCTCCAATTATCATTATACTTTGGGCACATTAGCCACTGTTAACAGGTTTAATAACGATAAGAGTTTTACTAATGAGGCAAAGAATATCACTGGAATGTGATGAAGGCCCCAAAAGCAGTGTTCACACAAAGGCAACACCACAGCAGTATAAAGTAATACACTTATCAATAATCAGAAAGTAATGACCACATGCATCTGTACATTACAGGCAAGCAGCACGGCTTCTCTACAGGACCGTATTATCTAGCCACACACTATTTGACGGTTTAGAGATTAAAACAGCCAGCAGCTTCTGAATCCCTCCTGTGCTTCGATTCTTCATGAAGCTCTGTTTAAAACTGCCCTGCATTAATTTATATCTATGTTTACTAGATCACATGAACACCAAAAATCATATACAGAGCATACATGACCAGTAAAAAAAATATTCTAATCCAAACATTTTTATAAAACAGTATTGGCACAGTTACGCAATACTTAGTACAAGAGTACACCGAGTCTAATAATGCACATTAAAACATAATAGATTTTGAAAACACTACTGAATATCACCTCATACTCACTTAGTTCTTGGTTTAGATTAAATGTATGTCCCAAGGGTGTTAACCAAAGACCTTGTGCCGAAGTGTTGAGTCTAACCAACAAAAGAGACAAAGGACTGTCCTGATGAACAGTCTGGGGTTTGGATGATCTCTAAAATTCAGTTCACAGCATTAGGCGAGTGATGAAGCTATTGTATCATTTGAAAAACTGCAGACCACCATACTATACTACATAACTGAATGTGTTTCTAATGGTGGTGTATTCTTTTGATATGCTAGTTGATATGAACGTTTGCAGTTTTGGATGCAGCCAAGGGGCTAATTTACAGGGAAATTCCACCAAATTTTTCACAATTTCTGAATAATTTTAGTTGTGAAGATGCAAAGTGAGTAAAGAAACAGGACGACTGGGGACTATTTAGCCATACAATGTCCTGTATGTGCCTCTCTGGTTACACTCAAACAAATTGATTAAAATATATTGTAAGTCAATAGTATCACAAAACCATCAGCCACTAGGCGGCATATAACAAACTATTTTCATGTAATAACCTTCTGTGAGGCCGCTTTCAGGGGTCTTGCTATCATCACATCCACTGTGAGCAATTCTGACCCGGCATTTTTCAAACCACTCACAAAGCCTCTGTTTACACCTCCACCACGTGATAACTCAGAATTTCTGAAATTTCAGCGGAGTTCCCCTTCAAGTGCTGAGAGGACTGAAGTTACTTTCCCGGGTTTATTTATGAACTATTATCTTTGCTGGTATCTCATCCCTGCTCTGTCCCCGGTGCAGCTCGGGGGGCCTCACTGCTGACTCTCTCTGCTCCTGACCGGTGTGACGTGTTAAACTGACCAGGACCGAGTTCGGCCCACCTGTACATACAGCGGTAGGAATTTGAGAGGTCCATAATCTTACCAGGCCTTCGATCTGGATCTGTTTTACTGGGGAGTCCAGGCTGTTTCCAGAAGCGGGGTCTTTGCGAAGCGCCATCTTCACCAGCACGAGGAGAACAAGACCGGAACTGAGACCTTCCCGATAACACGAAGGGAAACAAGCAGCCTTACTCTTAGTGGTTCCTAAGTGCTCTCCACAAAAGTCTCACCATCGGCCGCGAAAAAAAATATGATATACACGTAATTGTACGTATTACGTTAAATCTTGTGTTTATATTTAATTCGTTTGTTCAGGTTATGTCGCTAGCTGTTTTACCACATGTTGTTTAATTTGTTGAGCTAAGGTTCCGTGTTTCCGTACGATCAGACTTCTTCGTGACTCCGAGAGCACCATGCTGGTTGTATTGAGCAGCTGCTCACAGTTTCTAACTTATTTATAAATGTTTTTTTATGTATCTGGTTATATTGGTCGCTTTTACAGTTCAGTAATTATACTGACATTCGATTCGGCGATCACGTGTTTTGCGGCTCGTAGTTGCTGTTAAGGTTTAAAACACTGACCTGAGCTGGACAGTCCAGTGAGTGAGAGAGTCCACAGCAGCTCCAGCAGCAGAGGATCTTCGCCACAATGAAGATAAAACGACAAAAGCAGGCTAAGAAAACAATCAGCTTCTACAAGTATAACTTCGGTTTTCGGGAACCGTTTCAAATACTGATCGACGGGACTTTCTGTCAGTCAGCGCTGAAGAATAAGATCCAAATCAAAGAGCAGATGCCCAAATACTTTATGGGAGAAGTTCAGCTCTGCACCACAAAGTAGGTCAACTCCAGTTCATTCTAATGCTTTATTTCGTTATTTTTTACAGCAAGCTTTGAACTGTTTACTGAAAAATCCCCCCCTTTTCATAGACCCCCTGTCCACTTAGATATAGTCCCACCACAGACAGCTGCTTGGTTTGATCAGGTTTAGGTTCTGTGTGATCAGACAGAGACTGAGTTAGATAGACAGACACACACACACACACTTACTTACTTACTTACTTAATTGATCCCAGAGTGAAATTCAAGGCATCCAGTAGCTATTCCACGAGTGCACAAGGTAAGGTAAGGCAAAACAGGACACTTGCAACCAAAAATAAAAAACAGAATATAAAATAAATAGAAAATGCAAAATAGAAAAAGACAGAAGGAGTAAGACGTTACAGCTACAGCCGCTTAGGGACTAAATAGGTCTAAAAGATTAATCATTTTTATCATTTTAAGTTTTAAATCACAGGGGCTGCCATTTATATTATGGAATACATGATTAACACTGTTGTCATAACAAGTTTTAATTGGGGAAAATGTAGCCTAATAGTACATAGCATGTGAACTCCCTGTAGAAGAGGTAAATCAATCTGAAGCCGTATATGTGACATCACAACCGCCACTAACCAACAGGTAGTTGAGCAGATTCAGCGTTCAGGCACTCCAGAAGTGGATTTTCTTACACAATATAAAACATTTTTATTATTATATATTATAAAAAAAAATATTATTTTAGTACAATATTTTTCACATCGCCTCCATGTTGTGTTTTCTAAGCTAAAGTAAGTTAACACATCTACAGGAAACAAACTCAAATATTTCTCCAAAATTTTCTTTCAGACAAATGTTAAGTATAAACAGGCCACATTTTGTGTTTTTCCAACATATGTGTCACATTTATCAAATAACCAGAGATTGTGTGATAGAATGAGCAGATTTGTGTTCTCTGTAGTGCACTTGTTTTCACAACATATGTCGTCCAAAATGGCAACTTTACAGGAGAGGTCTTTACTTTCAATGTAAGTCAATGGAACCAGAATGATTTCCAAGCTGTTTTGGAGCACTTCTATTGGTCCATTCATCATGAAATTGTCACACAGTATAAACACCAGCAGTTGCGTTGGAATTATGTGGGAAAATAAAAATCGACAGAAATGGAGATACAAATTTTTCTTTGGACAATGACAATATGTTTCAACAGAAGGGCCACCCAAACTTATTCATACAATGGTATGAATGTATAGCTACAATGAACACTGTATCAGTGATTAATCACCATTTAAATTTATAAACATCTACATTTTCCTTTGTACTTATTAAATTGTGGATCTAGTGATCAAACTGAAGATCTCTTATTTCTACAGCTGCGCACTGAAGGAACTTGAGAGTCTTTCAAAGGAGCTGTTCGGCGCTAAACTCATCTTACAAAGATTCCAGATACGGAGATGTAAACACAGCAAGGAGCCCGTCCCTGCATCGCAGTGCCTGCTGTCGATGCTCGGAGAGACAAATCCTCATCACTACTTTGTTGCGACACAAGTAAGACAATCTGTTTAAACTTGATTTGAGATCTAGCCTTAAGCAGGATTTTAGGGAGCTGCCTAAAATATAAGTCCAGTAATAAGACTTACAGCCTTTTACTGAATCTACATGAAGGAGGTTAAGTGTTTGCGTTTTCTACTCTCCTTTTGTAGGATCGAGATTTGACAACAGGCCTGATGAAGATTCCTGGCGTGCCTCTGCTCTATATAATCCAGAACACCATGGTGTTAGACAAGCCCTCGGCGTGTTCTCTGAAGCACGTGGAAGCGGTACAGCTGGGTGAGCTGGTGAGCCCAAAAGAGCAGCAGAGCCTCGAGAACCTGAAAACCAAGCAGGGCCTCAGCAAGGATGGGGAGGAGCGACGAGGCAAAAAACGCAAGAGGAAATCTGGCAACCCCAACCCCCTGAGCTGCCTGAAGAAGAAGAAAAAGCCAATGTCACAGCAACCCTCAAGGACGGACGGAGAGAAAAAGAAGAGGAGCAGGCACAGGAAGCAGAAACCTGCTGATATGACTGTCAGTGTGAGCACAAGTGCTTCCAGTGCTCAGTAATGACTCGTTTTCTGTACATCAGCCCTGCGCAACTGCTGTGACACTTAAGACTGAATGTTTGAAATGTTTTTCATGAGCAACCAAGTTAAATCGATTATTAAGATTAGATGTCAAATAAACAGCCATGGCTAATGTTTATGTAATGTGTGTTCAGCTGTGTATCTAAATCCTCCACTTAAATGAAAATAGCAGAAAAGAGAAGATCAAACTGTATGTTTATGTTCCAGATATTTAACTAACAGACTAATGGTGTTAACATTGTTGTGGATCCTGAAAACACAGTATTACAGCATTATGTAACATGTGCATCATCTGCATTTTTACTGACCCCTCTTGGCAACGAACTAACCCTAAAGTAAAATAACTGCTGCAGAAAAATTAGCATAGACAAGTGGCCTGCAGCACCAGCATGACTGCTGCACTATTTATGGTGGAACAGGATCATTGACGCTGACTTCAGCTTCATGTCAAATCCCATATTTTCTAGGCAGCCCACAATAAATGGCATGGGTTGTCTTATTTCATTATCTGTGGGTTGGTAGGCACTCCAGACCCAAATGTGTGCACAAGCATTGAAGATTTCTGACATTTATGATAATATGGCCCCTTCAAGAAAAAGATTTTTAATTAGTAGTACTAGCACATTGTCACAGGGGGCAGTCGTGGGCTGGAGGTTAGGGAACCAGCCTTGTAACCAGAAGGTCGCCGGTTCAATTCCATAAACTGACAGGACTGAAGTACCCTTGAGCAAGCCCACCCCTGACACCCCCTGGAAGCTGCCACTCCAGGCAAGTGTGTCCTAGTGTGTGTGTATATATGAGTGTTTCACTGCATGGATTGGTTAAAGGCAAAGATCTTGCATTTCCCTCTGGGATCAATAAAATATCCATCTATCTATCTACCTCTTAAAACGAGCAATGTCCCCCACCTACCACAAGGGGGAGGTAATGGGTCATTGTGAACAATAACTGGCCATGCAGTCAGAATTTGTTTCACCTTCACGGCTTTTCTTGTACAGACTTTTCAGTCATTGTGAATTGGAAATCATTCACAACAGTTTCACTTGATGAAAGGTGTGGATGGTGAGGCGGGGACTGAAACAAGATATTGGTTAATGTTTTTCCTCTCCTGTTGGTGCTCAATAGCATCATAAATTTAAGAGGCAGGCAAAAATAGGTCCAGTTTGGTTTCAGGTTGATCGTAGCAGCTACACTCTCAGATAAGGGCTTTTATTGAAAAGGTGTGAAATAGCAAAACCCTACAATCAGAAGCAATATTGATAGTTAGTTATGATCAGAATGATGCTATTGTTTCTGTAGATGATGCGCATTACAGAAATGCTAGGTTTGAATCTAGGCTCACTCATACACAGCCATATTCGGCAGGCGGTGTCAGGAGCAACAAGAATGTGAGTTTTTTGTTGTCATATATATATATATATATATATATATATATGTGTGTGTGTGTGTGTGTGTGTGTGTGTGTGTGTGTGTTTGTGTGTGTGTGTGTGTGTGTGTGTGTGTGTATTATCGCTGTCCTATAAAGAACAAGTACCTCCAAAATGGTAACTTTACAGGGAAGGCCAAAAACACTTTTTTCCAAAGAGAAATTTAAATCATTTCTATAGGTCCATTCATCATGAAATGTTTACACAACATACACGGCCGCTGCCATGTTCAAACAATGTAGAAAACGGAACATCATGTTTTTTACATGCTACATATTTTTATTGGACATATATATATATATATTAAACACTGGACAGGATACGATACGCAGGACACACAGTGGACAGTGGAATGAGCCCACATCAGTATTATCAGTGCGTAGTGGGTGAGTGAGGTTTAATATCTCACTTGTGACTAGTGCAGTAGAAAAAAGACAGAAGTAAAGATTAGGGGGAGCTATAGTGGATCTGTTCAGCAGTCTGACTTGAAGCTGTCCAGGAGGATCTGGAGGATTACACAGTATCCTATGTCCTAATAATAATGGTATGAATAAGAAGGATCCTTTTGCTGCAGGCCTTCCTGTAACTCTGTTGTAGGTGTACTTGACCCACGTATGTAGTGGGCAGTCTTCACTACCCTCTGCAGTTCTTTCCTGACTACAGTGAAGCAGTGTCCATGTGAGAGAATGCTGCAGGTCAGGATGCTGTCCATGATGGTTCAGTAGCAGCAGTTAAGGATGTGTATGTGATGTGCTTGTTCTCTTTAGTCTCATTAGGAGTTGATGTGTTGTACGACCTGGAGAGTTTGTCAGTGATGTACACTCCCAGGAACCTGAAGTACAGTTAAAGTGCACTGTAGTATCACTAATGTGCGAACACTTACATCCTTCCCCTGTCATATATTTTGTCAGGCAGACATTCAGAGAGAGATGTCTGCCTGATGTGCACCAGTCCTTCTCTGTTGGCTCTAACGCTTTTGTTGTACAGTAGTATAATGTCTGCTGTGATGTTTGGCAACACTGGCATGACAGAACGTGGTGTCCTATGTTTGCCTCCTCAGTCCTGTAATGTTGATTTTGGATTATGATCAGTGAAAGGCTTCTAACTATGCAGTCTACAGTAAAGTAAAAAGATGCCAGTTCAACTATTTTTAGCTATTTTAATGCAGCCTAGCTCTTAAACATGTTGCCATCACTGCACCTTTTAAAAAACAAAACCCTCCTAAAGTGTCCTTTAGTTAAAGGTAAAACCGGAACCAAACACTGCCTGTGTACAAATGTTTGATTATTAAAAAACATCATAAACTTCAAAGAAATGTTAACTTGTGTGAAAACTGCATGATGAATGGACCAAGGAAAATGATCAAAAACATTTTGCCTTTAGTTTCCGTTAATGGCTAATAATTGTTTTCCTTCTCCTGTGAACTTAACATTTAGAGATATTAAGTTTTGTTACGACATCGCTAGTATTACAACAATCACATCTTGTGTCCATGTTTGAAGCATATTCTTTCCTGGACAGGCAACCAAAATCCAAGACAATCCAGGAAAATCCTGGACAGATGGCAACCCTACTCAATACACAGCCCTTGGGGGCTCCATTGTTTAGGGTGATGGGGCATGACAGCCTGTTTTGGACCCTGATTGTCTGAGGCTTGTTGCTCAGGAAGTCTAAAGCCCAGTCACAGAAGGACAAGCTCGGACGGATTGAACGGAGTTTGAAATGAGTTGAATGCTGACTCGCTTCTGAAGTACGATGATGTTGGGAAGTTGAACTAAAGTCAATAAACCACATTCTGACTCTGTCTTTGTGGCCCGTGTGCTGTAAGTATAGATGGATGTTGAAAGTTATGGCATCCCTAGTGAAGCGTTTTTACTTGTAGGCATGTCGGGCATAGGTCCAGTGATGATGAGATGACTTTGCGAGGGTTCCTTGGCACTGGAATGATGTTGGGACAGCAGTCTGTGTAAGTGAGATGTTGAAAATGTCTATGAAGACGGTGGGGACCCTATTGTATTGTATTATATTGCATTGTGTACCTGTGCTGTGTATAAGCTACTGATTGCCTAAATTTCCTTCTGGCTGAATAAAGTACCCATCTGTCTATCTCTATCTATCTATCTATCTATCTCTTAGCTGGTGGCTTTGCTCCCTGAGCACACAGGAAAGTTGCCATGACTGGTTGCTTGGTTCCACCTCCCAGTGTTCTCCTGTAGCCTGTCCTGTTATCCTTTTCACAAGTATAACAGTATATTTTTTATTTGTCTTGATTATCATCACGTTTAGCTTTACTGCGCTGCTTGTGCCTGATATTTAGGGATTATCTCAGTAATCAAAAGCAGCATGGATAAGCTAGACTGCATTGAGACTTGTATTTTGAAGTTGCCAGTGATCTGAGAATTCCTCTTTAGAGACACAAGCCCAGCTTCTGTGTGGTGGCAAGTGACTGAGAATTAGTCTCCCTCTCATACATCAGCCTTGGATTCACTCAGGCTGGCTTGAGGTCTGTGGCGTTAGATAAGTTGCAAGGCCTTTGTCGGAGTGTCAGAGTAGTTGAATAATTCAAGTTTAAATATAGCTCGAATTGTGCTGCAGCTATTTTTGTCCTGTGTTTAAAAGAGCTGCTAATATCAGGTTTTAGAAACAGCACAGTGAGGAGACGATAGCTGGTTAATTCAGTGCAGAGTAGAAGTGAATATCGAAGATTATGAACCATTTCCACAAACAAAGATTCGGCAGTGTTGTGTGTTTAAATGTAAACAACCAAGAAGCTCATACTGACAAACTTTGAGTGCTTCCTCAGAGAATAGTATAATCTGATATGGACAATAAGTTCTTAACAGTGTATATACATGTAAAACATGAATTTAAAAAATGTAATATAAAAATAATATTAAAAAAATATAAATGTATAGCTCTATAGCCAATACATTCCTCCAGCTCTTTTGAGGGTCTGTCATTTGTGTTGCCATTGGTCTGCAAACTTTGCAGTGTTAAAAGTATTCACAAGCTAACATCATAGTGGTTATTAGTGTTTATTCTTAACTTACCATGTTCAAACTGAGATGCTAGTGTTCTAGGGGTGTCTAAGCACTGCACTCTTGTCTAGCCTTAAGGAATTCCACTGTATTCCAAAAAAATCTAAATAGTACAAATATGAATTAAACTTTACTTAAAAGCATCTATACTGGCAATACATCTGCTTGTGCTGATAAAACAAAATATAGCATTAGAATAAATGCAAAGAAACATGAATACAGTAAATTCTATCTTTTAACGGAAATAGATACTGTGTGGAATCATTATGTTCCATCACCGGCACAGATATTTTGAATAATGAGGCACTGATTAGTTAAAGCAATTATTGGATGATAACTACAAATAATACAGTTTGAAAGGTCTGGAAAGGGTCAAAGGAAAACGTTAGCATATGTAAATTCACTACTTGTTGCATAAAGCTGTTTGTTGTTATATCAGTGTAAATAAACACTTAGTGATCAGATAACTAACTTTTGAAATTTGTTTTTCCATACATGCTTAAATCTTTTGCACAGTACTGTATAGCCATTTTATTTACTATATAAAACAAGAGATTCTACACGCTGAGTTTGTATATGTAATGTTGATGATGTTAAAATAGTAATAAGTCTGGAGTCTGTAGTTTTCTTTAGGGACTATTTTGTCTGAAATGGTTGTGCTTGTATTTCTCTGTTATTAATGGGCATTTAGACCAAGACCTTACCTTGAAACTGTTGTTTCACACCATGTCATCTGGTTTAAACCACTTTGAATTGTTGTGTACAAAATGCTGATCTTTAAAAAAAAAGGTATAAGTTTAAATTCTGGTTGTTATTAATGGCAGTGGCTGGGGAGTAGCTTCCTAGCATTCCTTGCTTTTTTAGTTTCCATTGATTTGCATATTTCCTTCACCTACAGTTCATTTCACACAGTCTTTTTTATATGTTATTCTCACCTTTAAGTTTACATTTAAATACACTTTTCATGTTTTGTTGTCCCAACCATCCAGTCCAGGATAACAGTGCAAAAGGTGGATATACTCGCAATTGTCCTGCATTTGACTCCATAATGAACAAAAAGACATAAACAGACAGACGGGAAGCAAAAGACTGATAAAAATAGGGTATATATAAAGACATATAACGAGAAACAACTGACACACTAGGAACCAGACACAAAGCAGGTGAGGGGCGGAGACAATGAGGAGCACATGACAAAAACCTTAGCACATGGCTAGGGACGGATTGTAAACAAATGACGTAGACAGACAGGAATGTCAGGGCATGACATCCACGGTTTGTTTACTGCCTCCTCTGTAGTTTTTATGATTATATAATATATATATGTATATGTGTATATAGCTACTCCAAGTTCTCCTGAAAGAATGATATTCCATTTCACAGCTGGCCAGTTGTGAAAAGAGTACAGGGGTCTTTTTTCTGAAGTTGTGTTTGAAGTAGGTTGTGATTTTCTTATCAATCAAGTTTTACAACCAGAGCTGACACGGCCAATGCAGTCTGTGTAGTAAAAAGTTAAAGTTTTATTTACCGTATTTCGCCACACCCACTTTCAAGCGTGTGTTCCTTCTGCCTTTGTGTTAGAACTTCCGCTCAGCTAACCGGTTACATGGGAGGAGACCAGAGAGGCAATAAAAAAAAGTTCGAATAGGACAACACTGTCTCTTCCAAGGTTAATAACACAGTGGGTGGATGATATGAAAAGGTGGTCTGAGGTTACTTATGGAGACATTTATAATCACTTTGTACTCTCGGAAGGTGTAGACGGGTTGGCAATGAAACACTATACAAGTACTGAAGCGTTTCAGTACCTGCATAGTGGGGAGGTCGGCCGTGTATTCCTACACACAAACGGTGTAAATTCAAGTAAAGCCAGCTGCCCGAGCCACTTTGCGTGGGTGTTAGTTACAGCCCAGATAGCGTACATAAAATAGTACTGTCATAATATAGTTATTTAACTGATAGCCTCACAAGCAGCTGATGTGTCTGCTTCATCGGAGCCATGGACGATCATAGAATGGTTCGGTTATGAAGGTCCTCTTCTTTGTATGGCGGCCCCCCAACACTCTGATCTTTATGTGCTGTGTTCGTAACACTGTTGTTCAAGCCAAGTTTCCCTCTTCTTCTAATTATTGTGACTCCCTCCAACTGAACATATGCCAATAATTTTATATGTTTGTTGTTTTGCTTGTAATTAGTATCAACGTATCCGCGGCCGCACCAGAAGTTCTAACACAAAGTAAACAAAGATGCCCCCCAGTGTTGTCATGGAAAATAGCATGAAGACTACACTATTTAAACACAAAATATTGAAATATAAAAACAAAAGCTTTGGCTATCAAACCTGAAAGCATGTACTGTATCTCTAGAACAGCCTTCAGAGCGTGAATCACCCTTAGGAATAGATTGCAGGTTCTTTTTGTGCACCTTTATTTGGTGTGTGTATGTGTTTGTCCTTAAACAGATGGAAAAAAAAAAGAAGTCCACTCCATCTTAGCTCTTTTGTTGCTTGCTGTGTCTTCAGACTCTGCCAAGGACATTCCATAGACTGCACAGTTGTCTTGAGTAGCACTGTTCTGATAACCATGGCAACTTCATGTCCACATGTTCTCAGAGAGGGAGGAACCCAGTGTGTGTGTGTGTGTGTGTGTGTGTGTGTGTGTCTGAGGTACATGGTACATGGTAAACAAGAACGTCACTGGGTCACACAATAGACAGAGCTGACGTCCCTCTGCGTCACTCTGCCCCACAAACACATAGGTTGCTGGTAACTCCTAATAAGTTGTGGAAGAGAGAGGTTCCGCAGTAATACCCTTCCCAGGGGTGAACCATCACTAGTGTTCAGCTCAGATCTCTTAGAAAGAGTAGGCAGGTAGGGCTGTTAAAGGAGCCAAAAATAGAATTCAAAAGACAAAGCTGTCCTCATTATAGCTGAGACAGTGCCGTAGATAAAACACCAAGACTTCACTTCTTCAAAAGTGAATCCTAAGAGAATGGAAGTGGTTCTGACCAGACTTAGAGATTTCTCCTGTAGAGAAGCTTCCTTTGAAGACTGCAAAGCAGCAGCGATGTTCAGACAGCGGCCGGCAGCAGAGGACACATGCAGGATGGAGAGCATGGACCGTGACCACACTGGACGAATGGACATTGAGAGTGCGCTGGCCTGGCTGAGACGAGAGCTGGTAAGAATTTTCGTAGCTTATTTATGGAGAACATGATCTTCATCGTTCAGTGTTTCTGATGTCACAGTCTTCAAAATAGCCCTAAAGAGCCCCAAACATTGTGTCTAATGGCAAATATTATCTATCTATCTATCTATCTATCTATCTATCTATCTATCTATCTATCTATCTATCTGTGTCTGTCTGTCTAACTCTCTGCTTATCTATCTATCTATCTATCTATCTATCTATCTATCTATCTATCTATCTATCTATCTATCTATCTATTGTAATGCAATATACATCATTTGTTATAGTAAAGTGACATGTATTATTAATTATTAAACTTCACTTATTAATACATTTAGTTTACAGTTGTATGTAAAAGTTTGAACACCACTGTTTAAATAGCATGTTTAGATTAAAAGCCCTCTTTTAAATTTTCGTAGCTTATTTATGGAGAACATGATCTTCATCGTTCAGTGTTTCTGATGTCACAGTCTTCAAAATAGCCCTAAAGAGCCCCAAACATTGTGTCTAATGGCAATTTTTATCTATCTATCTATCTATCTATCTATCTATCTATCTATCTATCTATCTATCTATCTATCTATCTATCTATCTATCTATCTATCTATCTATCTATCTATCAAGTTTGAACACCAGTGTTTAAATAGCATGTTTAGATTAAAAGCCCTCTGTAACACATTTAAATATTGGATTTTCTACCTATGTTTATTGGCATTTTATATTTTAATTTTTTCCCAACATGTTAAATTAGCAGATATAATGTCAATGCATGTCTATAGAACTTGTTTACTTTTGTTCTCTTGGAAAATAAATAAACCGTGTTTTGCGCCCTCCGTACAAAAGCACCTAGTGAGCTGAAATATAAAAACCTGAGGGTGGTCTCCCCACACCATATACCACCAGTGTGAATTCACTTAGGCTCACGTCAGGTCAGCACTCCAACAAGAGCAGAGGTCACCCGGCTTGATTGAGAAGTTACTGCCCAACAGTAAAATCTTTCTGTGTCTGTTTGTCACTGACATTCAGAGGTCAGTATTACAACAGCCCACACCCAGTGTTCCCATGGGTGAAATGCAGAGCGACCCCATTGTCAATGGCAGATATATCACTTGGCATTTACAGCCTTCATCCTCACTCCCAGCTGTGGCCAACAATAGTCTCTGATGACCTCGATGCCGCAAGTAGAGACAAGTGAGCTGGAGAGAGAGGGGATTTGAAAGATGTTTTCGTACACAGGGGTTCTCCATTTATCTCAGCTATGGTGGTTCATCTGAATGAAAGCAAGTATATAATAACAAGTGAAACCCAATCTTAGCATAATGCACATTACAAGTTAAAATTACCACACAACTGACATGTCTCCATTTACTTGTATAACATGTTAACGTTCAAATACATTAGATTTTATTAATACAGTGTAATCACAGGTGGAGAAATCCGGCTTCAGAAAGTAAAACTCCTGCCAGGATTTCCTTCTACTTTTAGATTTAAGCATGAGAATATAGTGATCATATTTATTTAGTTTTTATATTAACTGAATCCCACTGTTGACATGAAGAAACACCTGGCAGGACATCCACTTTCTAAAGACAATCATTTCCACGTATATTGTATTCTTTTGCTTGAAACAATTGTCATACTCAGTTTAAAAATAGATGTAAATGTTATATTTTAGGGAAAATATTATGTAAAATCGTATTTTTCATCACTTGTTTTATTGAAAAGACGTCGATGTGAAGAATTGTTTAAAAAATGTTTTTAGAATGACTAAAACAGTAGATAGTATTTATATGTTAATCATATTATGCTGTAGATTCATTGTAAGTGTGCTGGAGTCATCATCACACAATTCTCTGTCTGGAGAGGGAGGCCTTGGGCTGGTGTTATCTTATTGGCTGTGCTCCAGGTGAAGATGCTCATTAAAAAAGGCAGTAAAAGTATGTGATCTAGAGAGGATGTTATGTGATTAAAAAAAGACCTAGTTGGAATTATGACTCTGGCTTTACACCTGGAACAGTGGCTAATATGATTGTTTTTAATTAAATACCTACTAAGTTACTTTTGTAACTTAAATGTGGACGTCAATTCTGGAGGTGGTTTCAACTTTTTTGCCAACCAAATTAAATATTCATGTGTTTAAAAAATAATGGATTCTGATGGGATGAGAAAAGATGGGAGGGCCAGTGGGAAGTCAGCTGAAGACCTCACCTCACCCCAAGTGTACAAAAACTGATGTAGTTTCTTTGTTCTTCAGTTGTAGCTGCTGGCAACAACTCAGGATTAATGCTTGCAATGTTTAAAGTGTTGAAAAATCCATAATCTATATCATTCATTCCTTTGCTCCTACAGTCCATATATCAGAGCTGCTTTTTGACTGAGGTATAACACAGATAAACAGGTAATTTGCGTACGTCCCACTTACCAAAGGCACAACATCAAAAAAACTGTTTAATTGGCTGCTTATTTACACTAAAACTCTCATGCAACTAGTTGCACGTTGTAGGGGTTGCATTAACAGTTATGTGATGAAAGTCAAGTTGACGTTGACTAATTACTGACCACATTGAAATTTTTATTATAGTCTTCAGGAAAGCAAAGATTGGGCTATTTAATGTCTGATCTTTAAAGCACTGTAGATGGGCGCAGGAATGTTAGAATGAAGCCAAAATCCAAAAAGTCAGGCTTAACCTTTAAGAAAGTCACAGACCACAAAATCTCCAGGATTTTACTTGTTGTCTTCTCTGAGGCATCTATTTAGTTAGTGTTATAATCACTGCATCAGTGACTAAACAACATCAGGCTTAAAGCGTCTTTAACAAGCAGCAAGTCAACAAGTCAACTAGTCTAGGCAACCTTTAACATGCTGGCAGATCAGTTACAGATGCACATAGCAGTCTACACAACAGGATACCTTGCTCTAGCTGTATAAAATTATCTGCCTTATATTAGCAGAATTTTCTCCTATAAGTCGCTTTAAGCTTCAGCTTAATCATGTCTTACCTTCTCAGATGTCAGCCCCTGACATTTACTCTCATTTCCTATCATTACTATACTTTAGTACAGTTTCTTCTGTTCTTTTGGAGGAAATTTTATTTATTATTGTAATTACACTTTAACTATTTCACTACTTTTTAACTGTTACTGAGTAAAAATAAATGTGCTCATTGTGCATTAAACCTCTGAGAACATTAAGTTTGTTGAACTTCAGCTTAGTGTTGTGTACAGTCTCTGATTGCAAGGCTCATTGGGAAACATGGTGGCCCTTGCCACAACCACCTTATAACTATCACTTCCAATCAAGTCCAGCCTTTAAGCAGCGAACATAATGGAAAAAGTAAAGACACAGCGCTGAGCGAGCATTGTTTTCTGTGCCCTCCAACAGGAAATTAGTCATGGTTCAGTCTACTACAATGGCCGCGGATAGAAACTCAAGCAAGCACAGAAACACGTGTAAGCAAACAGACGCTGCAGTTAGTTCATGCACTTGTGGAGCGCCGGGACGTTTTCCCTGGAAAGTTCAGAAAGGTTTCGAGCTCAAACAAGCTTCAGAAGAAAGTTTCTTCCTTTCTCTCACATGCTTTTCCCCCCCTCGGCAAAGAAATCCCAACACAAGCGTCTTTCAGAGAAAAACCCCAACACATTCATAACAAAGCAATTAGTGCAGAAAAGAACTGTTTTAGCAGGAACGTTTTTATTCCCCGTCTATTTCTCAGCTTGGGACTGGCTTGGTGGTGGAATGTGCTGGAATTCGGGATATTATATTCTCACAATGAAGGCAATTAGACTGCCTCGGCTCCTCGTAAAGGCAAAGGACGAAAGGAGCATTTGCATTTGAAAGAGACATTGTTGGATTGAAATAGTTTAAACACTCTCTCTGCAGAAGGAATGGGCAGAAACTCAGTCAACACGCTGATACCTTAACCTTGTGCAGTCACTGTGGCACTGCTTTGGCATAGTTTGTGGGTCCTTTCTGTTTGTGCTGCAACGTCAGTGTCTCTGTTGGAGTCATTGTCTATGCTAGAATCAGCCTGACTTTCCGATGAACCTTAAACAATCTGTTTTGACAGTATCTGAATAACTCGGCATCTTAGCACTCCTTAATGAGTGCTCTCTGGCTGTCTTTTAAATAACCTAAAAGGAATAGATGGGGGGGGTGTATTGAGTAATACTTCCATCCAAACCCCAAAACTAACTTCACTAAGACAGCATAAGCAAAATACAGCCTTAGGATAATGTTGGATAATGTTGCGATGGAATGAAGCACTGAAGAGCCCAGATCAAAGAATACTACACTTAAAAAATTACATTCATGTAGGCTGTAAACATTATTACAGTTCCAAATCTAAGCCATATAGTCCATATAGCCCATTTCATCTACAAAGGGGAACTAAGCCCATTTTATATTCACTGTTTTTGTGATGTCTTAAAAACAAACAGATTTTCATGCAGTATATCTGTGGGTTTAGCCTACAGCAGATTAACCCTGCATATCCACACTGACGTTTCAAAGAGTGTTTCAGTTTCAATGCCTTATACAGGGCAGCCAATCAAATAATAGATTTTCAGATCAGTCATTAAGGCACAATAATAATAACAGGAATAATTTGTAGGATGACTCAACCTCTCGAATGTATACTCTAAACAGTGGGAAGCAACACCTCACCAACCACAAAGTTGTGGTTTTCACCTCTATCTTGAGATAGAACCTGTCTCCCTCCAGTCTAGAAGAAGCGTTGCAAGTTCAGCATCAAAATGCTGGAGTGTCTCCAGCTGTCAAAAGCAACCCCAGCATTAGCTCTTGTTTTGCTTCTATTTATATTAAAAAATATTTTTTTGTTTGCTGCCAAATGTGGATTCTTGTCCTGAAATGATCTCACAGCTTCAACATGATTGACAGGAGGTTAGAATACATCGCTGGGACAGTGTAACTTCTTCATCCTCTCATGTTGTCAAATAACAAACATGCTAAAGTGACTCACAATCTCCAGTTTTTGTTACTGTGCCTTAAAGATTGATATAGGCCAGTGGTCACTAATAGGTGGACCGCGGTCCGGGTGCAGACCCAGATGTTGTCCAATGTGGACCCAAACCGATAAACTACTGAGAACAATTTCATTCTTACAGTGTTTATTTTAAGCTGTGAAACTTTTCTTGTCTTTACGGTATACGGGTTTTACAGCACAGTAAACTCACAGACCAATCATGTACGTTGTAAGGTGCAGATTCAGGAATGCGGCATGCTCACAGGCGAGAAGCAGCAGTCGGAGGATAAAGCGAGTCGGAACAAGACTAATTCAGATGGTGCATTCCACAGTGAACATTACTAGGAATAAACAGCGTCCCTGGCTTACTAACGAACACCTTCATATGTGTATGAGAATGGCCCTGACACCGTTTCAGCCCAGATCAAAAGACAACAAAGAACTCTCTTCTCTCACTAAAAGAGGAATACAAGGCCATAGACTGTTAAGATGGGAAATTGACTTAACAAGAAGATTGCATGTTTTATTCACTTTTTTTAACACAAGCACTTTATGATTCACTTTCTTGTTCAAAAGCATTGTTTTTTAAGTAGCCTTTGTTTCGAGGCGGGAAACACAATTATTTTAAGTTCTATAAATAATTAATTCAGTTTAGCATTTTAAATAACAAATATTGTTGAAATATATTGAACAGTATTTGTCATTTGTCTTTCAGTGATGATATAAAATGCTGATAGGCTACTAGGCTACTTCAGTGTACAGGATATGGCGCTGAAATTATTGAAATTGTGACCGTCCGGACCTTGGCCTGAGGACATTTCCGCTGAATGGACCTTACTGAATTCTAATTAAATACCTCTGATATAGGCTATGTGAAAGAGCTCTCCTCCGATTGGCTGCCTGGTGTTGTGAGTGGTTTGAAAACCAGTCCAGGCTGCACTCCATCAGTGTGAATGAAGAAAATGGGAAAAAACATAGTTTTCCATGATATGAACCCCAAAACTGTTTGTTCATAAATTCATGGCTGTCTTTATTTTGTCATGTATAAGATAACCGGAAGTGAAACAATGAGGTTGTGGCTCCTTTGTCATTCCAGATGGAGATGCGCTCACAGGACCAGGCTCTGATCCGGCAGTTGATGGACCTCCACGAGGGCATCCAGGAGCTGAAGCAGGAGTGTGCCATGGAATACGGAGAAGAGGACGAGCAGGAAGTAGACGAAGAGCCATGCTGGGACTCAGGGAGCGAGACAGGGGGGAGCAGCGGCTCCTCTTACTCAGGAGAGATGTGCTTTTACCCCTCCATCTACTCTCCCTTTCGCACCAGTCCGCTTCCTGTGGGCTGCCTGCCTAAGAGGGTCTACAGCCGACGCAGCTCAGTGCCTTAGAGAGCTAATACATGAATATCCACCATCTATAGCACTCAGTTCAGACAGCTGTACGGCTTACTGGGTTATCCCTGCCTGCTTTCAATAGGAAATCATAGTGCATCACTATATGGTGTGGGTGGTATGACAATATGATATCTCGATAAACTATGCCACAATAAGCCTTCTGAGCAAATTGTGGGTATTGCCAGTATTTCCACATCACTGAACAACTTTTTAAGCAACATTTAGAGCAGACGTAGCAATCATACCATCGCTGTGTAAAGAAAAATATGTATCTCTATTTTTGTCAGTTTTTATTTTCGGCCATCATTCGAACACAGCAGCTGCCGTTTACATCGTGTGAAGATTTCATGATAAACGGACCAATAGAAATGCTCCAAAACATATTAGACAGTAACAATATGGTAGATGCTGCAGCAAAATGTTTTATCTCCAAAATGTTAACTTTATAAGATAAGTAGTGTTGCTGAGTCAGGAGAAAATAAAACATGCTCCATAAATGCACATCATTTCTCTTTATATGTTAACATTACAAGCACAGGCGCTCTAAAATCTGGCTTGATGTTTAGGTCTTGAATGCAAAATCAAGATTATACTATATTAGTAGATTTTTTATCCTTGCTAGACGCGTCTTTTACCAGGTTTCTGCTAAGTAAGCAATCATCAGATTCACCTGCTTGTGGGGGTCTAAAGCAAAAAGCATGTCACAAAATATTCTTCTGCACATTTCATGTAATTACATGTTTCCGCCAGAGAGGTCTCCAAATCCCCAAATCCTACACAGTACAGCTTTAAAAGAACACAATTGTGCTGCAAGTTACATTTTATTAGTTATTGTAGTTACACTCATGATCAATTCACACAATGTAAAAGGCAGCATCTATAATAAAAAAATGTATACATTGAGATACAAGATTTTGTCCCAACAATGATGACACTCTTAACAGTTGAGGTACCTGAAGGGTTCTCTGAAGAATCTGTCTTTGAAAAAACACTTCACTTTTCAACCTAATCTTTATCCACCATATCTGTACCATACAGACAATGTTTTATGTGCTTTGTATTCAGTGAAAACAGCTAGCGTCAGATACAGAGATAGGTAGGTACGTAAAGATTAGGTTGAAAACCATATTCCTTTGAAGAATATTACTTTGAGGAACCATTGAAAGGTTCTTTAGGTACAATGAACATGTCTTTACGTATTGTGATAATAGATTTTTTACATATTTCCCACTCCCTTCGTTAGGGGGAGGGCTGAATTCTAGAACAGTGCATGACTGGGTTTCAATAGCAGCAATTCAGCAAAACAAGTGGAGTGTAGGCTGGAATGCTGTGTGAATGTAAATTCTGATCATAATCACTGCTCTAAATCAGACAAGGTCTGCTGAGGCTGCTGTTGTTCATTGTGTATACCCCCACTTTTATTTCACTGACGATGCTCTTTCTATGAAGCGTTCTGTAGATGTAGCTGTGTGTATGTATGTATGTATGTGAGTATTTGTGAGAACCAGTGCATATACGTGTATGCAGTTGTATATTTAGACACATGTGCCTTATTCTTCACAGTCTGTAGACTTACTGTTAGTAGTGATGTCTTCATAACTGCACAGGCTTGATTCTCTGTGCACTTTACAGCCAGAGAGGAGTACTTAACTTTGGCAAAGAAGAACAAGTGTCTTGTAGCACACATTGAACTATATCACTATGACCGACTCATGATACTCACTAAGCATCACTCACTGAATGCATGGGGTTGTCTTGTCAACAGTGCCCATTCTCTGCAATCCTGCAACAGTGAATGAGGACATGACAGTGCAGTTCTAGAAGGTACAGTATACGATGTTGATGTTTAAACTAAATAAGAAAAATAAATCACAAAAATTAGCAAATGAGACAAAACAAAACTGACCTACTGAAACAGTAAAAACACGCTACTCAACGGTTCAGCAGAAACAGAGCAACATCCTTGTCCATTTTCATGACTTTTACCTTTTGAGTTTTTTCCATTCCACCTTAAATGGTGCACCATGGTGCAACAGGAAAATGAGGATGCCAACCTCAGCCTTATGAAGTCTCTGAGCTCTCTTCACAGACCACTTTTGAAACACCCTTGCCTAATCTATGAATTTCTTTCTCGAACTTTGCTCTTCAGATCTTCTCCTCTTTGACTGTCTCTCACCTGCTTGACACCTGCTCATGCTGAGTTCAACACATATCCGATCCCTTTCCCGCTGTCCTGTGCAAGAGAACAAATATCCCCTGTTGCTGATTGGCTGGAATGGTGTTGTGTAGCTCAAGCCACCTCTTTCTGTTTCTTATTAACAGAATCAGGGCTGTGAACCCAAAACAGACAGCTAACGGACCCTGAGTAGATCTTCGCCGAATTTACCAAAAAATATACTGGAATGAAATCTGTGCTTTTAAAGCAACAAACAGGTGATACCTTTTTTGATAAAATAACATTAGTATAAGAAATACTCAGCAATGCTAGGTCAATGCTTAAGACCCATTTAAAAAAAATGTATATCTTTTAGTCTGCACACTAACTTTTAACATGCCGTACAAATAACAGAACCACATATGTGTTCTCACTGAGGAGCACATGTTTTCACAGGATACCACTTCACAGTATGATTATTCTTATCCATGTGTTAATGAGCGTTTTTTTTTAAATAAATTGGTTGTGAATGTTTTAAAATTAGTTTATAATACTTATTAATTAGGTTGTTAAAAACATTCAAAACATTAATAATCAGTTAGAGCATAAATACAAGGGGGCAACAGTGACTTGCTTCTTGTCATGTGTCCTGTTAAAACTCAGATCTTGCTGGTTACTTATTCTACATCAGTCAGAACTACACCCTGTTATATCAACATCATCAGATATTCATATGTATCATATCATAACTGTCTAACGAAAACATCTCCATTTTTGTTGATTTTTATTTTTTAACATCATTTGATTGTTAATTTACATTGTGTGAAAATTTCATGATGAATGGGCCAATAGAAATTTCTGGTTCCATTGACTCACATTGAAAGTGAAGTGAAGAGTTTTTGGCCTTTTCTGTAAAGTTTCCATTTTGGGGACACTTGTTTTTCCTTGAACAGCAATGATATATAACAACTCACGGATTCCATTTTCATTTTGTCTTGCTCAATGATTTTAAGATGTTTATGACCTAATTAGTAAACTAATTTAAACCATTTGTAAATCCTCTATATAGTACACCTTTCAAAAAGTTGGTTCCTCAAGATTTCTTTAATAAAAACAGTGAACCATTTGCATATTATAAAGTTCTTTGGAAGGTGAAATGGTTCTTTAGAATGATAGAAAAGGTGTTGTATTAGAACCAGGTACAACGGCACCAAAAAAGGTTCTGCTCTTGTTACAACGTCAAGCTTGTAACAACAGAATAGCTCTTCCTGGTGCTATACAGAACCATTTTTGAAACTATATAGACATAGAACTATATAGAACCATGTACAACACATTCTTCATTGACATAAAGAACCATTTCACCATGCAAAGAACCATTTATGGTTCCAAAAAGAACAATTGCCCAATTGCCTTACCAAAGAACCCTTAAAGAGCCTTCTTGTTAGTGGTACCCATTTATTGAAAGGTGATACATCATTAAATGAAATGTTTTTGTAAATTTTTCTAGAAACAGCAGCAGTAATGGAGAGTTTGTTCCACCTTTACTGCTGTAACAGCTTCTATTTTACTGAGAGGGTAATGTTGGAACATTGCTTTGAGGATGGAATTACACTCAGCCACTGGTGCTTTAGTGAGGTCAGGTACTGATGTTGGATGATTCGTTCTAGATCACTCCAACTCACCTCTAAGGCATTTGATTGAGCTCCATCCCTCCAGAGAAGGCAGTCCTACAGCTCTGTAGCCCAATGCTGGGGGGCTTTATACCCTCTAGCCAGCTAATGTGCCATTCTATTAGCAATGCTTCTGTACGGAGAGTATACAAGCTGTGTGTGTAACTGAATGCATGTTGCAATGGCTGCACCTTAAAGTCACTGAATGCACTAATTAGAGAGGGGTTTGGAGAACATGTTATTCATTTATATGGGTGGGGTAGGTACTTCCTAAGAGATGAATAAAATATTTGGTTTATGTCCTACAATTCCTACAGCTAATTAGTGGGATTTCTAGGTTTGTGGTTCCACCATAGGTGAAGTGACTGTGCATAAAAATATTTTTTCTCTAAACTGCATACAAACATTGCATCATCTAGTCATAACAGTACAATACAGTTAACCTCAACCTGGACAAGAACACATCTCATCGATCTGTGCCTAAAGTGGAATGAACTGGATGAAAAGCATGAATGTTTATGGTGATGCTGGTGAAATTCTGTAATCATGTTGTGACCACACTTTTTTGAGTGTGATGGTGGAAATGTGTGTAATGTGTATATGTGTACTATGAATGTAACTTTTCTGGAACAGCTATTATAAAACAATATGCCATAATAAAGAGCTTAATCATTTGTTGATATAGCAATGTTTTTTATTCGGCAATACTGATTTGCAATGCTATGAAAAATCATACCGTCATATGGAAAACAAATATCTCCAAAAAGGCAAGTGGAAAAAATGTTCATCACTTTCAACTAAGTTCATGTAATTACTTTTTGTTCCATGTTATTTTGGCACATTTATATTGGTCTATTAATGGCATTTCAGCTGAATTCAAATGATGCAGAATATATATATATTCTGGAAGTCCAAAAAAAAACTTTCAGAGTGAGCTGCTTATAGGATTGCTAGAAAAGCAAATCAAACACCCTGTTTGACATCAAAATAGCTTCAGGTAGATTTAGCAGACTCTACAATAGGATAATGATCCTAAACACAACTCAAAATCCACAATGGACTTTCTCAAGACATGCAAGCTGAAGGTTTTGCAAGGACGAATAAATGACCAATCTTTTGCCTTGGGTATATATATATATAATTTTTTTTTATTATTATTTTTTTATTTTTTGGTTTTGTTTTGTTTTGTGAACAGCAAAAAACTTTAGTCAGGTCCTGCTTGCATTTCATTATCCATCGGTCTGTATTAGGGCACACACAGTACATCAGGCCTTCATCTGGCTTTATCACAGAGTAATCTAAACACCTTAAATGGCCAATGGCCTTAAATGAATGACTGTCTATCAGTGGTGAGAATCAGCATATAAACACTTAACACTGAACAACTCCATACCATTTAGAGTGCAAACCACTCCTTCAGATTAAGAAATCATTTCTACATTTAGCTTGAAGTCAGACAATGAACAAATTAATAAATCATTTTATTCATTATGCATTTCTGTGTATATAATAAAGCATTCATGAGTTTCATAAGCAATAGTGTGCAAAGAAAGGAGAGTAAGCGCAAAGGATGAAGATTTTTGGCATTAATAACTAATTAATAACTTTTGGCATTAATAACCCCTCTTTGGTATCTGCGGACACCAAAGAGGGGTTCTTTGGAGAGATGCCATAGAAGAACCACTTTTTTATGGTTCCTTATTGAGTCTTTCAGTAGACGAATCTTTAACTAATTATTTTAATAAATGAAGAACTATTTAAAAGTTCAAAGAACCTCCATGTGGTGTAAAGTGTTGCTGTCCAAAAGAAAAATCTCCAAAATGTTAACTTTACAGGAGAGAGCAAAAATGTCTATTTTCTATCTACGTATGTGAAGATATTTTATTCCAAGCTGTTTCTATTAATCTGAATGTAAAAACTTAGAAAAATAAAATATTTTTTTTTTTTTTGGATGGCAACAAAAAGATATATATCAATCAAAATAAAAACAAAAAAGATTCAGGATGTACACAAAGTCTTTCAGAGTGATTTGATGTAAAATTGTGCTTTCTGGACGACCTTGCTGACAGTGGAGGTGATGCGAATCTACAACACAAATCTACACAAAAATAGTGCTAAATTCCTAAAACATTTACTTTTTGGACTATTTTGCTTTATGACTCCCTGCTTGTGCCTCTCTGTTATGGATGTTTTTTAAAGAATGTCAAATTATCTCAGATCTACTGTTATACATTGTGTTGGGCACCATGCAGTAGACAAGTAAACATTGAATTTAGTAAATGTGACAGCTTTCACAGGCATTAAACACTTCAAACATCTGGTTCCTACCATCATCTTAACGTTTCTCTACAGTAATGCATTCCACATGAAACCAATCTGAATGACTCTGTTTACATCTTATTGGTTTAATTATGACAAACAGTCATTTAAGAGCATTAAAAAATAAAAAACTAATGAAATTAGGCCATGGCAACAACATAGAACCTCTGTCCATTTGTCAAGCTGATGGACGAAATCTCTGGTTTCTCTTGTGCATGGTGGTCAGGGCTGGTCACTGTCGTTAGAGTCCAGTAGAATTGAGCCGCTCTCCCGCCGCAGTCTCTGGATCTCGGTGTTAAGGCCCAGCAGAGTCTGAGCCAGCTGCCGGTCCTGTGAGCGCATCTCCAGCTGCATGTTAATGACATGAGAACACATGAGTGTTTCAGCACTGTCAGCACCTGCACTGCTGAGCTTCTGAAGAGGCCCAATAAAAGAAAGATCAGAGCATTTTCTATCTGTGCAAAGCAGGCCTAACATGTCTTTAGAGTTGAATGTGTACTATTTAGAAATACCTTTATTATTAAAAGCTGTTTTTGTGTTACACATACATACAAAGAATACCAATACAGTGCAACTAAAGGGGCATGAAATAAAACACAAACTGTAGTGGCATGCAAATGTTTGGGCACACCTGGTCAAAATTTCTGTTTCTGTCGAATAATTAATGACCTGATTTCCAAAAGGCATTAATTTCAAAATGCCTAAAAAATCAATTCAATATTTTAAGCAAGCTTGTCTTTTTATTTCCATCTTTTATACGTTTTTGTAATAATAATACAGGAAGAAGGCCCAAGACAAAAGATTGGTCTGTAATACCACCTTTTAATTTATTTGTCCTTACAAAACCTTTAGCTTGCATGTCTGGAGGTAGTCCGTTGTGGATTTTGAGTTGTGTTTAGGATCATTATCCTGTTGTAGAGTCTGCTAAATCTACCTGAATGTCTTTTGAAGTCAAACAGGAAGTTTGATTTGCTTTTCTAGCAATCCTATAAGCAGCTCTCCAGTTCTCGACTTGACCTCCACCATTCCTGTTAACTGACATTTTTTAATTACCTTCCAAACTGAGAAAACACTTTGCTATTTTCTTCTAGCCTTCTGCTGCTTTGTAGAATTTGTAGAATGATGGAGTTCTTAGAGGAGCCCAAAGCCGTTGATTGTTGGGACAAGGTTTGGTGTGTTTATAAAGCTTTGAAATTTGTGTACCTGTCTTTTCCTAATGATTATTGTGAACAAACTGTAGCCTTAACAAGCTAATTAAGGTCTGAGACCTTGGTGAAAGTTCTCTAGGAGCTCAAATCTCTTGGAGGGCCCGTACTTTTGCATGGAGCTGTTTTTCTTTTTAAACTCAAAAATTGTACAAAACTAAAACACTAATTTTGTTTAAAAATGGCTTTGTTGTTGTTTTTATCTGTACCTGTATGTCTTTTGGAGATTAGTCACCTACATTTCTACACAATACGTCTACATGGTTCCACTTTTTGACCAGGGATGCATACATTTTAGCTTGCCATATGAAAAAAAGCTAACAGCCAATGTAAATTATTTCAGCAACTATTGTAAATAGTACTTGCTGGGCAGAAAGAAAACTACCATTGGTTATAGCCTCTGACCTGTAGTGTAGAGAAAGTGTTCTAATGTACAATTGTTGCATTCTTGGACTTGACCTGCATTCTTCAATTAAACTTAAGTTAATACCTTCAATAAAAATAACCTAAAGTAAGAGAAGTGAGAAGATGCTCCACATCCAATCACCTTAGCATAATCCTCACCTCAAAAAGACCTGCTAACCTGTAGCTGAAGAAAAGCAGCCAACTCACCAGTTCTGAACGTAACCAGCTAATCGCTCCATCTATCTTGGCTCTGCGGAGCTCTTCATTAGCCTGGAAACTCCTGCCGCTGCTGCTCGGATCCATGCCACTTTCAGAGGAGGCTCTTGGCTCCGCTGTCGTTCTGAAGGCGTGCAGAAGTTTGTTCTTGATGTTCTCCAGAACCATAATGGACACTGAGTCCTCGTACTGAGTCTCCGGGTTCATGGTGATGTCCACTAGAGCAGGAGTGTTAAATGAGGCTGCGTGCCGGTGCTGCCACTATTGGCCCTCCTCAGGGGACTGACCGCTTTTCCACAACTCATACGCACATCTTTGTCTTTCATCAGTTTGTTTTTTTTTAATTCTTGTCCTTATCCCTTCTCACCTCTTCTTCTCCTGTCTCGCAGACCTTGTACCTTATGTCCACGTTCCTTTCACCCGGGTGCTGCTTTCTTTCTCTAGTCCTGTACGCCTTTTATAGTTCATTCACTGAGACATAGAGGATCTGTCAGTGGTGAGCAGCAAGTGTTCAAGACCCTCTCTCGTCCTCGCACTGGCTCGTTTTTGTCACTGTTACTATGGAGAAGCAGCTCCACCACCTCCCCTCCCTGCAGTAACCCCAATAAGAATGGAGGGACATTGTGGACAAAGGCCATTGTTGCGTCCCAAAGAAGTGAAAAGGTGCAGGGGGGCCTTTTCTACTCTTTCCCTCTCTCTCTCTCTCTCTCTCTCTCTCTTTTTCACTCACCCCCGACTACGAAGCCATTCAGTCTTTGTGTGAGAAATGGGCTGTGAGAGAGATCTCAGTCGAGTCTTTGTGATGGAGTACAGTTTCTCGACAGCTAGTCTTCTACTGACCTTTAGGCGGGGTTTGCAGCCTGAAAAGGCTCCGCTCGTCACCACCGTACGTCAGACAAGTCGGCAGTTAAGAAGCAGGAGTCCTGCTCTCTTTCAATAGAACACTGTGAAGCTCGCTGCAGGGAAATAGAATTAGCACTTCTGGGTATAGAGTAAGCACATTCTCCCCGGGGTAATGAATCCACGGCTTTCTGGCAGCCTTGACACCAGCCCTGGAAACAGAAACAGTGACCCAGCGTAGGGTACGACCAACTCTCACTAGCACAAAGCAGCTGAAAGAGGAAAGAGAGGCACCAGGACTGACCAAACCGGTCAACTCCCAGTTGATTTCTTTTCCAGATCTGCGGTCAGGAATAGAATGAGAGATCTAGGAGTTGTTAGGAAAGTCTTACTTGATGGGTGGAGGCACCATCATTTCGACCTGCAGACAGCTTGTTAAGCATTTCAAGGGCGGTTTCGCTGTGCTTTGTAATGTAGAGCATGGATGGTTTCTAATATCAAGTCCATTGTGCAATTCCCTGGGATTATGAAGCGTGAGAGAGTGAGACAGCATAAGAGGGGGAGTGAGCGATCAAGGACGAGAACCAGATTCAAAGAGAGGAAGAGAAAGAACATGAGAAAAGCAGAGTAGCAGAAACAAAGAGCAAAATAATGTAATATTATTATTGACATTTTATATATATATATATATATATGTCAATAATAATATTGAAGAGATGATAAATTGTTCAGAAGGAAAACAAAAAACAACAGCACAATTACACCCAGAACATGAGCCACTTCTAGACAAATGCCAGCCTAAATGAATAGGTTTTAATCTGGACACCCCTGAACGAACGTTCTGTGACTGTAGATAGCTAAACAAGTATAAGATGACCAGATTTCCAAAAGGCAAAAAGTTAAAGATGATGCACATTTTAAAGAAAATTATAACTTTCGCAGTTTCAAAGTAAAGAAAATTGCCAGAATCTCAATTTTGGGCACACTGCATAGTTTGTACTTAATAAAACCTACTTTAGCAATGAATAAGTCTGTAAACATTTTAGTAGCCAGATTTAAATACTTATTCGGAATTATTTTCACTCATTTATGCAAAAAAAATAGCTCTATGAGATTCTTTGGCCGTCTTGAGGACCACATATTTTCAATTATGTTTAGGTCGGGGGACTGTTAGGGCCATGTTGGCTGGCACCTCTTTAGGTAGTCCATTGTGGATTTGGAGGTGTGTTTAGGATCATTATCCTGTTGTAGAATAATATCCTCCTTTCATATTCAGGTTTTTACAGACAGTGTGATGATTGTTTTTTTAATTTTTCTTGTTCCATTCTTCCTTCTACCACTGAAACATTCTCACAATTCACTGGCTGCAAGGCATAATTGATCCACTCCCATACCTAACAGTTGGAGATGTTCTTTTCTTGTAATCCTGCACCCTTTTCTTTGGTTTGCTATGATGTACCTTTGAGGTTTGAGAAGTCAAAGTATTTGATAGTCTAAATCCTTGATGAAAGTTCTTCGAGAGCTTAAATCTTTTGAGTTTTTCACTCTAACATAGAACAAAACCCAATCTTACTTAACATGTTGAATGTTTAATCTTTAATTCTATGCCTGGTGGAAATAATTGCATCTTATTTAACTATTTACAACAAACTTTGTAAACTTTGGGTTGCCACTGTATATAAGAAAATGACCTTCCCCCTGACTGAGCTGTAAGCAGTCCCTGCAGTAAGCTGGGCTCAACTGAGCAAAGCCATTAAAAGTCTTACATGTCATAGGCAAAGCCTTGTAGTCAACTTCAGTGTAATCTAAATTAGACTGGAGTTTTACAGTTTTACTGGAGTAACTTTTCCTTTTCCTGCTGCTGCATTCTGAACTAGTTGGGACTCTATTTTTTAGGGACAGCAGGACAACCAGCCAGCAATCCCTGACAGCAACCTCATCTATTAGTTATGCAAGCCTGAACCATTTCCTCGGCATCTGAGACCCAAATGAAAACTAGAATAGAGTTAAATCAATCTATATAGCTGTTAGATGCACTGAGAAGCCAATAAGGTGAAGGACAAAACCTGCAACCTTGTTTCAGAAAGAGATGTTAAATGAAAGAAGGAGCAAAGGGGGAGAGAGAGAGAGAGAGAGAGAAGAGAGAAAGATTTAATTGTGGAGCGGAATGCCGTGACATTTGCACTGGAGTCATTAGAGCATGTGCAAATGCGAGATTAAGCCTTAAGGTCAATCAGCAGAGCAACACATGACAATATAACAGAAGATGAATGACCAGCCATTAAACACACAGTGACACGCAACAGAAAGACGTTTATCGTCCACAGGACTGCCTCCATTCTAGCCGTCCAGCGCGAGAGCCCTGTGAATATAAATACCTTTTCATGCCTTTTTGCATGCTTTCGATTCATTCAGAGCATGCAATTGTACTGAGATGAACAATGCAGTTTACAGAGCAGTCACTCATCTGAGAAAGTGAAGCTGTTAGGTTCCTTTCTTTGTTCTTTTTAAGGAAAACTGCAGGGACTTTAGTTTAAATGGTGTGATGACAAAAACAAACAACGGCACTAAAACAAAACCCCGTCTGCACAGAGGTAACGTTAAGCCATGATATGATTTATGTGATTGTTGCAGATTTCCAGAGCTCTCGTTGAACTTCTTGTCAGTTGCTGGTACATCTCTATAGGTTGGTGCTTGTGCTGCCTCTTACTGGCAACAGGTGGTATGTACAACTGGTTTGCAATGTTATTAATTTGGACTTGGATCAAGAGGCATTTCCGAAAACAAAAAATAACAACAAAGTATGTGATATATTATTTATTTTATTAAAAGGCAACCATTAAATACAAATATTTACAAGAAACTGTGATAAACGTGAATTATTACGAAATTATAAACTGTATTCCGAACAGAATATCATGTACAGTATGAAAATATGTCAAAAATAGATTACTTTCAAAATGATATTCAAAGTTACTTCATTTTAGTAAAAACATTTTTTGTCATCAAATGTAATAAAAACACAACAGCAAAAAAAAACCCTAGACGAGGCAAGCCAAGTCCAACAGGAGCTCTGCTCCCGATGGGAGTTAGCCGTACGGGTACTTGTCCGACGCTGCTCTGTCGTTTGGAGTCATCTGGCCACTCAGCTTCATCAACAGCTTCACAATCAGACCCGCCTGTGGAGAAGATACAGGAACACATTCTCAGTTCACTTCACTGTGTCTACTTTATCTAGTAGGTTGATTAAAGCAGAACGTTACTTCTACAAGAGAAAAAAAACATCTTTCGTACTTGTTTGGTGTGCACTACGAAGTTCTTCTTGTTCTCTAGACTGTGGATTTGGACGTACTGGTCAGCCTGCCCAAGCTGCCACATGAAGGTTCCATACTCAAGGCTGAGATGCAGCACCTGGAGCATACAGGGAAAAGTTATTCCAGGTCTTTCAACAAAACATTACTTACAATTCAAGTCAAGCAGGACCTTGTTAGATGGTTATTTCTACTCATTTCACTTGCAGGAGATGATTTCTCTTAGCTCAAACAAAACATCTAGAACGGCAATAGTCACTTATTTATTTAAAAAAATATTCTATCGTCTATCACTATTACTGCTCAAGGGTCAATAGGTCAAGGAGAACAAGGGTCAATGATAGAATTAGGTTTCTCAAACCTACTGCATTATTATTGCTCCTCAAACATCTGATGTTAGCTTCCACACCAACAATTAAGCAGGCTCTGAGCTGGTGCGAGATAAAGCTGAATATGACCTATTAACACTTAAATCTCTAGGCTTATAATTCAGTTATTACTCTTATTATCCTGTAGCTACTATGATTTACTCTGTTACTACAATTAATATAGTAATATGCAGTTATCAGAGAAAAGAAAGAGTGAAGTGAGGTCTAGACCTTTCAGCAGGTCTTAAATAACTAAACTCAATAAACTGGAATTAAAACTTATTCACAAAACATTCTGTGCAAAAGTCAGAGGCCACCATTCATTTTTTTAAATTTCCAGATATAATTGCCATAAACGTATTCATTTATTCAGAAAATATCTCTACAGAGAGTGGATATGTGTATAAACTTTTTAAATATCCTAATCATATTACATCAAAATTTTCCAATATAAACAAGTTATTTCCCACCTTAGTTTCCATGTTCATGAGGTGTAGGCCTTTGGTGTTGACCCCCACATAGACACGAATGACTTTGTGGGTGCTAGAGCTAGCCTTGGTGAAGACCTGGCCAGTGAAGAAGGCCGCTCCATAGGTGGGAATGTCCCAACAGTTCTGTAGAAAGAGTCTCTGAAGGTGGTGCATCTCTTTACTCACCCCCTCACTGGTACTCAGATTCTAAAAACCCATGCAAACAGAAGCAAGTTTACCTCAGAACTCGGTATCAGGTCAACATGAAAAAATCCAGCAGGGTGCTTTACCATACTTTGGCAACACAGTTATAAATAAGAGATATATCTCACAATAGGGTAATAAAAAACTTAGAATGTTTGAATTCTGAAACCTGCCTTATACTCATGAAGTATCCTGTTGGTCCAGTGATGCGCTTTGCTCTTGACTTTGGATATTGGAACTATG
This sequence comes from Megaleporinus macrocephalus, assembly GCA_021613375.1. NCBI lineage: Eukaryota > Metazoa > Chordata > Actinopteri > Characiformes > Anostomidae > Megaleporinus > Megaleporinus macrocephalus. Next base: position 16,478,253 of record CM038703.1, read on the forward strand.
GATTTCAGGTTTTCTTCGCTATTAAAAACAGTGAGTGTGAGAACATTGCTTTCATGTGGCTGGAATATGTAAACGTTAATCAAATTCAAGCACCCTCCATAAAGGGGCACTTACTTCAGGAAGCCTTGCTTGTGTTTCTTGCTGTCGTAGTTGCCGTAGATGATCTGCAGAAGAAGGCTGGCGAGAGTGATGAGCTTGCTATCTGGTGAGGAGAAGAAGCCTTTGAGAAGGAAATGGCGTGCCTCATCAAACAAGATGAGGATTGACAGTGGGTCTTCAACCTGGAGGAGATTTCAAAAGGCATCATGTCTTTGTTTCTTCATTTCTCATCTGCCTTGTATTTACAGCAGACTCTGCTGAGCTGGGACTTAGAATTGATATAACATACTACCTTCTTCTCAATGTCTAGTGGCAGGCGGACATCTCTGCGCAGGAAGAGCTGGGGGTTTTCTCTCTGGGGGTCTAGAGCGGTTAGGTCTGTGACAATCTCAGGCCAGATGCGCAGGTGTTGCAAGGGTTTGTGGTAAGGCTTTAACTGCAGACCTTAAAGATAACAAGAACAGTAACAACTGAACTTGCTGTGAGGGGAAATACGTATCCAGACACAGTTGGTTTTGCATTTAATAATATTCCTGTGCATGTACCCACTTAAAGTGTACACACATAATGGGTGTGTCTCAAAACCTAGTGAGCAGCCTACGTAGGCAGCATTTTATGTCATAGCGCTCCCGACATGTAGGCCGTCCCAATTCTTAGACTCCTTAAACATGCTGTCTACTGAGGAGCCTTATTTTCACCTGATTTTAAGGAATCATCGAACGCTTCCTCGGCCACTAAGGCAATCCCATGATGCAACGCAGGCAAATCTACGAGCAGTGAAGTCATATTAAAATGTAAGTTATTTTGATTCTCTCTAGTGTTTTAATGTGTTTCTTGTCATATAATCACACAAAACAGCATTTTATTTTATTAGTAACTTTGTAACGAGTCGTTGACCATTTTGCACTTTTATACTGGAGCCATTAGCATTTATGCTAGAGAATTTTTAAGCCTCGGGCTATTGTTTTGGATGCCGGACGGTAGCTTAGCAACCAGATAAACCACCGGTCGCATGCTGCAGTGGGCAGAAAGAAGCTATGACGCAGATTCATCTCTAACTAGAGCGTTTCAGTAATCTGTTTATAAGGAGAGATGTCAGACAGCTGCTACTTAAACAGCTGCCTACCTAGTAGGACTGGGGCGACGTGTCGACGTAATCGATTATGAAATTACGTCAATTAGCAAAGCATGCATCGCAAAAATGGCCACGCCTACTGAAAGCATGGATTTATTTGTGTGCATCTAAAGTTGTGGGAGTATTTCACACAGAAACACATATTTTAAAATTATTTAAAGGCTGATTTATTCTCCGTCTGCGTGTGTTTGAGGCAATATAGCGTCACTGCCCTCACACTTCTCTGCGTTTACATGGTTGCTGAGCAACATGTCCAGTAGAGGGCAGTTTGAAGTAAATCAAACATGGTGGCGGTGGATGAGCTCGTAGTTCTTTATTTACTTCAAAAACAAAGAAAAACGATTGTATTTCAGAAAATTTCTAATGAACGCACAGAACGTTCAGAAAGTCCCACGGTTTCTTCTTTGTTGTGTCCGTATGGAAGTGGTCATGTCTTGCACCACCCCCACGGCCTCCAGCAGTAAGAAATGAACGCAGAGAACAGACAGAAGGCTCTGTGCGTATCCGTATGTAACGTTGAGCATAAACGAGTCTTTAACATGTTTTCAGTAGTAGTCACTTGACTACGCATTGCTAACCTTTTCTTACTCGTCCAGTGTAGAGACTTAAGGCTCAATACCGCCGGAGCTTTTAAACACATGTAGGTTCACACACTGGTTTTCAAACGGCTCTCTGGCAATATATATATATATATATATATATATATATATATATATATATATATATATATATTTGTGACAGTATAAGTCGAGTCAGAACGTAGACTCTTAACAATTTAATACATTATATATGTATTAAATATATAAATATATAAATATATAACATTATATATATATATATATATATATATATATATATATATATATATATATATATATATACACACACACACAAAATGTAATCGAAAAAATAATTGATAGATTAATCGTTTGCGAAATTCGTTTCCGAATCGTTAGGTACAGCCCTACTACCTAGACAGTGCCTACTCAGACAGCTCACTAGGTTTTGAGATACACCCAATGTCTTTGATATGTTCTAATTACTTTTAGCAGATGGATATGTAGGGGTAGCTTGTGTGAGTGCTGCTATGGGACTCACTCAGGTTCTCTGAGCAGATCCAGATGGTGAAGTACTGCTGGGTCTCCTGCGAGAGTCGCATGCCCTCCATGATCTGCTGCACAGTTGTGTTGTTCCCGTGCTTCAGCTCCACTGAGCGGTAAGAGCCGTCCATGCGGTAGATCCGCACCTTTTCATACTGATGCAGACACAGACCACTCAGTGTATAGAAAAGACATACAGCAGAACTGAAGGCTATACAGGTAAACTCCCACACGCGTTTCTTTCTAATGGGTGAATAAATGCATGTCGATGGTGCAATATGATACTAACTGGTTGGCTACTGGCTTGTTTGAGGAGTTTCACAGTCTCTTCCCAGTTGTTCTGTTTGTTCTCCTCACAGACTTGTAGGGGCGAGCGTTTCTGTTGGTCTTCAATGTGCTTTAGATGAAAAAAGCATTAAACAGGAATTGTAAAACTCAAAAAGGCAAACGCTGGAATCTTTAATATAACGTGTGTTGAGTTTATTATAGAAATTATGTAGAGCTGCATGCAGTAACATCAGTGAGATTAAGTTTACAATAAAATAAAAATTTAACCGACTGACTTGAATCTCAAACCTTCCCACTGCTGGCCAATGCTACAGCACTAGGTCTGTTAGTGTGACTCACCCTATCTATCTCAGGATGCTTCAGAAGGAGCTCGACAATCTCTGAGTGGCCTCCACCAGCTGCAAAATGCAATGGGGAGCTGAGCTGTCCATTCAGTAGGTTGGGATTGCAGTTCCCTTTCTCCAGCAAAAGCTTTGTGGCCTCCACCTTTCCATGCCTGCAAGAACACATCACCCACATGATCACAATGACAATAAGGTTGCCACTGGGTGTTTAAATAGTGCAAAGGAATAGACAAAATCTTCCAAGGTGTAATAGACTGAACGATAAAGGAGCTAATGTTTTATTCCCACTATTACAGAGCAGATTAAACAAGGAGTGAAAATGGAGCAGACAGAACGTACCAGCATGCATAATGAATGGGGGCCCAGTGGTCACTGTCTAGCTGTTTGACAGAGAAGCCACTGTCCAGCAACTTGGAAAGAAGCTCTGTGTCTCCCTCACAAGCACTGCGGTGGAGAGGAAAGTCGTCCACCCACTGGCGTTCCCTACAGGACAAAGAGGGAAGTAACACTCAAACAACACTGTCTGCTAACAGAGGATTTGATAAACTTGTTTAAATAAAAGGTCTCTGAGGGCTACATGTAAGAATTAGGGCTGCAGCACAACAGCAGCACGCAGACCACAGTGCTGTGCATGTCACAGCTGCAACAGACTAGCTAAAGATAAACTTTACTCACTTGTCCTCAGTCACACTGGTCATGCTGTGTTGCCATTTCTCCCTCTTTGGAATCTGAATTTTGGAATAGTCTGGAGCTCCCAAACCAAAGTATGGATTAATGATGACCTTATCAACCTACACATTACAACAAAATCGAAAAAATAATAAGAAGAATTATAAGCTGCACACAAACAACAAAAGTCTAAACTGGACTGTGGACAAAATAGCATATTTTATTAGAGCAAAGGTGCATTTTGGTGACACACCCACTAAATCTAATAATAAACTACAGGAATAAGGTGGATCTGCTATAAAGCCTCCCCCACAAATAAAGCCACTCATTTCAATTTACAACTAGATATTTCAGGCCATGTGCACATCTCCACTTGGCATTTCAGCATGTAAAACTGACTTACATTTACACTGCCGCTCAAAAGTTTAGGATCACAATTCATGCAATTTTCATGCAATTCACAAACAATATTCTCCATTTCACAATTAATGAAAGTGTATCAGATGATTTTTAAAGAATAAAAATGTTTGCATTAAAGCCTATTTTTGTATAGAGGCTTATTCTGCATATAGTCCTATTATCAGCAATTCTCAGTCCTCTGTCTAAATCTCCTGGTACGGCCGTCAATCCAAGTTAAGGATGTTATTGGGCTAATTGGTTGTTAGGACACTCTTGCTCAATTGTGATGCACAGCTGAAAAACATTCTACTAATAAGTGAGTATAAAAGGGAGAACAACATTCTAGGTTAGTATCTGAAGCATCAACAGTTGATGGCTTGCTGACCGACTCAAAATGACCAGAAAAAAAAACTTTCTTTAGAGACCCGTCAGTTCATTGTTGTGTTAAGGAAGAAGATACTCCATTGAAAACAAAATAATTTCACTGTGACCCCAAACTTTTGAGCGGTAGTGTATATTCATTCCTTGTTTAACATGGTAGTGTTTGTTAGATCACATCTGCAGCAACAGCATTAACGGAGAATAGTAGATGAAATAGCAGAAATTGTTAATGAAACAGTTGAATGGCGTGTCTGAGAAGAGAAATGTGCTGGACACTTCAGGGCAGATATTTGAGGCCCTGTAATAGAGTGTGCCAACAGAATCAGCCATAAGCTCCATAAAAGTAGTTTATTATAATATTATTACTATAGGCTCTAAAAAAGAAACAATACATTGCCTAGCTTTATTTTTAATCCTTAAGTACTGCATGCTAAAATGGAGATTTATTAAAAACACAGAACTTTCTGCCTATTTTATATTTCTGTAATCCTGAAAGCTGTCCTGTTCTCTTACTCGGTTGGTGTACTGCAGGTCTGATCCATATAACGGATTTTCGATACACAAGTCTGCCTTTTCCAGCGACATCATCTTGCTCTTGATCTCCAGCGCAGTGTAGCCCATGTGGAGCGGGCCGTCGCTCTGCTTACTCTCTGTGGTGTAGGCCGGATTACTCACGTTGGTCTTCACTCGCTCTATAGGAGCAGGTCTGAAGAGTGCAGGGATTGCATGCGGCACACTGTGCTGCTCTGCTAGCCACCTGAGGGCAGCAGAGACACATAGTGGGTTAGCTACACCTCATTAAGCACTCAACATTCCAGCTGCCAGGAATTCTGTACGTATGGAACATGCCTGGCTTATCTTCACAGTGGGAAATGAGACACATGTGTGATTAACAGATAATCATTGATCTGCACTGTCACTCAAGCCCAAAATGCATGTACGCAACAACAGAGGCAGTGGGAGTAGGCAATGCTGGCACAACCATGGAAAACTAGTGTCCTCCTTTCAGCTCTCAGTGGTTTTCTGCTCATATATATGAGGATGTGATGATGAGAACCTACTTGTCAAGGCCAAGCAGCATCTTTGAGGTGATTGAGGAGAAATGGGCACTGGTTTCACTGCACACACGCATGATGTCTTGAAGACAGTAAAAGCTAGGACTGCCAGGGTGATAGACAGGCTTGCTGTTGTCTGGAAAGGAGGACAAACCACAGTTTAAACCAGGAGCTTAAAGTATTCCTCCATCACAATTTATGTTTCACACTGATTTTCGCCCAGATTATTAATTTGTGCACTACGTCATTTCAAGCCAAACTAACATTGTTATATGGTGCATTTGATATGTTTCATTTCAAGACAACTTGGGCATTTTCAATCTAATCTATATCTGTATGTATTTACTTACCAAGTGCTATCATTTCAACATGTTTATCTGTACTCAGTGAATTAAAGCAAGCATTATGATTTAAAAATGATTTACATTTTCACTCATGCAACCATAAATCTGCAAATCTTTCTATTTATCTTTGAGAGATTTTCACAGGCTCCTAGCTGATCGCATGTGAATATCAAAAAACACACAGACAGCAAAACATACCGGAGCTTCTGATCCATTGTTTGAATAAAGTTTAATAAGACCAGCTTCAGTCCAACATAGTCTCATGCAGGTTTAATTCTGCGCAGTGGCAGAATATTTGTTACAGGGTTTGCCACCGAAAATCTTGGGGTAGCACATCAAAACCAAAACTCATAATTGATTGTAGTACTAGATGTAACTATGTTATTAGGAGAGTTTACTAAATTGAGACTTTCTGAGTCATTTCTATTCAAATTGTTTCATTCCTGTGTGAATGCTTGCGTCAGTGATCGTGATTTATTAGAATAGTTATTTACAGGGAATGTAAGATTAAAGAGGAACTAATGCATATTTTTAACCCTTAGGTTGCTGGTGTTGGAATGGTAGCTTAAATGTAGCTATCACAACTTGCATACAACTTGTGCAATCCCACAATTGTGCTGTCTACTGACTACTGCTCTGAAGAACTCCCAAACACGACTTTTTAGATGGCTTGGAGTGTGAATGACTCTTTCTGCAGTTGGTTCGTAAACTCTCCATCTTTACCACAGGACTGCACTTTAGTTACTCGCTCATTTCAGCTCGGCCTTGCATGATACCTGTCCAGGATTTTTCTATAATCAAATATAATTTTGACAATTAAATGTTGTATTTTTTACAATTTGATCATATAATCAGAGTTAGACTGTTCATTGAAAGCCCTACCCAAAGTACCATACCAGACAGAAGCGTATCATACAGCATATTATGCAATTGCTGCCCCCCCCAAGCTCCACTTTGAAGGCGCAATTGATCCTATGGTATTTGTTAGAGCATTGTTGGAGTGTAACAGCTGTAGTTTTAAATTGACTATATATATATATATTCACATACTTTAAATGTTTAGTGTGATTAAGCAATTCCGAGTGGGTATCATAAGTAAGCCTAAAATCACAATACGGTACAATATAGATTCTGCAGATTAAGTCGAAAATGCAAAATCTTTCTTACAGAAAAGTACTGTAGATACCAAGAACATACACACACACACACACACACACACACACAAGAAATGTCAACTTACCTTTTACATTAATTGGCACAATAAATAAAGAGGCTTCTTTTCCTTCATTCTCCCCGTCTAGAGGGAACTTCTTCATGTGTACTACTCGCTTTCCTGCAACAGAAACCAGAGAGTCTAATCAGTCACCAGAGCAATATATTTCTATGTTCCAGCTTATGGTATTTGACTATTAACTTTTCAAGTCTGGTTTTCTGGCTGACTATCTGAACTAACCTACACAGTCAGCATAGTCTTACAGAAATATATGTTTGTAAGATTTTGGACTGCTATGAACCTTCATTTTACCTTATCAAGTAACATAAACTGCAATCTTAAGGAGTCAATATTTATTATATCATCTTAATTTCTTTAGGTAGAAATGAAAATGATAACACTAAAATGATGTGTTTTCACAAACAACCACAGCGACGATACTAACCTATTATACCCTGGTTATTCGATATCGGCTTAGTCGTTTCATCCACATATTCAAGAATCGACTTTGTTTTGTCACTGTCTGCATGTATTTTGGTCCCTAAAAGAACCTTCTTCCGCTTCTTCTCTTTACCCTCCAATGGAACTTCAATCAACAGAATCTAAAGAAACAAACCAGCACACAAATGAAAAAATCGTGTTCACATGTACAGTTACAGAAGATCAAAGAAGAACAAAAATAATAACAAATCAAGCAAATACTCGTTTAATCAAATTATCTTGTGAACAAAGGTAACAAGGCTGTTTTACAGGAATCTTATTACAGAAAACTTGTTCGCTGCACATTTATATATGCACTCGCCAAGCAATTTATTAGGAATGCCTTCTTGTATGTCTCCTGGTTGTCCATTTTATCAGAACCACTGTGTAGTTCTACAATTACAGGCTGTACTTCATTTGCTTTTCTGCATATCCTGTTACCTCTCCTCTCCTAGTTCTTCAATATTTGGGTCCTCAAAGGACAAGTAACATTTTAAGCACTGCAGTGACACTGCCATGGTGTGTGTTGTGCTGGTACAAGTGGATCACACACAGCAGTGCTGCTTAAGTTTTTAAACACCTAAGTGTTGCTGATGGACTGTGAATAGTCCACCAAGCAAAACTATTCAGCCAACAGTGTCCTTTGGGCAGCGTCCTGTGACCACTGATAAAACACTAGAGGATGATCATTACAAACTGTGTGACAATAGATGAGCTAATGCCTTAGACTTTTCATCTACAAGGTTGGCCAGCAAGGTACGAGTGTGTAATAGAGTGGATAGCGAGTGGACATTGTTAGGCACTTCTGTGTCTGATCCACTCACAGCAGCACAACATGTCAAGTCAGTGTCACTGCAGTGCTGAGCCAAATAATGATCCACATAATACTTGCACTGTGATGGACCTGAGGGGAGCCTGACCACTGGAGAACAGGGTGAAAGGGGCCCAACAAATATATACAGAGAAAAAGATAGACTAGATAAAGTGCTCTATATGGTCAGTGGAGCTGACAGGCGGACAGTGGGTGCAGATACAAGGCAGTGGCCCTAATAGAAAATTAATTTATCCATGAATAAAAATAGATTGGAAAATACTCATGTAACAAATGAAAATCTTTGGACGAGGGACAATAAGAAATAAAGGATATGTGCCTTTGAATGATTCTGGAAAATGTAAATAACAGAGCTGGTGAGATGCTCCCACAGTCCTCACCTCGTATGCTTTAGCTCGGTACTCCTTCGAGCTGAGGCTGACTGTGTTCTTCGGACGAATAACAGCCACGAAAACATCTTCCAGATCCTGGTTGCCCATCACGCAGCTTTTTAGTCTCAACTCCGGTCAGCTGTCTTAACACCATACCTGTGCTCAGTGAAAAACATCGAGTTGAAACCATCAAATCACTGAAACCACCCCTATAGGGATGTTTCAGTGAAGTGACGTTAAGTTACTCACGGAGAAAAAGATTAGCTTCGTAACTAACTAGAAAGTCTTGGCTATAACAATACAATTCATTAATCAGCAAACAAACAATTGATAGCACACATAACCTCAAGCAATCACAAAAATATCATTTAGTCGGTAATGATGACCAGCGCTGTTGTGACAGTGCTACGGAAACACGACACGCATCATCGACCAACTCCTTGCTAGCTGGCTAATTTCCCTCACAACAAAGCTAGGCTAGCTGGCTACAGGTGGAGGTCTTTATAACAGTCGTTAGCGTGTTATAAAGCGCTTATTACACAGCACGAAGCTACGGCAACTTACCTGGAAAGTCTTTCTCTCATATTTATCGATTCCGGATTGAGGAGGGGGAGCTTGCTAAGCTAGCTCAGATCACATTTCACTTTGTTCATCTTCCGCTGGTCGTGTTCACTCAGTCTGGAGAGCGTTGGGTTTTTCTTTTACACCCGTTTTCGAACAGGCCCCGCCTCCTGAAAGCGGGATGTCAGAAACGGGTAGAGTAAAGGGGAATGCCACTGATTTTCCAAAACATGTAATTAATTAAATCATTAAAATACAGACCGTGTTATTCAGAGCTGTAGGTGGAGACATACAGTTTTCTAGCAAACGCACAACGTTGTCTACTTTCTTGCAGCGTTGCTACAATGTTGTCAAAATGTTCTGCGGTTTACATTGTCTCTACAAAAGACAAAAGTCTCACTATTAAATAACGTTGTTGCTGTTGACAAGTTCTAGGCTGATATAATAGAACGTATGAAGGATTATAGGAGGTTGTGGCAACGTACTGACAACGTTTCCATTATGTTGTCAGATAACACTGTCACAACTTCTGAGGGTTTACATTTCAGCGTTGTGGTCACCAAAACAATAGGTTGTCAACGTAACTGTTTTAGCAGAGTTGTACTCAAATAAGTCCCATGTGCTTAAAAAATCGTAAACGTAACTAAAATTATCAACAGAACGTGATTAAATAGTAGTTTTAACAGTAGGTCGAACACGTACTGTGTTATATCTACTGAAGTCAGTATGCTAACCCTGGTTCATCCTGTCTTGCAATACCACTGTGTACCTGTAGGGTTGATAGTGAGTCGCTGTAGCGTCGAGTCAAAGCGGTCCACCACGAGAGGGTGAGGAGCAGCGCTGCTTCGTGCCGTATATACGAGGAGACGGCCACGAGTTGAAATATGAATTTCGACATGTCGTCTGTATACTGAGAATATCCACACAATAAGGTCTTTCTTCCAGCAAAAACAGACAATCAGTTTGCGGGTTACGTCGCACTCGACGATATTTGTGACCCGAGCGGAAAAAGCGCCGTTTTGATATGGAGAACAAGCTGAAACATCATGTTTTCTTGCCAAAATCCACACCCATTCATGAGGTTTATATACCAAAAATGTTTTTGAAACAGTTATTTGACCTTCAGTTTTAGGGAGTCTGGTCTTGTATGGCTGGAAACCCTGCGAACACAGTTATAAGCTAGGCCGCGTTCACATTGTCAGGCTGAAGTGACTCACCTGATTTTTTCAGGGCGGTGTGAACACGTCCTATTAAATCTATTCAATCTCCACTCTCCTCAACTTCTTCACTTTTTATACGTTATATTATATCTTCAACGGGTAGTCTTAAACATTAATTAGTAGTGATGTGACATTTGTTGAGATAATGTAAATCACACCACATTTTTGACAATAATATTAATATAATGATGGAGTAATTGGAAGAACTGCCTGGCACCGTTGCAAACATGGGTACTGAGTGAACAGACTATTCTGTAAGGACTATTTATCCTTTTGTCAGTCATATCATTAAAGGACAGGTAGACTATGAAAGGAACAGCAAACGCAATGATGGCAACAGCTGTAGGCAAGTGACAAAACAGCTGCTGTTGTTCTCGACAATAATCTACTGGTAAGGAGTGAAGAGGTGGAGGGACTGAGAGTTGTCTTGTTTTTTTAATGATAGGAGTGGACACCATTACTTACTTGTGATGTGTTGCTCACTATTTGTTTAAAATGTGAAGAATTACAAATCTTACAACTCACTTTTTGAAGTGGACGTTCTTGAATTTGAAAGAAAAGTATTTTTACACATTTAAGTTTCACAGTGTAGATATTACAGCTTCTTGGTGAAAATATTTGTATTATTAAACCTGCCTGTACAATTGCAATCATACCGCATGGAGTGATTTTGCTTTCTTAACCATTGAATTATGCAGACATACTTTTACATTAATGACTTTAAAAATAATTAAGCAGAACTCCTATCAAAACCTGAGTAAAATACAGCAAAAAAACCCCAATGAAACAGTCTTTATGAGTAACAGTTTGGAAATACTTAATGTACTTATATCTGTAATTAAAGCAAAGCAGTAAACTAGTTATTACCTGTAATGCATCCAGAAAGTATTCACAGTGCTTTACGAGAAGAAGGGGAAAAAAAGGATTAAAAAGTATTTCAAAAGGTCCAGAGAATTAGTAGTAGTGGGAGCAGGAGATGGAGGAGGAAGAGGAGACAAAAAAATAGAGTAAGAGAAAGGTGGGTGTAAAGGAGGAAGAGAAGTAGTAGTGATGGTGGGGCAAAAAGAACAAGAAGACGAAAAGGAGGATATGAAGCAAGAGAAGCTGAGGAGGAGTAAAGAAAACAGAATAGGGAAGAAAAGGAGAAAGGGGGATACAAAGGAGGAGTACACAGAAAAATGGGGTGGAGGAAGAGAAAGAGAGGGGAGGAGTGTATAGAAAGGAAAGAGGGCAGGACAATAAGAACAGAAGGAGGAAGGGAAGAAGAAGAGTTTAAGGAAAAGTAGGAGGGGGAGGAAGAAGTCAAGGAGGAAGAAAAAGAGAATTAGTAGGGGAAGGAAGATGTGACTTCTCGTACATTGTGGTTGACACCAGCACATCAATCTGCTCAGAGGGGCCAACTAATGTAGCCCGAAGCGTCCCCTTAACAGCCCCCCCCCCTACCCCCTGTTCAGGGGACTTCCCAGCCAAGGAGGGGACTGCTCCAGCACGTCCTAGGAGGAGCGACAGCCCCCAGTCTGACTCTGATGTAGAGATTGTTTAAGGAATGATTGTTCTGATTGTAATGAAGCGGGGCAGTGAGGGGCTAGGAACCACCCTGTATCTGTGTGTTTGGGTGGGGTTAGGGGCCATAGCAGATTAAACCCAGACCTCTGCAAACCTCCTTTTACAGCAATTGTTTGCGACAAAACATTCAGAACAAATGATAAGAATGTGAAAGCCTATACTTGTAGGTGCTGACTGTGAAAAATGTTAATTCACGCAACTGTTTGTATCACATACTGCAAAGAACACACATGTCTAACTCATACTTTTATTGATGGCAATTACCCATGGTTTTATTTATCACTCATCCAGTAATAATTATCATGGCTTTAAAATTAAGTAGATGTCCTTACTATCCAAAGTCACCCTAGTCCATTTAAACAAGCAATAGAAAAATATATACTTAATACTTTTTACAACACTGCTTTTGGTCCAAACAAAAGTGGATCAGAAATGCCAATATACCTTTAGTCTTCAAAGGATCCCCAATTTGCATTTAAGGTTTTTTTTAAATGGATTTGGGCAACTTTGAATTAAGGGCTTTACATAATAAATTCTAAAAGACAAATTCTGAACAAAAAAAAGAAGTTGCTTTAACACACAAAAACTTCACAGATTAAAAAAAGTTACTATTTACAATTTTAATAATATTCAAAGGCCAATTTAGAGGAAGAAAGGGAGAGGGGAGAAAAAGAGAGAGAGAGAGAGTTGTGATAAGGGACAGAAATGGCAGAACAAGAATATAAGAGAGCAAAGTCAGAGTAAACGAGAAGAGAAGGTGGACTAAAAAGGAATCAAGATGAATGAACGAGAGATTTACAAAGGACCTCTGGAGAAGAGTTCCAGGGCTACTTTCCGTTTCACCCACCAGTCTCCACAGTGCATGGGTGCGGCCCACACCACCCTGCCCTTTCCTCAAACACATTCATTTGCCTCTCACATCAGACGTCAACCAGCACAGTTCAGCATGTACCAAAAAAAACAAAAAAACAACCCACATACACACATCAACCTGCGCACAAAAAAAAGAAATAACACCCAAACGTTCACAGAAACACGCACCTCTGTACGTACAGCAACTAGTCCGCATCTCTGCATCTCGCAGTTTAACCTGATCACCCAAGCAAAACCTACTTCGTCAAATCCCTAAATTTGTTTTTGCATGTTTTTATTCCTTACAAAAAAGTCATGCGCAAATCCTGCCAACAATGCAGATGTTGAAAATATATATATGTACACATACACACCTTTCCTGGTTGCGGTAAGGTTTTTGCTTGATTGTATTATTTTGCATTTTCGAGTCTCGGTTGGATTCTGTCAATGAACCGGGACTCCACAGTCTACTGTCAACCCTCAACTGCAAATCAAATCTCGTGGCACTGGGGGCCATAAGAGTGCCGTGCTCAAAATACTAAGTACTTCAGTGTTTGTTCAAAGATGAGGCGACCCAAGTCAATTCCAGCTTTATTTCCTACGTCGGACGGCGGTTTTGATCTTTCGGCCGGAAATGGCGTGCTGACCACTGGGTGCTGGACTAAAAGAATTTTTTGCTGACCTGAGGAGACAGGAGAGAACATGGCATCACACGGTGAACCTGGGACACATTCGCAAAACCGCTGCATTCCTTTAAGTATTGCTATGGGAGAAGTAGTGCCAATTCATACCCAATATTAAAAGCTGGAGGCTGTGAGAAGTTAAAGCCTCCTCCAGGTGCTACAGGCTGGGCAGACATTGACGGTGAGGATGCAGAACTGGCTGCAGCCCCTGATCCTCCGAAAGTAAATATGCCACTGTTTCCAGCAGATGTCCCAAAAGCACTGGCTCCTCCAAACTGGAAACCTCCTAAGAACATGACAACAGCAGATGATTAACTCAGCATTGGCATCACCTGCCCTGACAATTTTTGTAAAATTGTAATATATTGCATCCTTGCACTGTGGACCACATCCTGTTAAACCTCACCTTGGCCAGCAGAGGCAGCAGAGGATCCAAAAACAGGAGTAGAGTTAGGCTGTTGACCAAACGCAGGAGCAGCACTGGGCTTGGCTCCAAAGGCAGGAGCTGGTGAAGCTGTTGCTGAGAATGAGGGTGCAGCTGATCCGAAGGCTGGGGTGCTGGTCTGGGACGAGCCCTGCCCAAAGGCAGGAGTCTGTCCAGAGCCAAAGCCAGAGGAGGAAGTGGCAGAGGTGAACACAAATGGAGACGGGGCAGCTGAGGGTGCAGGAGCTGAAAGAGGAGACGAATTAGTTGTTTTTTTTGTTTTATACAGAATAAACAGGAGGAGTATGTCAAGATGCAGCAACCACACTATTTTAAAAGATCTAATTCACCCAACAGTGCCTACGTGAGACATCAATACAGGGCAGAAAAACGAACAATGAAGACACTGGAAAGTGTCTGGCAGTAAACAGCTCAGCTCTGAACTGACCTGCAGATGCAGGGGTAGTGGTGGCGGCACCGCCGAATGAGAAGTTGGCCGTGTTGGCTGCTGAGCTGGTTCCCGAGCCAAAAAGAAACGGCTGCGCTGGAGCAGGGGCAGGGGCAGCAGGTAGGGCTGCAGAGGCTGGTTGACTGTCTTGTTGCTGTCCAAACATGAAAGTCTTGGCAGGAGGAGCATCAGAGGAAGAGCTCTGCCCAAAGATAAAGGTGCTGGTTGGGGCAGGGGTGGGGGCGAGGGTTGAGCTACTCTGAGTTCCAAAGAGATTTGAGGCAGGGCTGGAAGAGGCAGGTGTGCTAGATGAATTGGCCATGAAGCCAAAAGCAGGCTTTGGTGCAGGAGCATCTGAGCAAGAGAAAAGATGTAAAGTCAGTTCTGATTCAAATTTAAGAGACGGGCAGAATGAGGTGTCACTCAGGATATCATTTGTGTTCTCACTTACCTGTTGCATTTTGCCCAAAGCCAAATGCTGGCTTTGAGGTTTCTGTGGGCTCAGCAGGTTTTCCAAATGCAAAAGTAGGTTTAGGGAGTTCTTTCGGGGGTTCTGGTTTGCTAAAGGTAAAGCCCAAGGACGGTGCAGTTTTGTCAGCCTCCTTGGCAGCACTGAACACAAATCCAGTTGAGGGCATTGAGGTATCTTTCTTCTCCTCTGGTTTGCCAAATGTAAAAGTAGAGGTTGCCAAAGCAGGCTCCTTTGCAGGTTGTTCCCCAAACGAGAGTGATACTGTGACGCTTTCTGTCGCTTGCCGCTTGCCAAACATCGGAATGGTGTTGGCAACTGCTGTGGAGGCTGTGGAAGCAGCTGAAACTGCTTCTGTCGAAGTCAGAGCATTATCTTTGTCAGCTTTGGCTTCGGGTGCTGAGAAACCGAACGTTGAATTGGACGCTGCCTTCTCTTCAGGTTTTGACAACCCAAAGGAAAAGCCCCCAGATGCAGTTGTCGTAGATGTGCTAGAAGCTCCGGAGCCAACAGTGGTGCTGCTGCTTCCACCAAATTTAAAACCAGTGCTGGAATTCTGGGATTCACTCTTTTTCTCCTCACTCGTGGATGCAGGAGCAGAGGCTGTTCCAAATTTGAAGCCGTCAGAAGAGCCGCCAAATTTGAATCCCCCTGAAGAGCCTGTGCCTGTGGAGGCAGATTCTGTTGAGGCCCCACCAAATTTGAAACCTCCTGATGTGTCTGAGGATGAGGCCCCAAATTTAAAGCCTGCAGAGCTTGTGGAGTCTGAAGAGTTACTCATTTGAAAGCCCACTGAGTTGGAGGAGGAGTTTGAAAAAGTGCCACCAAATTTCAGTCCACTAGAGGTTGTATTTGAAGAACTTGTACCAAATTTGAAACTAGATGAGCTTGAATCTGTGCTAGATGATTGAGTGCCAAAAGATGATCCAAAGCCTGAAATACAGCAAGAATGCAATTAATTGTGATGGTATTTGCCAAGCTGTAAACTTTGATGCTGCAGCAACATTGGCACAGCAAAGAACCTGGTACTTATAATACAGTACTGACACACAAAATTTGCAAATTTGTTTGGTAGGAGGTGGAACCAAACTGCTATATAGAAGACTGTGTGTACGACCCATTACACTTCACCAACTACTTAAGTGCGGTGTATCATACAGCCATTATTTACGTGCGGCACCCCCCACCATTTTTTTCCTTTTTTTTTTTTTTTAAAAACAGTGCTCAAGCAGGAAAATATATTTTTGTTAAAATATGTTTGTTGAGGTGAAATTTAAAGCTAATGTTTCAGAACATTTAGAATAAGAAACCTGCAAGATGTGACCAGCCACTTTACCTTTGGACTCCACTTTTGCCCCTGGTTTAGCGGACTGGCAGGCCACACACTGCTGGTCCTCTGCCTTGTTTTGAACACAGCAAACATCACACTCCCAGCTGCCCTCAGGTTTCTTAAACTTGTCTCCGAATCCTAATAGTGGTGCAGAATTTGCTGGTTTGGATGCAGTAGCCAGGGATGAAGGTGCAGCAGCTGCTGTTCCTGTTCAATGTAACGCACAACAATAAGATGCCAATTTATGTGAGCACACAACATTGTTAAATCTCTTGCAGACTTCTGCAGTTCTAATTAAATTCACTTGCAAGAATCACCACATTTGCTGAAAAATGACAAAATCAAATTACTATAAAGCCAAAGTAATTTTGCCTTCAAAAATGCCTGAATAGGATACATCAGCCCACTGCTTGCACCTGACGATTAAAGGGGGACAGCACCAATAATAACCAAACAAAATTAATTAGTAAACAAAACCAGATGCCAATGTAAAATGCTATGTTCTACAGAGACTAAAGGTCAGAATTCTTTAGTGGTGGGAAAAGAAATGGCACATCTGAAATGTTTTATGTAATAACTTTTAAAAGGCATTAAAGTTATGCCATGAAATGTCTTAATATGTTGACCAAGATCTGAGACCTTGTTTTACAATAGCTTAGCAATAATAATTTGGCCGAGAATGTAAAACAGGCAGGGCGGAGAGACTTAAACAGGGTGATGATCATTGGTTTTAGCTTCACCACTATCTTACTGCTATCAATATTACATGTTAAAAAAATTAGGCTGTTTGGTCCTTTAGACAGTAAATAAAACGGCTATAATCGGCATTGTAGATGTCATAAATCCTTGTTCCCATCAACTGAAGAAACTCAAAACTGCTACACTCCTTTACAACAAAGCACTACGAACGACTACATCTAAAACTCTAAATTACAACTGGTGAAATTATCCAAAACAAGAAAGATGCTGCAAACAATTTTAGACAAATCTTTGCCAAAGCTTGCACAACTAAATCTCCTTGAGTGGCAATAATATTACCCAGGTGTGCATTTGGTTTTCCAAACCTAACCTCTTTATAAACCATACATCCATGAACCGCAAACAAAGGAAAGTCTGCTGTGTCTAATATTGTCTGCTTAACAGTTCCCTTATGCATGGACTCACCTGGTTTAGCACTCTGACAAGCTACACACTTAATGTCCTGTGCTTTGTTCTGAACCATGCAGACATCACAATCCCATGCCCCCTCTGGCTTTTTAAACTTGTCTCCAAAGCCAAGGGGTGCAGCTGTGGTAGAGGTGGAGGTGGTGGTTATGGCAGAAGATGGAGCACAGATGGTAGAGGACACATCTGAGGCAGGAGGACGAGTCAGTGTAGGTTTTACTCCAGTCCCTGGTTTCGCTGTGTCACAGGCTACGCACTTAACTACCTCCGGTTTGTTGTGTACCAAGCAAGTGTCACATTCCCAAGTTCCAGGTGGAGGAGCAAACAAAGTACTAAGATTAGCAGCTGAAGTTTTAGCAGGTTTACTGTCCAATTTGGGGGAAGATTCTTTGTTGGGCTGTGGGGCCTGGCAAGCCACACACACTTTGTCTGAGGGTTTGTTTTGCACTGCACACACGTCACAGTTCCACGATCCTGGTGCAGGTTTGAACTTTTCACCGAATCCAGAAAGAGGAGGCAAGGAGGCTCCCTCGCTGGCAGGCCGCAAAGTTCCAGCGGGGACAGAGGAGCTCTGGGCAGGAGAAGCAAACCCTGGCAACAGGAAACAAATTGTCGTTTAAACAAATATAATGTTAATGTTATTTGGACACAAATAAATATGGAGTACCACAGTACATTAGGTTTTACAAAGACAAAGCCTCATTTAAACTTTAAAACCGCATTACCTGGTCCCTTGAGGATATCCAGAACGCTGCCTTGCTTTAAGGTCTTGGCAGGTTTGAAGGGGCCTTCAAACTCTTCCTTGCTTTCATTTGCAGCTGGTTTGACTGTAATACATACACATAAGCTTACCACTGTTTAGCCTCATTCGTTTTACATTCAATTAAAAGTCAATTAACCAATCACTTACCTGCAACTGCTGTAACAGGATTCCCGTTTGAGGCCGAAGGTGCAGTTTTCATAGTAGGTGCACTGAAGGTAAATCCCGACTGTAGAATACAAGTGTCATTTCTGAGAGAGTGCTTTAAAAATTTCACAAAGAAAAAAAAGAATGAGAACTGATAAGATTGACTTACAGATGGGGAAAAAGATGGCGGACTGGCTGCGGTTGCCTTGACGATGGGGGAGGAGAAGGTAAAAGGGACCATAGGAGACACTGACACTTTGGATGTCTCCTGTATTTATTTAGAATAAACAAACAAACAAACAAACAAGTGAAACCAGTGCTTTCGTAATAAGGAGGCAGCAAAATTTGTCTGCTGTTTCACAGGACTAAAAAATCCAAATTTAAAAAAACCAAATTTGATAAAACACTTCTGCTAGGCTACTGTGTCTCAGAACATCTTGCATAATGAACAAGAGGACAGGTTGAACATTTTACTATCAGTTTGATTCTTTAAACCACAAAACTGCAGTCTTTTGCATTCTGAGCTCATTATTAAAGAAATGAAGCAAAACATTGAGCCATTTCTCTTTTTTTTTTTTAAATTCAGTACCAAGGCTATATCATCACTTTCATATAACAGCCGATGTGTATTGTTCTGAGGCTTGTACAATTTAATTTAAAAAAAGAAAATAAAGTTTAAGCAAGTTCAGTTAGCTGGTGATGACCAGTGTTACCTTGTTGACTGCAGGTCCTTCAGGGATAGAAGTTAATGGTTTACTGCTTGGGGTGACCGTGGAAGTAGGGGGTAGGGATGAGAAGTTGAAGGAAGGCAGAGTGAAGTTGCGCATCGGGAGAGAGACAGCAGGTAGATCTGGCACTTCAGTAACCTGGCCGGAGAAAACAGTCCATACAGATTATGCTTGTAACATAATCAAAACTCAAAAACTATATCTTTAGCAAGATGGACAGAAACTAACCTCATCATCAGGTTGTTTGGATGAAGCTCTGATACTCCTTTCCCTCTTCATCTTTCCTCCACCACTTGGGTTGCTGGAAGCAGGCGTGCTGGACAGTGGGTACGACAGACCGCTTGTGCTAGGGAGAAGAAGTAAAAAGTGGAGCACAGAAAGTAAAAAAAAAAAAATAAAAATACAAGAAGGTCATACATAACAGTAATACAACAATTAAGAAAGCCATCAGTGAACAACAGGAAACCTGGTCTCACCTTGGTGGGGGAGCTGGTACGGCATCTGGTATCTTAGGGGACCTTCTAACAGGCTAAAGAGAGAAACGGGATGGGAGGGGATTAGTGAGCAGTTCATTTTTAATTGGATTAGGGCTGCAATTTTTATTTTTGTTTAATAATAAAAAAAAAATTGTGACCCATGAAAACATATTAGTCATATATGTTTAACAGATATGACTAATTTATTGAAATATTCTATAACCCTACATGACAACTCTTAACAGTCATTAAAAAAAGTGCAAATATTCTAGACATCAGTGAAAAGCATTGTGTTAGCAGCTTGATAAAGGCTGGAAAAGAGACAGTGGTTTGAGGCATGCAAGACGTACAGGCTACCTGATGTAAACGTAACCACCATAACTCTCAGAATGCAGTACAGTATGTAAACTGGCACTGGCTATTCACGCTTAGATGCACTGGTGTTGCCAACACCAAACAATTGTTGATTATCAAGATAAATGCTAGTAGCAAGCAGGTAAATCTTCAGATTTAAGCAAGAGTGAGTGTGTGTGAGTCTCACCCAACCAGAAAATATTCACATCATCTTGTTTCAAGATGTTATTTCTAAAATTCCATGTGGATTTGCCAACCAGTACTCCACTTTATCCAACACCATTTGTTATGGGTATGTTATGCTGTGTATTCTGTAACAACAGTCAAATGCCCTTTACCTACTGCAGACATGCATGTCTGATGAGAGCTAGGATCAATAATTATTGTTTAATACAATAAACAACAGCTTGCCGTTTTAAGCTTTTCTTGTCATAAGACTCAAAAGCTAACAAATTATTTAAAAAATTAAAGACACATCAGTGCAATTTACCAACACCTATGCCAAACCAATGCATACTTAGATCTTAACTTCTAATATCTTTATTTTTTTTTAAATACCTTGTTATGGAACACAGTAATAGCCTTTATGAGAGTCCGATTTAAATAGGTTGTTTGCTTGACTATTGTTTTTTGTGCTAAGCCATCAATCCTGACAACACACAGTGCACAAGACAATGCCAGAAACACTGTGTTGTGAAAATAGGGGCAACTTACCTTTTGGCTCATAATTTGCCTGGTCAATTTACATAACCACTTTCCCTACACAACAATGACCCACACAGGCTGCATTGATCATGAAATAAGGATGAAACATCTGAAAATGACTTCCAATAATTCCAATACTTTTGCATGACGGGGAAAAAAACAAAAACAAAGCATACAGCACTCACCGTCTCCCTGATGCTCTTTTCCATTGTCCTGTTCACCGATCCAGGAGTGAGCGATGGGCGGAAAGACATGGAACGGTTACCCGCCATAGTTGCAGCAGCTGGTATTACCAGCTTCTGCACAGGTGGCACGTCTGGCTCCAGCTGGCAAACAATTAATAAAACCATGTCAGAACTGGCTAGGAAACAAGGCAGCTCACCAAAAACATCCATGTTAAATACACCTGTCTAATAGAACTATGAAAATATTTGCTCTATGACCAAAACTTTTTACAATGACTAGTACATTTAAATCACCACACCTATATGGTCACACGTCACCTTAGCAAAAACATAAGATACTTCAACACATTTTAACAATACACAATCTGCACCACAATGTTTTGTTTTTCTGAGATACTGCCCACCCCTACTTCACCTCGTTATGCTTGCTACTAAAAGTCTAAAAGGCATAACCTCAAAACCAAATGGCAGGCCAGAGCTTCATATTAAAAACATCTTAAACACTGAGACCAAGTGGATACTATCGTCCTCAGGCTGCTAGTGAGTGAATGACCCATTGTTGGGGATTAAGCTAGCAGCTGTCACAGCTGGCAATAAGTAGCAAGTTAGGCTTGGCAACGTGCATCCTATTTGAAGGAGAAACAGACACACACTTTCAGAAAACACTTAACATCAACAGCTGGCTAAAGCGCAGAGAAGGAAGCTTTCACAAAAAAAAAAAAAAAAACCCTTAGCGTCAAAGCAAGACAGGCGGCTATGCGTGTCAAATATGTCTAAACTTCACAATACAGGTGGGTAGGGCTGGGCGATAAAACTATAACAATAATTATCGCAAAATAACATTTCCTCGTAGAACTACAGGACGTAGTCGATAAAAAGTCAACACGAGAGACAACACAAACAGCCAATGAGAATGACAATAGAGCCGCTCCAAACTAATCAGATGGCTGCACTAGAGTTTCAGCCATTTCATGTTTGGTTGAAGCACACAGTGCAGAGTGTAGGCGTAGCGGCAGTTTAACCCACGTGCTAGCAATGTGGTTACTGCAGGTGTCACAGTCGAGCAGAGAGAATAAAATAAGAGAAAATGACGACAGAAAGCATTAAATACCACTGAAGTAGTTAGGAAACATGTTTTAATAATCTTCAAATAATCTGATAAGATAATAAAAACAAGTAAACAGCTGCTGTCTTGCTGCTGTGTTAACAAAGCGCTATGGGATGTTTGTGCTTCAAGTGCTACTATATACACAATGTGTATAGCAGTTGTACTGTTGTGACGATCTCCACCACACTTGTGTTTCTGTGTGAAACACAACAACAACTTCAGATGCACGCGAGTGATTGTTTGTAGCTGCAGATAAATCCATGCTTTCAGTGGGCACAGACATCTTCGCGACACATCGACTCACGTTATGCAAATCGGCATAATTTCGTAATCGATAAAGATAAATATATGTATTGTAGGAGTTCGAGTGAGAACGCTGAGGCAAAGTTGACTTTATAACCAAAAATCCCGAGGAGGGAAACCTAATTAACTACCAAAAACAGAATCACTAAACCAACTCCCCATTTGAGTCGACTCTGACGAGTCCTTTCCTCAGCCCGAACTTAAAGGGCCAGCAACAGCCTGCTTAACACAATGCCTGTATGTGAACTGTAATACTGCCCCATATAAGTATAAATAAATAAAATAAAAAAAAAAAAATTATATATATATATATATATATATATATATATATATATATATATATATATATATATATATATATATACACACACATAATATATATATATATATATATATAATTTGTTTGAAATACAGTTGTGTAATGTTCTATATTACATTTGTCTATCTTCTGATAGAAAATTCTAAAAAAAAAACAACTTTTTTTTTTTATTTTGATATCTTTACTTCTCACTTAAAGTAAAAAGGAAATAGTGATTTGATTTATATCGTGACATATACAGATAGACTGATATAAAAAAAATCATCATGATAAGATTTTTTCCCACATCGCCAAGCCCTACAGGTGGGTAATGTGAAAATGTCTTCAAGTTTCATCTTCAACTCGTACTGTCATTCAAACTTTTTACCAAGACAACAATGGAAGTCGCTATTGTTTTGTACTGTAAAGGGTGTCTAGGTTCAGCTATGTGTAAAGCAAAATTAAATTTAGTCCACATATTAGCATTTGCCTACTGTCTTTCGTGCAGCACTGTTCAGCAACAACGGATACATTTACTCACCTTTTTCTTCTTAGACTGAAAACAGGAAACATCTAGATCTGTGTGATTCAATGACTAGAAGAAAAAAAAAAAAGTATTTTCAGACCAAAAACTCGAGATCAAAATGCTGAGAATTTAAATGATTAATTAAACTACTTACTGTTGACAAAGGAGAAGAAACTGTTGAGGGAATTCTTTTGGCATCCTGAAATGATCAAAGGTCAAAAGTTTTGTTTAGTGAATATTCAGCTCCACAGCCTAAAAGCCATTGCAATACACCAATGCGAACACTGTATACTGTAGGAGCCACTGAAATAGAGCCAATCAGCTTACAGCAAGAGGGCTGGACATGCGCTCCAGGGACTGCAGGATGCGTCTGGCTGTCGCGCTGGTCACACCACAGGACTGGGGTCCTGCTGGCTTGGCCTTTATCTGTCTCCTTACTGGAGCCTGGTAAGGGGTGCCTGGCCTTGCACAGGCTGCTCTTGCAGATGCAGCACCTCCATATGTTGTCTTCCCTGGGTAGAAAGGAGAGTCCCCCAGCTGACTGGAGTTCAGCACTGAACTGTTCATCGCCGACTGGTGAAGAAAAAAAAGAAAAAAAAAAAAAGGCATGAGAAACACAATGCACCCCTGCTCCTAGTCCTTTTCATGATCACTGTAAAGACTACAGTAGAGACACATAGGAACTCCTAGGCAAGTATTAAAATGTGACTCCCACATATACACTATCAGAGTGGCAAGATCTTGATAAGGTTTATGGCTGAGGAACAACTGTCATAGTTGTCCTGGAAAATCGGACCATATTTCATTACATGCATAGGCATAGTTATACTGCAAGACCACTGACACGCATGAGCAGACTAGACAAACATAACTTACCAGCTCATTAGCTTAAAATGTATGGTCAAGAAATGCAAATAAAATTAAAGCACCATTAAGGGATGCAAGTTATATCAACAGCTAAGCTAATGCTTTGGCCACTCAGCAGGAAAATCAATTATTGATAGAACAACAAAAATGATGAAAAATGAGCCTTGACAGGATTATCACTACAAGCAGGGAACATTAAATTTAAAAACAAAAACAGAATCTGGGTAAAGACACTGAACATAGTCCCACTTACTGTTGAGGGAGTAACAAAGACTGACAGGTTGAAAGATGGCTTCTTGAGATTGGTGTGGGCTGGCTGTGATCCAGAGTGGATTCGTTCTGTCTCTGGGGACCAGAGTAGTGGTGCAGTCTTTGAGGTGGGTACATCTGGAAAAAGATCAAGCCTTATTCTTAGAACTAAATCTAAAGTACCTAAACCTAATTTTAGGTTTCTAGACTATCCCATTGAACGTGAATGACTACATTCTACAGTGGGGGTAAAAACCATCTGGCTCATTTTTCTAGGTCCACAAAAGATTGTGAAAAAGCCTTCATGCTACCATTCCAAATGTCACGACTCACCTTTATCAGATGCTCGTGATGAGAAGCCACTGGTTGTGGAGATATTGTCATCCTCATGTTGAGAGCTGGAGTCCTTGATCTCCTTCACCAGTGAGAAGTTGGAGGCTACAGCGAAAGGGCTTGCCGGAAACGGGGCTGTGGACGTTGAAGGTTGAGAGAAAAGGGAGTTAGAGCCCCCCAGTGCAGGGGAGCCATCCTGGGAGGGGAAGTGTAGGTGGGAACGGTTGAGCGGAGGTCGTGACAAAACATCCTGGAAGTTCAGAGACGTTCTGCTTGTAGAGGGCTCTGGAAATACATGCGACAAAACAATGTAATCATTTAACTATCAATGCAAAGAAAAAGAAAAAAAAAATCAAATAATGAGTCAGTCATATTAGATTTGACCATTTGCAAGTAAAACCTTGAGAACAACCTCAAAATTACAATGTTCTCTTACCTGCATTACTGGTACTGGGCTCAGGAGAGTTGCGCCCATCTCGCAGTGGGGCAGTTTCTTCATTACCATTCGGAGGAGGGGCTACGTTGTTCTGCTCCACCTCTACTCTGGCTTCCCCACCATCAATTAACTCTCCATTTTTAAAGTACTTCTGTAGCCAAGAGGGGACTATGCTCTTCACTGTGTCCGTCACTCGACTGATCAGACCTGGCTGCTGCAGCAAAACACAAACATGCTGATAAGCTTCACAACGCAACACTTCATCACTAAATCAGGAGCATTTATTCACTCAAAAGCTCAACAATATTAGAATTAATACAAATAAGTAGTGATTTAGATGTGCCAATGTGTTTCCATTCCCAAAACTCTCCTCATAGCAGCACAGAATTGTCATCATTCAATACATGTCAGGCTAATTAAGGCTTCATTATGTTAAATCAGCTGTGTGTGGAATTTAACAAATCAATATAATGAACGAGGGCACAGAGAGAAGATTTAGAACCAAACTTTGTTCTTCAAACTCAACTACTTATGAAAAAAAAAAAAATAAACATTTTACTTTATTCCTGAAAGTGGTGTCTAAACTAAAGAATTTACCGCATACTAGAATTTAGCCTATTCAATTTAGGTTTTCATTTTTGCCATCATAAATTTGGACCACAGACAATATAAGCAAATGAGCCTCTGCATTCCAAAGCAACTTCCACATTTTTTAAATTTCACTTTCATTATACACTGTGTAAATCTTTTTTTTTTTTTTTTTTTACACAGTGTAATATGTTTGTGCTATCTCTTATATTACTTATATTGAAAACTAGTTAACATAAAACAAGTATTTCACTCAAGAATATTAAAGCATTATTACCCTTAAAGAAAGAAATGCACAGCTGACATTACATCACACAGTGTGATCTGTTACAGGATTGGACTGGATTCATACCTCATCTCCTATATCAAATCTAGCATTTTCTACTGATACTGGCCTGATACCTATACCCCATCCACACTTATATGGCATTTACAGGCATTAACTAACAAGACATGCAAGTACATATTATTTCTGGTTAGATTTGTTACAGGACTAGACTGGATTCTATAGCTAATCCAACATTTTTTTTCCTGATTTAGTCTTCATCTTGATAACTTGTACCAGATTGGTGAAATCTCTAACGCTAACCTGCATTCAATTCAAATGTAATAAACAAAAATTTTAATAAAAACACACACTCCAGTACCAACTGCCTTTCCATGCATTCCTGGGTTTAAGTGCAGCAAGTCTTGCAGATCTGCCCAAAACTCAGCACAGAACTATCAGCACATTAATTATGGCTATATGAGATATATATATATATATATATATATATATATATATCCGAATGGCCAGTGCAGCACTACAGGATGTGCACCATCAAGTGCAGCAATTTAAAGATGTCACGCTACAGCCTTTTTGTTGCTTGAGGGAAAGAGGGGAGAAAAAAATAATAAAATAAAACAGTTGTCATTTTCCATGACTAACCTACAACAGAAGTCTTTGATAACAGACTCTGATTGGCATGTCAGTACACTGCTTAAAGTTAACTATGCTGCCAGTCACTGTGCAAAAAGTGAGTCAACCAGTGTATTAAACGCCCTAATTTCCCTCCAAAATTACACTGCCCAACTGCTTTTGTGTTTGGCGCAGTGAGTTATACGCCTAAAAAATCCAAGATAGACAACATAGTTTGCACTCATAAAAAGTAATTTTATTTGCAATGCAGATGCACACCCTTACAAAAATCACTCCAATCATTTTAGAAAGATAATTAACCTTTTTAAATAAAGGTATTCAGGTCATCTGGTGAAATTCCTGTATTTGTCATATAGCAGTAAATTGTGTTTTTTTTTTTCATATGGCTACATATTCTCTATAGGCCCCAGCTGATAAGGAGAGAGGAACACGAAATCACACAGCAGACCATTTTACAGCCATCATAGCAAAAAAGATAAACACAACTGTACCTCATGCTATGAGACATACAAAGTTTACAGATAAGCACATGCTTTACTTGCCTACTGTTTATCTATAGACACTAACTATCAGCACATCCCACAGGTGACGACAACATCCTAAACCACACAAACACGTCATCAAACAGCATCGCACATGGCCCCCCTCAGCTTATTACCACTTCACCTTTCGTGGTTCTACCACATGCTACGTAATGACCCTGCAACTGAAAGAATTTGAGTGAGCAGCAGTTCTCTGCTAAAAGGGGCCATGGGACAGCAGCATTATGCATGCTCTTGAGGTCTTTTGTTCTCCCATGGAGCACCAGGGTCAGGATGCAGTAGCAACAGAGACAGGTTGCCCATTAGTGTCTGCCAGGCTAAAGATAAGGCCGACTACTACAGTCCAAAAAAAGGCTGTTTAGGAAAGGCAGCAACTTGACTGAAGAGAATCTTGACTGTTCTACAGCGCTAGGGCAGTCCAAAAAATAAAAAAGGCATCCAAAAATAAAGATAATGGACCTTATTCACTAATATCTTAGTTCCTGAGAAAGGTGAATAGTAAAGGTCTGAGGTGTTCTTAAACCACAGAACTGTTTGCACATGAACATGTTTCTTATTTCTTTGTTAAAAACAGAATCTACATGGTTAGTAGGTCCTTATCCTAATAATCCTTATGTTTTAATAAATATTTACAGTATGAGACAACAGCGTGTACTACTCTGACAATGTCCCAGATTTCTTAGGGGAAAGACGTGAATAAGGAATAAGAGGAGGCAGTCCTACTAATATGCACACTAGGCCTTCATGCAAACTATTAGTACAGATGTTTGAATGAGCACAAATCTGTTATATGAATTATGCAGTACAGTGATTTCTGCTTTTATTTTTAAATGTGTTGGTGTGACTGATTGCATTATCATTTCTCTCACTTAAAATCAATCACAACAGCCAGTTGAATTTTTACTGACAAAAGAACACAAGTACTGCTTTTGGCACTATTGACAAACTGAACAGAAAGCTAATTATTAGTGATAATTTTAAAAATAAAAGATTTTTTTAGGTAACAATATTCTGAAACATAGGGGCAGCTGCCCGAACCTCATCCGATTAGATTAATAAATCACCAGAGTAATCATTTGCTGCAGCCATAAAACGCTGAGGGTATACACAAGCCTGCTAATAGAAAAGACTGTTTGACACTTTCTCTCCTAATAGGAAATCAAGATTGTTTAAAGGCAGCACACACTTAAAGCTTGAACACACGCTGTGATAGAACATAATCCACCCCACAAAAAAACAAAACAAAAACAAACAAGACAAAATAAAATAAAAAAAAATAAATAAATAACCAGCACACATGGTGATCCAAAGTCATCAAGAACACTATGGCGCTGGGATGAGATTACTGGATTAGGAAATCATAGTGCAATAAATGTTTGCCATGTCTTGGTCAGGCAACACCTCAAGTTTGATGCCGACCAATCGTGTTCACGTAATTGCCCGAGCTCAGGCCAGGAATATGGGTCCAGAAACTGTTAATCATGGCAATGTGTGATGTGATGCTAACAGATGTGTTGCAAAAAGGAAGAGAAACACGATCGTGGACATGTTTCTAGGTGTCACGAAGAGGACAGTATGGACTGCTAATCCTTCAAAAAGAACTTGGTTAGTCCACCTGAAAGCCGAAACAGCAACACTCTTTTTCTTCGCCATGTTTACATGTTTGACACAGGGCTCACCGTCATCCTTTTAAGGAACACATTGCAGGATGTGTCAAACTAGGAGGAGAAATACAAAAATCCTGACATGCTGGACTCATCTTGGGGCATCCTATGTGCTACATTGCTGTTATTTTATTACATCATGCCACAGGACATGTTTTTTTTTTTTGTTCCAGACACTTATATTTGGGGGCAATGCTGAAAATGTGTCCATGACAACAAAACCATGCTGCTTAGTGTAGTCTGAACCCAGCATAAGAGTTAGTGCAGTCAGAACACTACACCACCATAGTACATTTCTCCATCAGGTCAGAAAACATTCTACGCCAGAGAAGAAGTTGGAGCAAACTAACCCATCTCACATAGTACGTTAACCCACAACCTCAAATGTAAATAGATATTTCCACCTTACTTTACGTAACTATTAGGTAACACTAGGAATACTATGTAAAGTATTACAACGTTGACAGCCACACATTCCTGTTAGACACCTGTTAAAGATATCCTTTATCTTTATTTTGAATAAAACTGTGGAAACTGACGAGCAACGTGAACGCAAATCTCTGTGGCCTTTATTTAAAATACATGATTCTCTAAATGCTCTAATCCATAAAATCTGTATACGGAAAACACTGGGCCATTAAAGAAAACTGCAAAATTACGAGTTTACGATTTTAGATGTTTGCCCTACACGTGCAGTAAACGTGTTTAATCGTGTACAGATATTAAAGTGATCAAAACTGTACACAACGAACGGGCCACCGCGACACCGTTCAACGTAGAGAGCTGAAAAGACGATAGGTGAGCAACGATCTCTTATTTTGGCGTACAGTCGGTGAGTGAATATCAACATACAGCTTGCTAGCCAAGTAAATCGCCGTGTGGCGCATGTTGGCAGGAGACCACATGCGTTTTGCAGGGTGTCAAACACACGGCTAGCCGCTGCTCTAGCTTCTAGTGTTCCCCAAAACTGAGAAACACATGCAAATATCAAGTCTTTCGTGTCGGCCGCTTGAAATGGAAAGCACCGCGCTCTCGCTGCCCCTCACCCGTGAAAGTCCCCGCTACGTTATCCGCCTCCTGCGAGGGAAGACGCGGGAGAGTGCAAGAGCGAGCCAACATGGTCGACTACACAAAGTGCTAACTAGCCTGGCTAATGCTACCCGCCTCTGGTTAGCTGGCTGCCCATGTGCGGGCCCTGGCCGCCTTCCAGCCGGAGCTCAGCGCACAGACAGCACAGCGGCTAGCGGAGGAAACGAGCTTCACACCGTTAGCCACAAACTTCAACCAACTAACGTTAACACGCCGCCGAAGTTATTCACTAGTGATACTCACACATAACATAGATCACTCCAATTGAAACTACCGTCAGCTAACATAGGATACTTTGTTCTTAGCTACCTAAGCCATGCTCTTAAAACGCTGGCAAACTTACTAGCTAGCAAGTTACGTACAGAACCGAGAACTGTGTGTGCTAACTAGCCGATGCTAGCTAGTTAGCAAGCTACACATTTCGATGCGGTAACGGTGACCAAGTGTAACTTAATCGCCGACTGACATTACTCTGTGGCCCGCTTTACATTTCTCCTCATTTTGCCACTCGCCGAGCTGCCAGTGGGCTACTCTGAAAGGCTGACAGAGGAGTTCGGCTTCCCTCCGAACACTGAGCTGAACGCACTCAGGCCTCGCCAGGCTGCTAGCTAGCGTAGTAACGTTAGGCCGCGAAATGTCTCCGGTAAAGAAAACAAAAACACACACGAAACGACGCGTCGAAAGTTGTGTCAGACTTCAAAGAACTCCGCTGCGCCAAAGAAGCGAGCGTTTTAGTTACCTGTTTGCCTTTGGCATAAGGTTTAGAAGCGATATGATATCTCCTTGTTCTAATTTTCCCTCCTCCTGTGGCCGCCATGGCTGCGTGAAGTGAGCGTGCTGACCGCCGTGGCGCCGAGAGCGCTCTTCTATCAGCTCCGTGCACAGACTCACCAATATACCGACCCGCACTTCACCTCAGCGAGCACACCGCAGCTTTATGGGAAACCGAGTTAAAACAGCACTTTCGAAAGAAAACACACGCGATCAGTTTCAGTTATAAAACTAAGAGTTTCGAAATCAAACAAAAGAACGAGCTGCTCTAATAACCCACTCGGAAGTAATACGAAGTTTGTTGTATTAGATGTATAAGCTAAGCCCAACCTTAAAAACGTATAACATTAATAAATACATACATACATACATACATAAAGAAATAAAGGGGAAAAAAACAACTTCCATCTTTGTACAAAACCTTTCAAATATATTCAAAATTCCTACGATGTATGACAAGTTGTATAAATGTTTGTTTACTAATTATATCAAGTGTCTACCTCAATGTTTCGAAATAAATAAGTTAATTAATTAACACCTTTAATAAGCACAGATGTTTATTTTTCTGCATTTCCACATTTCCCAATTTATCTGCATAACAAGATGTTTTTGTCAGTTACCAGATACTAATTATTCTTCATTATGAAAACTGTATTGAACCTTTACTGTCTTTTTATTTTATGATTATTTTTTTAGGTTAGCTTAGATTCCACTTGCTTTAACATATTAGGTATTTAAATTAAGTTAAATGGGATCCATTAATTTTGCACGGTAAGTGCTGAAACTTCTACAAATGCGATTTACAATAATGGTCTTTTCCAAGGCGCAAAATATAAGGGTACATGAGAGGTCCAGGACCCCCTAAGTAACTCTAGAACCCATTAATATTGAAATCCCCTGAAAATAAGCTTGTTCTGTAGGGCTAAAATAGACACAGAGAAAGCTCATTGTTGACCTAGCAAGCTTTTGTCTTTGATAGTTTTAACTAACTAGAGATGCAGCCCTGGTCTGCCTCAGGGTGGCGCTGTAGTAAACTGGTTTATCCAGTTCGTCCTTTAACGCCTGAGATACTTCTGAAAAACATTAGCATTAGCATATTATACATACTAAACAAAACAAAAAAAATAATTTCCAGCAGCAGGATTGTTGATCCAAATATTAAGTTGGCATGTTTTTTTTCTGGTATTAGTGCAGTTGTGGTGAGCGAGTTATCAGCCAGCCAACATGGGACACCTAGAATTCTCTGGAAGTTTATAGAACTCACTGCCTTTTGATGCCATAAAGCTTACTTACATACACAGATCAGACATAAGATTAATCAGGGTATATCCACCTATCCAGCCTACAGAAGTTTAGCCCTTCCTTTCACACTGAACAGCTTCAGCCAGTATGTATAAACTAGACATAACAGTCATTGCATTGTTTTCACTGGGAGCCTGTGGAGGTCACATTGCCAGGCTTTGTGTGTGCAGGCACCTTACGTGATGCAAATCTCTGGACTGTCATGCAAATAAGTGTACTGTTTGTAGGAGCTGCCCAAATATTTGTGACCGTGTTGAAGAGAACATACACTTTAACAAGCTTTCATCACCACAGTACATTTTCAACTCATATTGAAACTAAAATTTAGTAAGGACTTCCACTGTCAGTAGATGTTTGTGTACCATATACTGTAAAATAGAGATGCAAACAACAGAGCAAAAGAAAGACAAAGTGAAAACAACCTCAACTAAACATGCATTATAGCACACATCATGCTAAAACAAACAAATAAATGAATGGCTAAAAATAATGAATGCACCGCAACACTATTGTTGTAGTAGTTGTAGTAGGAGTAGTAATACGTATACATGTATTATGCTTTGCAGTTTCTACTCCAAATACTACGGTCTGTTTTGTGGCAGGTTTATCACATCATTTTCAGTAATGTCATGAACAAACTTTTATTTTGAAGCCACAAAGTGATTAACAGGTCTGTGGATGAAATGACAAACAGCCTAGTCTCACTAGAGGAGGACAGGGCCATAAGGTGGGTTAAAGTGGCTCTGGTCTGGCTTTTTTTTTTTCTTCTTTTTTTTAATACTGAAATTATCCTGAAATGAATGGAAGTGAATTAAAAGCTTCTTTCAAATGGCTCTGTCCTGCCTAAGCAGTTCATTTCTGGTTACATGCTTTAAAAGGCAAAAGTCAGGGGCCTTTTTTTTTGCCTGGACTGCCGCTTGAATGAGGCACAATACAGGGGACCCAATCAAACAGAAGCAATTTAAGTAGACACTAGTCCTAACAGCACAGTAACGAAAAAACAGCCCGTGTGGTTCTACAGAATGAAGAGATTTTGGGATCAGAAGGTTGAGAAACACTAATATTAACTTTAAGATGTGTTATGCAGGTGATGAAAGGGATTCAGGCAGACTTATGTAAGTCATATAATTTATGTAAATATAAAAACAGACAACTGTAACAGAATTTCAAGAAAGTGACACCTCTCACTGCATGATCGTGCTTGAAAGCTTTATTTAGTAACCGTTTTTAATGGTAGCTGGTGATCAGGCAATTCCTACAAAATCCTCTTGGTTGTGCTCATGCTTACAAAAAAACAACAAAACATTTTTGCAAATTATTCACATTGACAAGATTTTTTTCATTCATTTGTTTCATAAAAGCCATGATGTTTTAATTCATTATATTAATACAATAATAAAAATGTCTGAGATGTTCTGACTAGAAATACTGTAGTGGAAACTTCTATTCAAACATTATCCTGCAAAGCCTCATACAAAGAGAACAATAATAATAATAATAGTAATAAAAAAAAAAACAACTGAGACACGTGCAGTGGCCACTCATTAAAGAAAAACCTCTAAAATTCATTAGACCACCTTAAGCCAACATGAAACTTCAAATCAATTGTTTTTTTTTTCAGTTGCCCATTAAAGCCACAATCAGGAACTAGTGAAACAGCACGCATGGATTAACCTGGTTATGTTCAGACTGCAAGCCCTAATCTGAATTTAGCCGTATCCAGATTGTGTTTATATTAATTTTTGATAATCTGGACAGCCAAAAAGCACATTCAATCAGATTTTTGCAAATCAGATCCAAACCACATTTAGATGTGGTCTGATATGCGATTCCAGTTGGATTTTTACAGCTGCGTCTCAGTCTGGGCACTCTAATTTTCCAAGTGTCTTTTGTGTCACTTATGAAAGGACAACCGGTTAATGACGCCTACACCTTTACCACAGCAATCCATGCAGACAGGCTGGTAAAATTGGGGCACACAAGTCTAATCTGATCACTCACAAATAAAAGTGCAGACAGTTGTCTGAAAAGATGTGATTTAAGAAATGAATCCAATCCACCTGCAGTCTAAACACAGCCTTTACGTTAAAAACGAGAGATCTAAGCAAATATGCTGCATGTTAAATGCTAATTAGACTTTATTAGGCTTTTCTGGGTCTTAGAAAAAAAAAAAAACTTCTCGCACAATTAGTGAAATAACTCAGACAGTATCTTGTAGTGATACCTCCACTTATTTGATAAGAAGTGTACTGCATCACAAAAATATTCAATTAACTCACTTCAAGAACAGACAAAAGGCTAAAACATCCTCAAGGCCTCTCGACAGAAGAAAATGACACTGTTTACATGGTAACTTCACGCTCACACACATGTACACAGGGAGGAGTGACTGCAGGAAAGCATGTGAGCTCAACAGATTCTCAAATATTGTAGTTAGACACACCAAGTCACTCTACATAATACACACTATAACACATTTAAAGCAAAGTATAGGAAAATCCAACAAAAGAATCAGGAGATAGCCCTTGATGCAACAGGAAGGTCAAGAAGCTTTGGCTCGGTAGAGGTCAGTCTGCAAAAGTTTGGGCACCCACTGTGAAATCTTACACTTTATTGATTTGCAAAATGTAAATAAGTTAATCCATCCTCTACAGGGAACACACTTCTGCACATTTAGTGCGGACTTACTGTTTATTTGCTGAATTTAACACTTCAACACTGTGAAACTCAACAAACTAACTGAATATACTGTGCAGGAACATGTCAGATTTACATTTGTTCCTCATAGCGTATATTAAGTGGGGTGTTCAAACCTTTGCATATGACTGTGCGTAGTTACTAAATAAAGGAACTGAAGATCCTATTTGGTCATAAATACTGTTACAGTGCACCAGTGCTTGTCATCTAGGGATGCATGATCAGAAACATTCGATTAGACAATTTATAATCAAAAACCAGCAAAGTACTCTCAAAATTTCATAAAATTGAAAAAACCTTTATTTTCATGGCATGATCATTTTAAACCTATATAAAAATTGCAATGTCAGCAATAAGCCTACGTCAGAACGTCATGCCGTGATGATAAAGGCTTTTAATTTTATAGGAAAGAGAGTGCCTTGGGGTTTTTCCTTGTTTTTGAGTTTTCTAATATTTCTGAATAGAATTCCAAAAGCACTTTAAACAAACTAGATTTGGGTCCAGGAAGACAACTTATTATTTTGTGCTGCTTTGTGTCACAGTTGTATGACATACATCATTAAGTGTCACACTGTACCTGCATACCTTTGCTGTGTCTATAACAGAAATATGTAGCTTTATGTATGATAACTAGCCAGCTGCCTTTTAACTGAATTTACATTTAAGACACTAGAGGCCATATTGGCCTATTACAGTGCAAATAGTGTTATTAGTATAGCAACCTTGGCTAATAGGAAGTACAGAGAATGTGCTGGTGTGTTTCTTGTGCTCATTTGTTTTAGGGGAAACAAAAAAAAAACAAATAAAAGTTCAGTCAGTTTGGCTGAAAAAGTTCAGCCATCAAAATTCCTGATCAGTGCATCCCCACTTTGTTGGAACTACACTTTTCATTCCACTTCCAGGTGTATAGAGAGTAGACAACATATCCTAGGGTTAATGAAACAAAGTAGGAGTGCTTTAGAGGAATGTATTTGGACACGCCCATCATTAGGGATGTTAACGTTAACCAACTTATTTAAGTAAGCCTAAAAGTTTGAACATAAGTTGCAGTGGTGATGACACAGACATGCGTACATATACTCATAGACTGTAAACTAGTAATGTTAAGTAGATTCAGACGTAGTTATCTTTGAATGTGCTTGTTTGTAAAGTGACCTCCGTAACTTTAGGACTGTCCTGTTGATAACAAAGCAAGAAAAAAAAAAGAAAGAAAAGAAATTAAGCAAAAGTGGATTGGTGCCATAATATATAAAAAAAGTGTCATTCAGTCACACACATACACCCTAATGCCTACCTACAGTAATGTCCAAAAGTATTCAGACACCCCTCAGTTTAGCTTCAGTTTAGCTACTTTCAGGTGCTCCTACTGCTGACATGGGCATTTAATTGTGCACATCCAGCTTCTATCATTTTCAATGAAAAGCCCTGCCAGTATAATATGATGCACAAGCCTAAGGTCTCCATGCCCAATGCCAAGCGTTAGCTACTGAGTATAACATGATAACAATATAAGAGAGTATAGAATTAGACCATGTTATAGTGGGGTTCTGGAGTAATAGGGCTCAGCCCAGAACCTTAGGGATGAGTTGGATTGCTGTTTCTGAACCAGAACAAATTATCCAACACCAGCGCCTGACCTCACCAATACTCTACTGGCTGAATGCAGTCAAATCCTCATAGCAATGTTCCAACATATAGTGTAAAACCAATCTAACCGTTGGATGAGCAGGTGCCCACAAACCTTTGGACATGCGGTGTGCCTTAAAACTGTTTCAGTTACTTGAAACGGAGTGATAGACACTGGCATAATAAGCAGTACCAATATTTTCCAAGGTGGGTGCCGTCTGGAATACACCACGTGTACCACCACCCCTAAAAGTAAAAGTACTAGTGCTTTGGTCATAAAATCTAGTGCAGAGGAGTACCATATGCAAGCAGCAGGTGTGTTTGCTCACACAACTGCTCTCACCCCTCTCTCCTTATTATTACAGTCCTTGTAAACATTTGACCTCTTTCTAACATTGTATCACCCTCTTGTGTGTGTGGGGGGGGCGCATTGAGAGAACACTCTGTATTTAACCGAAGCTACTGCTTGTTGCTTGTTCCGTTAGCTTTGTTCCTCCCCGAACCTCCTCTTCTCCTGCGGGACGACTGGGAATGGTTGCTGGAGTATCTTTCAGCTTTATGAGGAAAAATAAGAAGCAAGACAAAAACAGTGCTGAGTCCCTCCTTTATAATTTTGAGTTGCCTTCTAACTCAAGACCCACCCAGTATGCATTGCCACATCTTACCTTTAATAGTTTCAGGAATGTAACCACATGAATCAATGAAGCTGCCATCATCACAGTCAGAGGTGCTCTTGAAGAAAGAGTTTAAACAGCTGATTATGCATGAAATGTACAGCAACACTACCACATACTGTAGACGGATATTCTGTACCAGCCAGTAAATGTAGCTTATGTATGTAATATATATCTCTATATCTCTCGTCACTGTCCAATGAAAAACAAGTTTAAATTATGTAGAAAACTCATAAATATATATATATACATATAGTAAAAACTGAGCACCGTCTTAAGAAATGCTAATGAAAGATAAGAACATTCAAATGCTCACCTTGAGCCTCACGCCATAGTTGTGCTCATACGACACCATTCCATAAAGGCAGAGAGATGTAATAAAGGCCTGGGAGAGGAACAGTACAACAGTGACAAGACATTCTTTAATAAAAACATGAGTTCTTAGCTGAGGGTCAAAGGGGGTGATGTTCACAAAAGTGATGCTACAAAGTCATATACCTTATAAAGTGAAGACTAAATCACTTTAATGAATGCATGCAAGCTGTGTTGAATAGCTCCACCTGCAGACCACAGAGGACTTGAGTACGGCCACAGAGGGCCTAAAGTACGGTAGTAACGCTTAACAAGCGCCGGCCTCTGTCTCTGTACTAACACAAACCAGAACTAACTCTGTCTCTGTATTAACACAGACCAGAACTAACTCTTTCTTTTCTCTTTCCGAGGAAATAACCGCCCACCTGTCCCGCCGAATACTGTAAAGGACTGACCACCAGGGCCCCCCGTCACTTGGCTCCAACCAGTTCTCCTCTCCATTTGTGCCATTTGCTCCATCCTTGACTGCATCACTGTATTATCCACCTGATGTGGCACCCGTCCAGCTTCTAAAAGCTTCTACCATCAGACTCAGCTTTAGTTTATTAAACTGTAAATACTGTTCGACCAGAGGAGGATGGGTCTCCCCTTGTGAGTCTGGTTCCACCCAGGGTTTCTTCCTCCAGTTGAGGGAGTTTTTCCTTGCCACCGTTGCCTCTGGCTTGCTCACAGGGGGATAAACAGCTGTGATTTTTTTCATGCTTTTAAAATTCCTGTAAAGCTGCTTTGTGACAACATCGTTGTAAAAAGCGCTATACAAATAAACTTGACTTGTCTTGACTTGAACGTCTATGTGGTAAACCTTACTGATTAAAATATTTGACTGTTAAACTTAAAATTGTTTTCAGTGCCCAGGATTTGTGGTTTGTGCTAGCTTAGGAATGCAGACCCAGTCATACCATTAGGCAAGTAGACTTCCTCTTTGCTTATTCTAATGTAGATTCTGTGATGTGTACACTGGAATGTGTAGGTGGCCCCCACTCTGAAGTAGGCTTATTGCTGACATTGCAAGAACTGCTGTAAACTACTGTAAACTAACATCCAATTTATTGCTAAAACATTTCATTTTACACTTTTCTTTCATTTCTCTATTAGTATGTTAGTCAATTTTGTTGTTGGTCTTATTTTAATAAACTAAATGACTATCAATTTAAAAATCTAATGCATTTCTATCTCCTCAGTATTTTATCCACATACCACTTTTATTAGTTCCGTTTCATTTCCACCTCTCAAAATATCAATAATGCATATAACAAAGAGTGCAGTCACTCTTTAAATGCATTCTTAATGCTCTTAGAAGTTGGAAAATGCTGGTCTGTGTATTTAAGTGTAAACACGTATCCCTACCGTACTTACCACACACAAGAGCCACAGGACTACGTACATAACCTGTGTTTTGGAGAACAGATCCTGTCCAAACTTAACACATGCCAGGGCTTCCAGGAAAGCAATAGCCCTGTTTAGAAAGAAAAGAAAACTGGGTCAGATAAGCTGTACGAACGCAACCAAGACTTTACAGCTATTTGTCTGATTTAATGAGGAACAAAAGCTAATACAGAATTGCACAATATATTGCTCATTCCAGGTACAGTAAATTACTGAGATATACATACATACACACATATATATATATATATATATATATATATATATATCCCTACACAACATAATCCTAACCTTAACCTCAGTATACAAAAGACCACTT
Organism: Megaleporinus macrocephalus; assembly: GCA_021613375.1. NCBI lineage: Eukaryota > Metazoa > Chordata > Actinopteri > Characiformes > Anostomidae > Megaleporinus > Megaleporinus macrocephalus. Next base: position 16,517,104 of record CM038703.1, read on the forward strand.
TTCTTCTCTATTAGATTCATTCATACTATTCTGTACTTGTACGTACATGTGGTACTCACGAATACATCACTAAAAGAATGCGCTCTCTCTCTCTCTCTCTCTCTCTCTCTCTCTCTCTCTCTCTCTCTCTCTCTCTCTCTCTCTCTCTCTCTCTCTCTCTCTCTCTCTCTCTCTCTCTCTCTCTCTCTCTCTCTCTCTCTCTCTCTCTCTCTCTCACTCTCTCCCTCTCTCTCCCTCTCTCTCTCTCTCTAATTCTGGTCACCAGACCAGTCAGCCTGCAGTCTTCAGCACATTTACTAAAGCCAGAGGGGGGGGAAAAGCCTCCACTGTTTGATATGTAATGGAAAATATCACCAGCTGCACTATGAATCGTGGCAAATTGAGGAAGTGTATGTGCTCCAGCTCAACAAAGCTGAGGCACGCGTATTTCAAAATGGCCACTCACTTTATGAATCAGCTTCCAGTTACTAACAAAGAAAGCTATTTTGAAAGCTTAGAGTAGCTTTGATTAAACTTTCACTGCTTCACCTTTTCCTCATGCTTCAGTTCGCTGTAAGGAACTGCAGTGCACAACATAATAGTGAAATAATCAACATTTACAGCATCATGTCTACAGACGAGCCTCCATGAGGAGTTGTAGGAGCGTGAGCTGAACAGCAGTAACACATCTAAAGTTTACAACAATATACAGCAGTGTACGGCACAATGTAATAATATTAGAACAAAAACAAATACTTGTCTTTACTTACAATAAGTCTTGATTTTATGGATGTAAATGTGTTCATTTAAGAATTTCCAACCATCTTCTCATAACAGCCCAGTATTTGGACATCAATTATAAGTTTTATTGTGTTTTCATTGGCAAAAAAGGGCTTTACTGGATAAAAAGTAACAGCCCTGTTATGTATCATTTTTAGTTTTATTATTCAATAATTAATAATATAATAATTGTGCAATGTATCAGGGTCTGTACTCACCCAAACACCCAACACTGGGTTCCCACTCTTTTACACTGAGTGTCTGTGAGGTATGCATAATATTGCCTAAACCAGAAGAAACATTCATGTATTAGATAACAAAAACAACATATAGAATATTATAATTACAATAGAGAGCAAAAAGAAGCTAAAACCATCACAATAACCAGAGCACACAGTCATGTGTATGCTTTTCTACCCTCAGACCAGGATGCCTTGAATTTCCATCTGGAAAACCAACCAACCAACCAACCAATCATTCATCTTTCCCATTAGCCAAAACTGAATTACAACAACCATCAATCAAGCTTTCAAGCTTTCAAGCTTTGTCTGCAAACACACCAAAATACATGTGTCCAAACACAACAAAAAAGACCATGTTTGGTCAATATAAGCCTTTCCTGTGAAAATTTAAGTGTGTAAACACTGTCCTGACATTTCTCTGAAATCTTCAGACACTCCGGTCTATCTTTCTGAATTTACTTTCTGATTCAAAGTTCATAAACAAAAACATTATAAATTCATCATACAAATAGAAATGGCTGGTAAACACACAAAGGTCTTAGCAAAAGAGGTTCAGCAAGTTTTCAATTCCTTTTGCGCTCAATGGAGTAATCTCCTTCCAAGAATGGCTTTGGTATAATGAGCTCTGGAGATGTAATAACACTCATTTCTACAGCATGGCACACGTACACAATACTACAATACATCTCCCAGAGCCGGCAGCTTTTTTTCTGTAGTGTCTAACCACTTTATCCAACCTTTCTGGAATGAGGACACGTTCAGTCTCCTGTAAAACTACATGAAATGGTTGCTGTCAGGTTCTTAGCTGTTTGATGCAACAGTGGGACAGTACCGCACAGTAGGCGCAGTGATGATCCCGATAAAGAGAATTCGGCACCAGCTGAGGGGATGAGAGGCCTGGAATACGAAAATGTGCTTCAGGAAGAACGTGTTCAGTTCTGTAAGCTGGTGACAGAAGAGAGGAGAGCTCAATCAGAATTAACTCTGAAGATATATACAGGCTAAAATACTTATATGAGTATAACTGTAGAAGAATTCTCTCTGAAAGTCACTGACGCACATGCAAATAATACCAACACCCAGTTCACATCAACAAAAAAAATTGTGCAAACCATAGAACAAAAAAAAGAATCAGACTTTAACTTCAAGTCAAGGTGCCACACACCTGCCAGACGATCATAAAGAGGTATATGCCTGCCACTCTCTGGAAGGAGGACTTGGGGTCAAACCAGCGTACATAGGTCCAGCTGGCTGGGGTGAACTGTAGGACGGCACGTTTTAGCTTCCCTGTGGTGCTGTGGATGTCCCTGAACACATGGATGGGTGCAGCGATTATAATCATTATTATCATCAACACACTTTCAGTAGAGCTGGGCATCATTAACGATGATTCAGCATTGATACCAAAACAAATACCTCGACACCGGTTTCTGGGTGATACCTTTACCTTCTTTCAAGGATGCTTCTACACATTAGGTTGTATGTAAATGCTTATGTGCCCTCAGACATATTAAGATATTTTGTTGATCTCTGTGCTGAAAAGTAAATAGACAGGACTCTTCAAACCTTGTCCTATCACTAAACACTTAGAGATGGGATCTGAAAACGAAACTATTATAAAAAAAATAACATCAAATTCCTTCCACTATTCAATTTCCAATATTAAAAAATCTTATTAACAAATGTCAGTTAAGGTGGACTGTGGAAGCCACCTTGCCAAAGAACACCTTGCCAACTGTTAATGTGGTCATGAATGCAATATTCTCTAGGGTTAGTCGCAAGCCCAGGAAACATTTGATTTGAACATTCAAAGAAAATAACACAGAAGGAAATCATGGAAATCATAGAAATTATAGAAAAAACATAGAAAACCCCTCAGTGAGCAAGCAATAGGTGACAGTGGCACTCCCTCAGAATTGGAGGAAGAAACCTTGGGAGGAACCAAGACTCACAAGGGGGGACCCATCCTCAGGAGCTCAGGAGTAATGATGACAGTTAATTAAAGGTAGAAGGTTAGTGGAAACTAGTTAGGGTCCATGTTAATTTAAATAGAGTCTGCAGTGAAGGTTAGGCAGCTAGTCTGAGGCTAGGTGGCTATAATCTATATTACTGTACATTTTGTTTACTTCTGTCCACTTCAAAAATCAACTAAGTCTAGACGGCCCATTTTCTGTAACTTGTGTGAATTTGGAAGAGAAACGAGTATCTATACTCAAGTGATACCAAACATCAAAATCATGGTCTACAAAAAACTACAGGTCTCGTGTCACTTCTGTACAAACATTGGTTCTGTTCATTGTTCGTTGCAAATTTTTTACGACTGTTCTCACCAAACGAGTTATTACATCATCAAAGCAGGTTTTTCTCTTCTAGCAGCACATCAGCGCCATGCCGCTTCACAATAAAAAAAGTAAAATAAAAAGTAGATTATATAAAGGCACATGGACTGTGGCTCATATTTAGGAAAAGTTGTGAAAGACGTCGGCAGCCTTTACGCATCCTCGTAAAAAGGTACCTTTATGAGGAAACGAGGGTTGAGTAGTAAAAGTGGTTGTATTTAGTGACTGTGTCAGGACTAATAAAAAGCTCTGGTGTTACCAACATTTATATAGAATGTAACTAAAACAGCCAATCACCAGTGTTGATTCTGAAAGAGGCATTCTTATTGGCTCGCAGATGCTAATGAAACTGATGAATTGGGTGGTGGTATTGAACTTCAGAGAGCATGATATTAAAAGATAAAGGGCCCTGAGATGGACAGACTGTATACCATCTGGCTTCACAATTTTTTTACAAACTTGCTTTAAAGAGCCACGTACAAAATAGCGGTTCTAAGATCACCTAAAAAAACGCCCAACCTCTTCATTCACATTACAAGCCATGTGTATAAGTGACCCACATCTGTTCTGAGTGTGAACACCTGGATCCTGAAACAACGCCACATGCAATCATCCAAATCAGTGACATTACCTGATTGAACCACATGTGTTATATAGAACATCAAACAAACTAGGACCACATACAAGAATGGTTCAGATTTACTTTGAAAAGATAAAGAGAGACATAAAAGCTTTCGGAAGGTACAACTTGAAGAATCTTATAGACAAACACTAAACTATTTCTAAGAAATAAGAATCTTATAGACAAACACTAAACTATTTCTAAGAAATAAGAATCTTATAGACAAACACTAAACTATTTCTAAGAAATAAGAATCTTATAGACAAACACTACACTATTTCTAAGAAATAAGAATCTTATAGACAAACACTAAACTATTTCTAAGAAATAAGAATCTTATAGACAAACACTACACTATTTCTAAGAAATAAGAATCTTATAGACAAACACTACACTATTTCTAAGAAATAAGAATCTTATAGACAAACACTAAACTATTTCTAAGAAATAAGAATCTTATAGACAAACACTACACTATTTCTAAGAAATAAGAATCTTATAGACAAACACTAAACTATTTCTAAGAAATAAGAATCTTATAGACAAACACTACACTATTTCTAAGAAATAAGAATCTTATAGACAAACACTAAACTATTTCTAAGAAATAAGAATCTTATAGACAAACACTACACTATTTCTAAGAAATAAGAATCTAAGACAAACATTTCCTAAAAGGTGATTTTGATTGAAAAACAAAAGTAAAAAGGTCTCAAAGGTTTTATTAAGAAAGTCTTAATGATGATTTTCTTAAGACAATCATATGTGTTTTGTATATGGGCTATAGGTTATATGTCATGTAGACTATCTACATCAGTACACAATTTACATTTAAACACTTAGTAAATTTAGATCTGGTCTGTTCCAGGAACATTGAATTATTATTATATATCCATTAATGGGTTATTTAGTTTAAACACATCAAACATAAAAAATGTACGAGAGTTAAGAGGGTTACTCTTTCAATTATAACAGACAAAACTCCTTTGGTCAAAATTAAGAAATATTTAATAACATTTTACATGACGTCTAAAAAGAAGAATAAATAAAATACCTAAAATTTCCTTTCTGTATTTAGGCATATTTAAGAAGACTTTCTTTTTCTAAGAGATGTCTTAAACGTGCACGCTGTTCTGTAATTGTTAGATCTGTATCACAGTAATGCAAAAAAAAAAAAAAGGTGCAACTTCTAACAGATACTGTGAAGAGACCCTTCAAAACACCATATCCAGCTAATCAGTGTCCAGCAGTATTAACAGTCATAGGCTTGTGGGTTGCATTAGAGTTACAACTAAACTCTGCACAAGGGCTCCACAGATCCTTCTCTTAAATCTTCTTAGATGTGCATTTGAAGAATGTTCTGTTCTTTGTAGGACCAGGCTCTGTTGATCTCGCAGCAGTCTAGCAAAACAGGTTTCCATCTGCATCACCACAGACATCTTATCTCCCTGGATGACTAATCTGGCGTCTTCACCAATCACTTTGTTAAGCATATCTCCCAAACTAAAGCTCAAACATCCATTCTATTTACTCATGCGCAGCGAGGCATTTGATACTGTGGGCTGCTGTGTGTGGGTGTCAAATGTCATTCCTGCACATATGCTAGTAATTCTTTATATTCTATATGAAATATAAAAACCCTATTATTAGGGACTGTTAGGGGCTGTGGTCAGTTAAACAAGTTAATAAAAAAATGTTTACTTAAAAGCAAAAACATAATATAATTTTCATATAATACACATGTTTACTCAGATTGCAATACTACTAGTACTGGAAGCAGTTACTGGGCAAATATGGTTACTATTGTTTCATTGCCCTATACAGCAATGCTGAGACACCATCCCCAATACTCAATGCTTGTTAGGAAACACTTCAGCAACCAATCTAACAAAGGAAAACACTAAAATTCTGCTTATAACATTAGCCATTGCCAGGAAAACCATTCTGAGGAATTGGAAATCAAGAAAATCCATTAGCATAACACACTGGAAAAATCTGCTTACAGGCTATGTATCAATGGAACATCTTTCATCCCTCAACAAACCCAGCACATCCTGGCTAACACTCATTATTTCAATAATAATTACCCCAACCAAATACATTTTACCCATTCTAACAACATTACCACACAGAAATAAACTCCGACTCACGCATGCACACACAGACACACAGACACACACACACACAAATAAAAAAAAAGAATGTTAAAAGGTAACTGTACAATTTTTTTTTCTTCTTTTTTTTGGTTTCCTGCCTTGTTTTTTTCTTTTTTTCCATTTTTATTAGTATATTCTCTTCTTTTTGCATTTTGTTTGTGTCCACCATCTATTTTTCTCCCCCTCCCAAAGTGTTACATAGCTTAAGAATGAGAATGTTACATGCTGTAAATAAGTAAATAAATAATAAAGTTCTATTAGTCCTCCGACTAATAGAGAAAAAAAAAAAAAAAAAAAAAAGGCAATGCTGAGACATGGCCAAGTTAAGTGCTACTGGCCAAAGGTATAACAGTTAAATTAGTCTATTTAAATAACAATCAATGGAATAATTGATTACAGAAATAGTGATTAGTTTCAGTCCTGAAGTGCTGAGCTACGTAGTACATACTGATACACGTGCAGCTCAAGTAAATTAAGTAATTAGAACTTGGCACTGTGTTTGCACACAGCGGAATTCGACCTCCGCATTTAACCCATCCGTGCAGTGAAACGCCCACATATACACACACGCTAGTGAACATACACACTAGGGGGCAGTGAGCACACCTGCATGGAGCAATGGGCAGCCCTAGCTACGTGCCCGGGGAGCTGTTAGGGGTAAGGTGCCTTGCTCAAGGGCACTTCAGTCATGTGCTGTTGGCCCAGGGGATTGAACCAGCGACCAGCGAGATCGGATCCCTAACCTTCAGCCCACGACTGCCCCACTAATGGATTTTGTAGAGACAAATAATGTTTGACACAGTTGCTAAAATATGAGGTTTACGTGCGTTTAAAATCACAATAAATTCAGAGCAAGTACCAGAGAGTGACCAGGCAAAGCATTCCCTGTAAGTGAACTTCGATATGCCCTTGACTAGTCTGTTATTTCCTACACATTTAGTAGTTAATAAGTGAGTATAAGACATTGTCACGCTCTGACCACCGCTCACTAGCATTCCACTGAGGTGTTGCTTAGTGACTTTAGCTTCTCACAGCTAGGGGGATTTCTTTCCAGTCATCATTGCTCCACGTGCAGGTGTTCATGCCTAAAGCATCTCATCTTTGAGTCAACATACAAAATATTCATTTGTGAAAAAGAGCCCTGCTTTATGGAGGTCTGGATCTAAATAAAACACCCATAGAGAGAACCATGAGAATGCGCAAGGCTTACTTGATACTGGCCCAGTGGTAGGTGCGCATCTCCAGAAAACGACACACAGTCATGCCAAGCCAGATGCCACCTCCGTTACACAACAGGATGTCAAGAATAACCTGGTCCCACCAGCATTCGGCAAAGTTAGGCAGAAGGTGCATGAAGAACAACTGAGGGGAGAAAAGACATAATAATAATAAATAAAGGTTTTAAAAATAAGGGACACGCAAAGAAATAAACATCTGCTTTAACAACTAAAAAGCATCTCTAACATGGGTTACATCTGCAATACATAGCATAGTACAGTATTCCTCCTGCCTCAACACACATACTTCAACCCACAAAGGGCTTTTAGATTAGCTGGTGACGTACACTACCGCTCAAAAGTTTGGGATCACAGTGAAATGTTCTTGTTTTTAATGGAGTATCTTCTTCCTTAACACAACAATGGACTGACGGGTCTCTAAAGAAAGTTGTTTCTTTCTGGTCATTTTGAGTCGGTCAGCAAGCCATCAACTGCTGATGTTTTAGATACTAAACTAACCTAGAATGTTGTTCTCCCTTTTATACTCACTTATTAGTAGAATGTTTTTCAGCTGTGCATCACAATTGAGCAAGAGTGTCCTAACAACCAATTATCCCAATAACATCCTTAACTTGGATTGGTGGTCGTACCAGGAGATTTAGGCAGAGGACTGAGAATTGCTGATAATAGGACTATATGCAAAATAAGCCTCTATACAAAAATAGGCTTTAATACAAACATTTTTATTCTTTAAAAATCATCTGATACACTTAAATTAATTGAGAAATTGACAATATTGTTTGTGAATTGCATGAAAAGAAATTTTAAAGTGATCCTAAACTTTTGAGCGGTAGTGTAAATCAAGTGTGCTAGAAAAGGAAAAACACTAAAAAGCATAAAGGCTGCATCCTAAACTGCATACTACAACACTGAATGGTATGTACAAGTGATACTTGGTATCAGTAGTAGTTACACTAGGTTTCATTAGGTTCAATAACGAGCTCCTCTCATTACTCAGGCAGTGCCATTATGGACCAAATACCTTCATGACACAACACAGTCCCAAACAGTGTGAAAGTAGTTTGTCTAACTTATTGGCTGCAGGTAAGAATTCCACTGTACACTTAAATCATGAAACAGCACTTAAAATGAAGGGAACACTTAATCACCACAGTATAACTCCAAGTCCAAAAAAACTTGAGAGAAATCAATCTGTCCAGTTATGAAGCCAAGAGACCTCCAGCAGGTTACTGGTGTGCATGTTTCTGACCAAAGCGACTCTGCAAAGGTGGCATGAGGGCCCAATGTCTTCTAGTGGCACCTGTACTCACAGCCCAGCAACATACAGCTTGTATGGCATTTGCTAGAGAACATCAGAAGTGGCAAGTCTGCCACTGGTACCCAGTTCTCTTTACAGAAGAGAACACGTCCACACGGAGCACATCACAGACGTGAAAGAGACGGAGGACGTGGTGGTAAACGTTATGCCACCTGCATCATCATCCATCATGACCGGTTTGACGGTGGGTCAAAGATGGTCTGAGGAGCCATATCCAGTCTGAACTCTAAACTTTGGACCAATCCATTAACAACTGAAGGCCACAGACTCAATACACATATGTTTTTTGTAAATAAAGCAACTATATAGTAAAGCATATCACGTCTGTTCCAAAAAAATAAAAAATAAAAAAAATAAGTGTTGATTTTTATTATCTTTTTTTTGTCCTCTAGCTCTTTAACACAGAATCTGTTCTTTATACCATGTACATTTTTCCTGATGAATGTCTAAAAGAAATGCTTCAAAGTCACTTGGAAAAAAAATCTTGTTACATTACCCTACACTGAGTAAGTAAAGTTACTAATTTGGGGATGCATGCTTTTCTTTGGACAGTGATGATATAAGAAATGAGTGTAAGCAGTAAGAAACAGAACTATAATTCTCTGAAAGACTAACCACTAACTAATCATCTTTATAAGATTAGTTTACAACGACCCCAAAAAGTATTTGGCTCATTTAAAAACTTAACCACTGAATCTCTTTAGGTCACTTCATAATTAATTTAAAAACATGTTTGTTTTAAAGAAAAACACTTTCAGCACAGCATTAGACAGACAGTAGCTTGGAGAAGAATTCATAAACCGACTGCGCTGTGGTGAAAGAATCAAGTCTGAGGCCATTTCAATTACAATGGTGTCTGTAAGCTTGTGTTCACTGCCGGGATCATGAACTCAGAAATGGGTAAAGGCATTTCTGATGCAAACCAGCAGAGGTCTGCAAAGAACGACCTGAAACACTAGAAGTCATTAGCAAAAATTTTTTAAATATTAAAAGCATCACAAATTTCAGTCTCGGAAGGGTCTGTTTAAACAAATGCATCTCGGTTTGATGTTTTGCTTCATAGCACAACAAATATAACACATTCTTAAGAACTACTGTTTTTGTGAAGGACTGGACTAGCTGTAGCGATCTGTAGCTCCAGGCTCCCAGACATCGAATCTCTGCTCACATATCTAAATCATCCTAAGCCACCTTCCACCAGATTTGCAGACAGACTGAGGCAGGTAGAGCGCGAGCCCACCTTTAGTAAGCTCAGCATTTGTTAGTGCAAAAACATTACAAAACAGTACAACAGTACAACAGTACAAAATAGTACAAAAACAGTGACCCACGTTGGTCAGGATGGTCAGTGTACCTCGCATTTAGTCAGAATGGAGCACTTTTCAAAGCTGAAAACCTATTATTAGTGTGTCATGACATTATGCAGTGTATAGGATTGTATCAGGGGAAGGGGGTGGGGGGGCATTTCATAAAATTCTAAAGCAGCGGGAGCTGCAGTTCTTTGCCCCACACAGCGTGTGCGATTACTGTGTGTCAAATGTCAGTTTGGGGTAACGTTACGGTCATTGCTGATATCTGATTACATCGCCCCATCGCCCAGGCCTAGTATGTAGAAAATCTTTTTAACACTTATGTCATACCTCTGTGAGTTCCCATGTGATGCTGATTGTCCAGCAGAGTCCATAGCTGCGGATGAGCAGGGCCTTCATTGCCCAGCCCCAGAAATGCCCAAAAGCAAAGATGTCGAAGTGACTGAGGATGCGCTCCCATGTGATGACATGACAGTTCACTGCATATTCCTGCACAGTAAAGAGACAGAGATGCCAACGCAATGTACACATTCCTAAACAGTGACAAGAACAGTAGTTGCAGCTGCTAAATGTTTTTTAATAAAATCACTTTATGCTCACTTCATAACTGACAGAAATACCAAGGTGAGCTAGTAGCTTGTTAAAAGAGAGCATCCACAGTACCACCCACTGTAACAGCAACAGTATTTATGGTAGCGATAAAGCCTGAGGTCAAGTGGCAAAATATTCAGGCCTGACTATCCTCAGCAGCTGGCTATTGTCTTGCCCCACCCCTTTAATCACATTTCATTGGATTAGTACCGCACAGCATGGACCTGACTGCACACACCATAATCCCGGTATTGCACTGTTAGTCTGGCAGCAGAGATTAATCTGTGTACCACTGATCGGCTTGTCCAATAGGCCTGCATTGGCATCTGACGGAAGTAGTGACAGTTGATTGTTAATGTCATTCACAAACTGAACCAACTTCTCATGTTTGCACAAAAAGACTGCATCTCTGATCTTTGTGTGTATAATATGTTGACTTTAAGACTGCTCTTAAGGACACAGTGTAATGACTGTACTTAGAGTTGTATTGGTTTATTGAATTCCAATATTTATCCACACATCATCCAGATTATTGAGATGCAACAACAAATATCTGTATACAGTTGCAATGTAGGCCAATTTAGAGGGAAAGAACATAAACTTCCTTAAATAAACATACGTTATTTAGAGATGTTGAGCCAAGAAATGGTGATAATGAGTATTATTATATATCATATTATTATAATTAAATATTACATCATACTTATACATTCAGAAAGGGCTCCAGCACATCTAAATGAGCACAACCACACAATTCCATAGTGATACGGGTTAACAGGTTTATTATTATTATATATAATAAACTATTATATAAACTATATACGATTATATAAACTATTAACTACTTAAATTATTATATTATTAATAATAATAATATATTTTGTTAATAATATATTTCGTTCATTGGTGTTTACAAAGTTAGACTCCCATCCAACGTATACCCACAGTCCACTTTCCATCCATCTCACAAAAAATATGTCTTATTTTTTTTCACTAGTTGCCTGGATTAATCATTAATGATTAAGCATATAAAGGTTATCATTATCACCACTTATGTTTACTTCTTATTCAAACTATTGTAAGCAAGATATGATCTAAACCAGAGGTCACTAATGGGCGGACCAAGGTCCGGGTCCGGACCCAGACGCTGTCCAATGCGGACTCAAACCGTTAAACTATGGAGAACTATATAATTTAGACAGTGTATTTTGAGCGGCGGAGCTTTTTTTGTTTTGTTTTACGGTATACGGGCTTTGTGGCGCAGTAAACTTACAGACCAATCACATGCGTTGTAAGATCACCAAAGGCGCTCCTCAGCCAATCAGATCTGTGCATATTCAGAAGTGTGGTGCACGCGCACACAGGCAAGGTACGAAGTGAGAAACAGCAGTCAGAGAATAAAGCAAGTCAGAAAGAATAACGTGCTCTAAAAAATAAAAAGCCAAAAGTTAAAACTGACTGTTTAACCAGGAATGGACCAAGACTTGCTCAACTGATTTTTAAAACCAACAGGTGAAGTTGGGTTAAGACTGTACGTTTTATTTACTTGTCCTATAAATAAACACTTTAAGATGCACCTATCTTTTAAAAGCATTCTGTTTTTTTAATGTAATTGATTTTACTGGAAATTATGAAAAAAAACACGTATTTGAAGTTTTATCAATAATTTACTCAGTTCAGCATTTAAAATAATAGATTCTGTTAAAATATATTAAACAGTATTTGTAATTTGTTTGTCTTTCAGTTGCTGATGACATAAGATGCTGATACTGGGCTACTTCAGTAAACAAGATACAGCACTGAATCATCACAAGTTAGAGATGATGACGGTCCAGACCTTAACCTGAGGAAATCTCCTCTGACTGGACCTTACTGAACTCTAATGAAACACCCCTGATCTAAACCTTCAGACCTCATAACACTGCACTGAAATCACAGTCTCTCCTCCTCCTTCTGTAGCAGCATGTTTTGCAGAGAATGAACATGCATAGAAAACACGGTATCACCTCCTGAGGCACACGTCATCCTACATGATCACATCTTAGATACTACAACGGACCATTCCAGAACTGCTGAGGTGGCAACTAAACTGCCTAACACTTCCCGGCTGTGGCCGACAGGTTTCTCTCTGCTTAACGTAACCGTTGCTGTGCTGAAAAACAATCAGACAGTATCGGCCACTCACTCACCATAACATCAGCCTCACGGGTAGCGTATCGTAGATCTGGGTCCAGCCAGTACATAAAAATCTTCACCTGGTTCCAGTTCAGGAAGATGAGGAACACCAAAAACAGGAAGTACAGGACACTAAGACCTACAAAAGATTAAACCAGCATTTCACAGTCCAGCTGCTGTCAAGAAAGATAAACAGGCCTATTTCCAGCAGGTCTACTCACCAAAAACCATGCGCCATATAGCTGGGTGTGGTCGGGTAAACGGACCTGAAACGAGATTCCAGCTATTTAGACTGCGCAAAGACCTTCATACAGGCACAGGGCACATAACCAGGTTATTCATTAGCCAAAGCACTGTGCAAATAGCTTCACACATATTATAATAGACCCATTCTTTAGAAACCACTGTACTTAGCCATTGTTTCTAATTATTTTAGTAACAGAAATGACTACTATTTACACACAACACTCCATATTATGTATAATATATAAATACATGTAGCTACTGAGGATGGTGTGAACACTCCTGAGGGCAAGTGAAAATAACTGAAGCCTGTACCATTAGGGAAAGCCAGAACACTGATAACAAGGAAGAAGGAGACGACCAGAGCAAAGCCTACGCGCAGGTTATTATCAGGATCTGAATCGTTCCTGTAAGAAATAAAAAAAAAGAAATAAGTTCAACAAGATGACATTCATTGGAGTCCCCACCATGTCAGCGTCACTGCTGTGCTGAGAATGATCCGCCTCACTAATACTACCTGCTCTGAGGTGGTCCTGACCATTAAAGAACAGGGTGAAAGGGGATACCGGATGGACTACAGTCTATAAGTGTAGAACTGAAGAAGTGCTGCTGTATGCTAAGTGGAGCTGATAGAATGGACAATGTGTGTAGGTACAAGAAAGTGGTTTTAATGTTATGGCTGTTCAGCATACATACATAGAGGTGGGCATCATTTTAGTATGTTATGATTAATCACATCACAATATGTCCCAATTGTTTCTCTAAGCATATCACAGGTTAGTCAAGACCTCAGACTAACAGGATGGTCAAACTTTCATTGTAAACACAGCATTAGTGACATCCATTTGGATGTACTGCAGTGCAATATGGGAGAAGTTAGTCTTTGCCAGCATCCTACCTGGTCCAACTTATTAAAACTAAACATTGTGATCATTTATGATGATATCATATGTAATCAAACATAGTCACATTATCAATGACGTGTTTATTAAAAGGCCTATTTTCTTACATACACTTCTTGGAATTTATTTTACCCTCTTCTTAACTTAAGTATGAATCTATAGGCTGAATTAGTGGATATGCACTTACCAAGCACTTCACTATTAGGGACACCTCCTTGTATCCACATATATCGTCCATTCTATCAGTTCTACCTACCACATAGGACCACCTTCACAGACTGTAGTCCATCTGTTTCTCTGTATACATCCTTAGTCCCATTTTACACTGTTCTTTACTGGTCAGGACCCCCACAAAGCAGGAATTTGAGGTTTGGATCATTCACAGTGCTGCAGCGACACCGACTGGCATATAAGTATGTCTTGTGCTGGTATGAGTGGATCAGACACAGCAGTGCTGCTGAGTTTGTTTTTCAACATTTTGTCCACTCAATTAGACACATGTACATTGTACACCTTGTGGATGTAAAACAAACATAGCTCATTCATTGCTGCACAGTTTGTGTTGGTCATCTTCTCGTTCTTCATCAGTCGTCACAGGACGCTGCCAACACTGTTGTCTGGATAGTTTTGGTTGGTGGACTATTCTCAGTCCCGCAGTGACACTGAGGTGTCTGATCCACTCATACCAGCACAACAACAACAACATAACACAATATAACACACCACTACCACATCACTGCAGTAGGGGTGGGCAATATGTCCCTACAATAGCATCATGATATTTTATGGTATTTTTGTGATACTGATACTCTTGGCGATATGACAAAACATTGAATTACAATATATATATATATATATATATATATATATATATATATATATATATATATATATATATATATATATATATATATATATATATATATATATATATTTCAAGAATACACTACTGCAACAAAATGAAAATAAAATTTTATTATTGCATACAATATAATATGGCACACCCCTAACTAAGATATTAAAAAATACAAGATTTTTTTATGATCCAGAATGTCACCATACTAAATAATGCAAATCCAAATATTTCCATATATCTAGGACTGAAGTAAAATGAATGATACTGGACAGATAAAATCTGTCTCTAGTAGATATATAATGGGAAATGAGAAAAGTATGAATTTTTCTTTTGCTAAAAACAGTAAAAAGTAGTACCCTGATGTGATAATTAGTGATGGGTGATATGGCACGATATTTCAGGGTATAATATCGTTCACAATATTCAAAAATGTTGGCGCTATTATTGTGTACGATACGATATGGCACCCCCCTACACCGCAGTGCTGAAAATGATCCATCACCCAAATAATACCTGCTCTGCTCAACAATTTGCTTAAGGGGAAGTCCACCATTTAAAAAAAAAAATTCTACACAATTAAATAGTTAAGATGGAGATTCAGAGTGGATTGATGTAAAATGCTCAGAATTATTCACAATGGCGCTGCCAGGACCTGAATGTCTGAGAGGTTTAATGCTTCACAGAACGTTATTATATGAAACGGTAACAAATATGACGCCAATGTTTTAGGAAGTTGTCTTAAAGTTTTGGCTTAAAATGTATTTCAATCTGTTCATGGTTGAGAGATACATGCAGGTCGTTGCAAATAGATCCCAAAGACTTTTTTTTTTAAGATTCATGTTTGCTTCAGCATCAACATTACATTTAAAAAACTGACTATATTTATAGTATATAAAGATGACTATATTTTGTTCAAGACACCATGAGCCCTGGGTTCTTCTATTATCACCACTGTAAAGAAATCTGTACGCTCTATAAATGAACTATTTCACATCAACCTTCTCTGTGTTTACAGAGAAGTAAACTTTTACATTTAAAATTGATGGAGTTCTCCTTTAAGACAGTGTTTGAGCCCCCAGCACCAGTAATTAGGAGGCATGGGCTCAACTTCATTACCAATGAATGACATGATCTGAAATACTGATACAGGTAATTAAGTACTTATATGATGATGAGTTCAGAACACATCAGGTCACTGAACTTGATCAGCATTGCCCAACCTAACCTCACTGCAGATGACACATACAGGATGTGACAACATAGTGTTTCACATCAGCTCATCACACAGATACCTGTACAGAGAGGTTAGAAACTAAGAGCGTTCATAGAGCGTTCTAACACTTATTTAAACTAGCCTCACTCAACTAAGCAAAGACCTACTTCTACACTGGACACAACACCGGTCATCGTTATTAAAACCAAGCACAGAAGTTTACAGACAGCCGCACTGAAGAGTGTGACAGGCCAGCTACAGCACTCTCAGCAGCCCAGCAGAGGAGCCTACCTGGTGAAGGCGAAGTACATGATACTGATCACAGTGAAGGTGAGTAAAGTGATCGTATGCGGCTTGTAGAAGAAGTCTATCGTGATATCCTCCACCTGTTGCTCGTTGATCATCCGAAAGTGGAGTTTATAGTTCACGTCGTCCTTGCTGAGCGTCCGAGCCCCCTGTGCGGATGCCATGGCCGCTAGAAGAAGTTACCGAGAACGAGTCAAACTGTTGGCCGTGGCGTGAACTCCAACATCCAGCTCCTTCCCCTCCTCGAGCAGGGCTGATGAAGCCGAGAGGCGGCGACTGGCGGCGGCTCGTCTACTTCAGCGCGCCTCATTGGCTGGAGGAGCCTGAACGGCTGCAACGCCTGCTCCCATTCGCGGAGCCGAGTCAGGCTGAGGGGCCAAAGAACCTGAGGGCGGTGTTTGAGGTTCTTTCCAACGTTTCTGCGTCTTTCTGTACTTTTAATACGATGCAGCACAATCAAGTCCCAATAGCGCCATCTGCTTGTGCGAACGTGCGTTGTAACATGAACTGTGGTTCCTTGTACTTCAACTAATCTGTGGTGGACTTTTCTGAGAGTTGCAAAGCTTTGGGAATGCTCTACTGTGCAAAAGCCTTGAACACCTCAGCTGAGTAATAATTGTATTTTCACTGGTAGGAACACCAGATATCATTAGAACAGATCTAAATGAGCATAAATACATTGTAAAGTAGTATAAATATCTTATTATGAAAGAAGAAGATCATATATTGATAATATTTTAAATTCTGTAGTTCCAGATTTCTCCTGGATGCCCCAGACATTGTATGAATGTATTTAGTTCCTTCCCGAGCAATCTTGATTTAGCTTAATGAAGTATTGAGTAGTCAAAGCAGGTATTAGATGAGAACTGTAAATAATACTGGGTTGTTTCCACAAAGAGAAGCTTAGAAATGGTTAAATAAACACACTGACGTATGTAAAAGCACTACTTACTGTATTAATACTATTTGAATATTTAAAAAATTGCTAAGTAAATAAAAGCGTCCTGTCTGGAAAGGTAACTTTTGTTTTAATATAATAATGTTCTTAAGTGCCTACAACTTTTGCCCAGTGCTGTATATATATTTGTGTGAATTTCTATTGTATAACATGTTATGCGTAATAAAAAAACCAGCCACACCAAACAGCCTTTTTTATTCTTTAAGCAGTTTCTGAGGGGTCCTCAGGCCTCCACACCCAGCTTGCAGAGGAACTACATTTATTACATAATTTCCTGTGTGCTACTCTTTTTAGCCTCCCTCCAAAAAAACAACATTAAAAGTAAATAATTTGTCGTTTGTCATAGTTTAGTAATATTCGCTAGTGCATCCCTCAGACACACTGGTTTGACAGAACTCATGATTTTCTGTCCTTTCTGTGTTTTTGTCCAACAAATATTCCCACTAAAAATACCCAGCATGCATTGAGCAAACATGTCTTATAAATTATGAGAAGCTCCTTTTCCAGTTCCGCCTCTAAGGACTTCATAAAAAGCATCCTTCTATCACCAGTGTGCTTGTGCAGTGATCGCTGCTCATGCTGATCATCTCGAATGCCAGTCGTACCACTGTTTATTAACATTTCTGGTTTTACTTGGCGTTTGAGAAGTGTGGTCTTGAAGGGTCCCTTTTATAGAAAAAAAATATTTCTCTCAAATTTTCAAAATAAAATAAGCAATAAGTAAACATTGTCACAGGTTTAATGTTTACCATGAATTCATCAGTCCACACAGTCCGCATATAGAAACAACGCTGCAGACATTTAAATTTGTTGTTGTGATGTCACAAGGTTGAAGCAATTTTCATATATACCTAAATCTATTCAATATATCTTTTCAGCCTAGTGCAATTTGGTGCCACCCACTTAGACTGACGTTTTAAAGAATGTTTCAGCTCTGAGTGCTTTTTGCTGCAGAAATATACAGAACAGAGCTCTTATATCTTAGATCGGTCTTAAAGGCACAGTCATAAAAAAGATTTCATTCTAGGGTTTGAAGAGAAGTTGAAAAATCTCTGTGTCAAATGAATTGTGGCCATGTTTGTACATGAAATCATACAAATGTTACAAGTTAATTTCAAGAAGAAAAAATAAAATACTAAAAATATTATATGGGTCCTTTAAGTCTATGGTTAACATAGCTCTACATGACATATGAGGTCACATGAGTTCCATTCTGTTTCTGTGGAGACAGTATTATTTCAAACGTGTGCTCAGACATGCTATTGTAACACTTAAAATCCTACTCTTCATTGTATCTGTCTTAGCTGTCTGTTACTATAAACAACCTCATCATGTGGTAAGTAACAATGGAAAAGCATGAACAGTGGACTTGCTTTCATTTAAAACTTTTTTTTTTACAAGGTGATATTTTGAGGTAGGCCTATAGTATGTTTATAGTATTAAGGGGTTCACTTTAGCTGACACACAAATTGAAGCTTTTTGCTTGTGCAGTTTTGTGTAAAGACATTATATATATTGTTCGTACCCTCTTGTAGGAAAACTCATGAATCAGTCTTAAAGCCTGGCTCAGGATACACTCAACTGGACTGCAGATCTGAACTGCAGAGACTAACAGCGAGTCAGATCGCTCAAGACCTGCAGTGTGCGAGAGACGATGCCACCGCTCAGGTGAAAAGTCCACAGCAGTGTTTCAGTCTTTCTCGTCCCAAATACTGAAAGAAAGTGTTTAGATAATTATATGAGTCCATCTTAATCATTTGGCTGAGTTTAAAGTCAACTAAAAAATACTAGTTTATCAAATGTTTAAAAGATTTTATTGTGACACCACTGAAAGATCATTTTTTTAGATTCACTGGGCCAGTCAGAAAACACAATCCAACCTCAGCTGCCGCGTGGAGGAGCTGAAACTATGGAAGAGCCAGATGGCTAAATGTATCACGCGAGTTGATGAGGAAATCTCTCTGCTGGAACAGGTATTTTAGCTAGCACAACAGAAAATCTCTCAAAGGAGCAGTATGCAATCAGCTTAAAGGGGCACTGTGTACATTTTTAGCTTAAAAAAGAAACTAAATGTGTGAAGACTTTTTTTTGACAGTATATCATCCCGCTTTGCATGCTTACCAGCTAGCCCCAACCCATCCTGTCTAATAAATACCATTATGAACCTCAAGACGGTAGTGAGTCACTGTAGCTACGAGTGAAATCAGTCCATTAGAGGATGAAGACGTAGCACTGAGCCCGTGGCATATTCTAATCTCTTGTCAATCATGTTAAAGATTCTGCTTTAGGTTAAGCTTATTTAAGGACAGGTAGCCAATGAAAAGAAGAGCAACAATAGCTAAAACCCTTGGCAAGTGACTGTTATAGCCTCCACCACCACCTGATCCTGGCAAGAAACCATGTTTAGCCGCAAACAAAAGAAGTAATATTAAAATAAGCTAAACAAGAGATAACATTGCTGCTTTCCACCAGTGGGGACGCTATTGGTGTGTGAAGTTTGATGTTGAACTTACAATATTTGTAATAGGCTGGTAAGGAACAAAAGTGGGCCAGGGGGAAGGAGACTGGTGACATGTTGTTTGGATAATGAAATCACCGGTCAAATCATCTATACCCGAGTTTATCTGATGTAGTTCGATATCATTTTGCTGTATGGATTTGAAATCTGCCAGTTTGATTGTCTATTTCAGAGATGTTTAGTTCAAGAATTCAGTTTAAAAGTTTTTGAATTTCGTTCAAAAGCTAAACTCCAGCTGCCAACAGTTGTGGTCTGTGGCCCATGCAGGTGAAGGCATCTGCTGAGACGTGCCTGCAGATGAACGCACTCTACAGACAGGTTCTTAAAGAGTGCTTGACGCTGCGTGAAGGCCGCTTGGCTGAAGATCTTGTCCATGACCATGTGGAGGAACAGCTGGCCAGAGAGGTGCAACTGTGTGAGGACATCAGGCACCTAGTTCAGCAGAGGATCACTGAGGTGCTGAAACATCTGAGGTGACCTACCAACAGAATGATCATACACTAATATATATTTTTCTAATATATATAGTCTTCAGGCTTTATTTATGTTAAATCGTTGTCTTAAACTGATCTTCAGGACACTGCAGGAGATGCGTAGTCAACTGTTAGCTGACCAGAGGGACAAGGATGATGCCATAAATCTTAATACTCACTGCCTGAACTTGGACCTCCAGTCCCCCAGTATTGGATACAGATACAAAGCCTCTAGTATCACTAAAGAGTCAGTCTTTTAATCATATCTAATTCAGTGTTTTCTGTTTATACTGTCTTGCTATAAATTGACATCATCAAAACATTCTAATGTTAAGTCTTTATTAAATGCAGAACCTTGACTTATGAGCAGTGGGTATCACATTGCCAGGACATGAAGAAAGATGCAGAAAAGGTGGTCCTGGACTCCTCCTATTTCCGCAACATCCTGCAGTACTCACTCTCTGAGGTAGGAAACAGGGCGAAGGTAGCTTGAGTGCCACAGCTTACTACTTGGTGCTTATATTTCATTGTACTAAGTGGACAGGTATTAATTTTCCTGCCCTACAGCTGATTAATGCTCTGGAGGCCCAGCGCTCTGCTACAGAGTTCTCTTATCGCAAGAGGCTGGACGAATTAATCAGAGGCAAGAATGCTCTTGAATGGGAGAAGCAGCAGGTGAGACTGTGTCATATTTGCACTGTCAAATGTCAGCGTGAGCATGTGCTGGTTATGATGAGCAGCTTAGTGCCACCTCCTAATGTGAGATGTATAGGGTCCATAGATGGCATCACTGTCTAAAGAAACACATGTATATCCATTTTAATCTATTTTTACATCATTCTACATCATTTAAACACCTCAACTGAAAATTGCATGATGAATGGACCAATAGCAATGCTCCAAAATGACTTGAACACATTCTGGCTCCGTTGACTTACATTAAAAGTAAAGACTGTTTTTGTCCTCTCTTGTAAAGTTGCCATTTTGGATTTACTTTTTTTTCTTTGGACAGCAATGATATGCAAATTAGACACTTAACTAACTGCCAGTGGGTGCACTGCTGAAGCCAGAGATAGGATAAGCGATAAGATAATCCTTTATTAGTCCCACAGTGGGGACATTCACAGAGTTACAGCAGCAAAGGGATAGCAGGGCACTCAGTACAAAAATAATAATAAATAAACAATAATAAATAAATAAACAGTACATTAATAAGAACTCAAAAACCCTTAAGATTGCATTTACATATAATTGCACGTTTCTTCTTAATTGCACAGGGGGAATAGTAAGATATTGCCCATTATATTACACTAAATAAATTCTATTTTCTGTAAGTGTGTAGTATTTAAGTGTGTGTGTATGTAGTCCTCTATGTATATGTAGTCTGCTGGGAGCAGTGCTGTTTGTAGAGTCTAACAGCAGCAGGAAGGAAGGACCTGCTATACCGCTCCTTCACACACTTGGGGTGAAGCAGCCTGTCACTAAAGGAGGTGCCCAATGCTTATGCGTGGGGTGGGAGTCATTTTCCAGCATGGATGCCAGCTTGGCTAACTGGCTAAGTGGTTAATTTTGCTAATGCATGCTCACTGGAAGCAACCTCTACAGGCTTGCTCTGATTTTTACCAGTTTTTAAAAGCTTTATATGATTGCTGTCAAACTTTACAGTTGGCACTGCGCATTCTAGTACAGTAGGAGTCTTAGGTCTCGTACAAAGTAGTCTCAGGTTTGTGGGTAGCTGCTCAGCCATAGGAACCCATTTCTTGAATCTCCCAACGTACAGTCCTTGTGCTGGTGTTTCTGTCAGAGGCAGTTTGGAACAATGAATTAGTTTTATGTACTGAGTGCTTCAGCACTAGGTGGCCTGCGAGTTTGCATGGTCCAGCCATTGTTGCTTCTGTGTGCTACCCTTTCACAATAATGGCATTTACAGTTGACCGGGGACAGTGATGATATGAGGCAGTATCAAAGGCTCTTTTTTTGAATACAATAAATTTGTTGGCCTGATCTTTTTTATGTCTTCCTCATCTTGTGAAAGCCATCAAGGGTCATTGATGCTATTTAAAAAGGGTACTGAAATGAATAAACTACCTACATCCATAATAAGTTAAAGATTAATATGTGAGCTACTTAAGGTTTCTGTATATTAGATAAAAGGTTTTATTTACTTTATATGGTGCTAAATACGACTGTAAACCTGTAACTCTGTGTAACTGATGTCAGCTGACCGAAGCAATAAAAGAGCTGCAGACAGAGATGCAAAAGATGGAAAGACAGATCCTCAACTTTGGCTATGAGGAGCAGCGCATTCAGACTCGAGTGGACATCCTGGCTCAGAGATTGAACTATGAACTCTGTTTGGATCAGGTGAGTTGAATCCCTTGACAAAACATTTACAGGCGACTCATAAATCATACCTACCCTCCTGTGGTCTGCATTTAGAAACTATGAGCCCAGCGTGAACTGTACAGGGGATTGTGGTCTAGCGTCTTTTAGATGAGTGGATTAGTTTTAGTCTAATTTGGTTTTTATTTTCTTTCCCCCTGCTTCCTTAATAGTACAGCAGTTTCTCTATGGCTATTGTTAAAAAGCTCACTCTTCTTTGTTGTTCAGTTTGTGAGAAGTTCAAACTGCCTGAAGTCACAGTCCTAATACCCACCCTCCCTCATCCTAATGTAACTATTGTGATCAGTCATAGTGATATAGCTGTGATGCACATGAACTGATGAACTGGTTTGTTGTCAAATCAACAGTGTAACCTTTAAGAATAATATCATTAAAACATATGTTATAATGCATATTTCCATAGCTATCCTGCTCTGCTTACTTTGTTTTTGTAATCTGATTATATATTCCACACAGCATGTGGTCATTTACTACTCAACACTGTTAATATACTAATATCAATCTAGAGCCCTAGTGAAGTAACAGGTATCAAACTGTACTGCAGCCCAGCACTCAGCTCCAGCAGGACACTAAGACCCTGTGCAGGACCACCTTTACTCTTAAGAAGAAGCTGCTTCATGCACAGTAAGTCCATTTAAGATTGTGATATAATTCCTGATTGAATCTAGCAACACCTTAAGATTTGGTAAAGTACAGCAATGGGCTGTATGTAGCAACAGTCCACCAACTACTCCTTATTAATGACCACATATTCTGTAGCAACATTCGTTCACAAATTTCTAAAGAAATTTTGAGTAAAAGTAGTTTTTGTCTAATGAAGGTTTTATGCACTCATCCCATTTACACTCTGCAGAAAAACACTGGACACAATGTACAGTGACTTGTTCAATTTGGAGAACAGTGTGAATGAAAAGACCCACTTGATTGGAATAGTCCTTCAGTGTCAGATGATTCGCCAAAGACTTCTTGGCCTTTGTAGGATCCCCACTGACCAAGCAGACAGTCAGGATTCCTCTATCGGTGCAATGACTTTGCACGTTGTGGAGACTAATGGTCAGTGATAAACAGCAATATCTTCCCTGTATCTAAAACCCAACATCATCAGTCTAAACCTGAATAAAGGCATGTTGACACCAGTGTGCTGTTTATTGTTGTTGTGTAAACAGTGACTGCAGGTTACGGTGTTCTCCCTGCCTGCATTATTTATACGAGTAAGTGACCCGACGATAAACTGGGATGGTCGGATTATATTCCACTGCATTTATGATCATTAAACAAAGAGGCTGATTCTGGATCGTCACTCCTGTGGATGAGGTGAATACCAGCTCTGGTATGCTGTGTTTGACAGATCAGTGAAACACAGCTTGCGAATTTATAAACACCTATATTCCAATAATTCAGTCTTGAGGTGTAAATAGAGTCATGCAGAGTGGCCTGATGTGAAAATGTTTATAGCAGAGAAACGTACAGGCTCTGATTTCATTACAGTTATGATGATCAAAAACGGGTCACCATGTCTACAACATATGACATACAAATATAGCCATTTTATTTACTACCCAAAACCACCATGAATATACACACCTGTCTTGGGCTCTTATATGTAATATCAATGATGGAAATAATCATAAATCTAAAACTGTAAGCTCTCTTTGGCCAGAAGTTTGCCTCCCAGCACCACTGTATCAACATCTACGCCGTAAATGGATTAAAATAAATGTAAATCTAAAACATGCCTATATATATATATATATATATATATATATATATATATATATATATATATATATATATATATATATATATATATATATATATATATATATCATCAAGCATTTCATGTCAAAGCAACAAGTGTCTATGACCTGTCAATCACACAGTCAGAGGTCTATTTTTTTCCTACCCGTATTCGGATAAACCCCACCTCCTGAGCTGTGGTAGGCAAATGAGATCACTGGCTGTGTCTGAAATTGCATACATCTACTGCATCTACTACAAGTGCACTTAAAACGGTGCTGTGAAGTGACATAGTTAAAATATGTCGAGTGCACCTGGACACGATTTATTACACAAGCATAACATTGATCAAAACCAGTTAACCGACAGAAAGATGTTATGTTAATGTAACTACTAGACACAACAAAACCTGCATCCATTTTTTTCAGTGGATAGCATAACCTAATAAGCAGACACACTCCTGAAATATTAGTCAACTTTGAGAGGATTTTGTGATGTATGTGCAAATTTCAAATAAGCTTTTTATTTGAAATGACAGGATGTCAGGATAGTTTTCTTCTCTGATGAGATATTATATTAGTGTGAGCAATCTGATTAGTGTAACAGTAGAGTAACTCTGTTTGAGCGAATGGTAATAAGCGAAACCCACAGTCTGAATTTTTGGTACTTAAAGAATCAAACTAGCTTAATCAAAAGATCATCTTGAGAAGGGTCGTCTGGTTGTAAGGTGTACTTATATCGGATTTACACAGTGACATGAACAAGAACCTCATTTCACTGTAAATAACTATCAAGAAACAAAGCTTTTTTATTAATTTCTTCATTTTTGTTTTGCGCTAGTACAGAAGTACTCTGGAGACACATAAAAAAGTCATGCTGACTGCTTGGTATTGAATCATATATCAGTCTCTGAACTTGTAAGTAGCACTATCCAAAAAAGACCTGAAAATATCATGGAGCTTTTAAACTTCAAGTAAGTCACCAGTAGAATATATGAGAGCCTTTAAAGTGGCATGGTGGTCACGAATTACTATACTGAGGCCATGATTTACTCTGCTGAGACCACAAATTACTACTAAGGCCACAATTTACTTTACTGAGACCAAAATATTCTCCACCAACGCTACTAATTACTATATTGAGGCCATAATGTTCTATACTGATGCAAGAAATTGCTATATTATTGCAAAAAATAACTATACTGAGCCCACAAATCACTGTATACAAGTCATTACTTACCATTCTGAAGTCATGGCTCACTATACTGACACCACAATTTCCTATAAAGAGACCACAATTTACAATGTTAAGACCACAATCTACAATTCTGAGGCCATGACTTACTATACTGAGACCACAGTTTACTATATTGAGACCATAACATACTACACCGAGGCTAGTTTACTATATTGAGGCCATAACATACTACACTGAGACCAGTTTACTATATTAAGGCCATAACATACTACACTGAGACCAGTTTACTATACTGAGGCCATAACGTACTACACTGAAACCAGTTTACTATATTGAGGCCATAATGTACTATACTGAGACTACAGTTTACTATATTAAGGTCATAACATACTACACTAAGACCAGTTTACTATATTGAGGCCGTGACTTATGATACTGAGATCACAGTTTACTATATTTAGGCCATAACACACTATAGTCAGACCACAATTTACTATATTTAAGCCATAATGTACTATACTAAGACCACAGTTTACTATACGGAGACCATAATGTACTATACTTAGACCACAATGTGCTGTACTGAGACCACAATTTACTATATTGAGGTCATTACTACAATAGGACCACAATTTACTATACTGAGGCCCTAACGTACTATACTGAGACCACTTTACTATATTGAGGCCATTACTACACTGAGACCACAATTTACTATACTGAGGCCCAAATGTACTATACTGAGACCAGTTTACTATATTGAGGCCATAATGTACTATACTCAGACCACAATTTACTATACTGAGGCCATAATGTACTATACTCAGACCACAGTTTACTATACTGAGGCCATAATGTACTATACTCAGACCACAATTTACTATACTGAGGCCATAATGTACTATACTCCGACCACAATTTACTATATTGAGGCCATAATGTACTATACTGAGACCACAATTTACTATATTGAGGTCATTACTACAATGAGACCACAATTTACTATACTGAGGCCCTAACATACTATACTGAGACCACTTTATTATATTGCGGCCATTACTACAATGAGACCACAATTTACTATACTGAGGCCCTAATGTACTATACTGAGACCAGTTTACTATATTGAGGCCATAATGTACTATACTCCGACCACAGTTTACTATATTGAGGCCATAATGTACTATACTTCGACCACAGTTTACTATATTGAGGCCATAATGTACTATACTCAGACCACAATTTACTATATTGAGGCCATAATGTACTATACTTAGACCACAATTTACTATACTGAGGCCATAACGTACTATACTGACACCAGTTTACGATATTGAGGCCATAATGTACTATACTGAGGTCATTACTACAATGAGACCATAATTTACTATACTGAGGTCATTACTACAATGAGACCACAATTTACTATAATGAGGTCAGTTACTACAATGAGACCACAATTAACTATACTGAGGTCATTACTACATTGAGACCACAATTTACTATAATGAGGTCATTACTACATTGAGACCACAATTTACTATAATGAGGTCATTACTACAATGAGACCACAATTTACTATACTGAGGTCATTACTACAATGAGACCACAATTTACTATACTGAGGTCATTACTACAATGAGACCACAATTTACTATAATGAGGTCATTACTACAATGAGACCACAATTTACTATACTGAGGCCATAATGTACTATACTGAGACCAGTTTACGATATTGAGGCTATAATGTACTATACTGAGACCACAGTTTACTATACTGAGACCACAATTTACTATACTGAGGCCATAACGTACTATACTGAGACCAGTTTACGATATTGAGGCTATAATGTACTATACTCAGACCACAATTTACTATATTGAGGCCATAATGTACTATACTCAGACCACAATTTACTATATTGAGGCCATAATGTACTACACTCAGACCACAGTTTACTATACGGAGACCATAATGTACTATACTTAGACCACAATGTGCTGTACTGAGACCACAATTTACTATATTGAGGTCATTACTACAATAGGACCACAATTTACTATACTGAGGCCCTAACGTACTATACTGAGACCACTTTACTATATTGAGGCCATTACTACACTGAGACCACAATTTACTATACTGAGGCCCAAATGTACTATACTGAGACCAGTTTACTATATTGAGGCCATAATGTACTATACTCAGACCACAATTTACTATACTGAGGCCATAATGTACTATACTCAGACCACAGTTTACTATATTGAGGCCATAATGTACTATACTCAGACCACAATTTACTATACTGAGGCCATAATGTACTATACTCCGACCACAATTTACTATATTGAGGCCATAATGTACTATACTGAGACCACAATTTACTATATTGAGGTCATTACTACAATGAGACCACAATTTACTATACTGAGGCCCTAACATACTATACTGAGACCACTTTATTATATTGAGGCCATTACTACAATGAGACCACAATTTACTATACTGAGGCCCTAATGTACCATACTGAGACCAGTTTACTATACTGAGGCCATAATGTACTATACTCCGACCACAATTTACTATACTGAGGCTATAATGTACTATACTCCGACCACAGTTTACTATATTGAGGCCATAATGTACTATACTTCGACCACAATTTACTATATTGAGGCCATAATGTACTATACTCAGACCACAATTTACTATATTGAGGCCATAATGTACTATACTTAGACCACAATTTACTATACTGAGGCCATAACGTACTATACTGACACCAGTTTACGATATTGAGGCCATAATGTACTATACTGAGGTCATTACTACAATGAGACCACAATTTACTATAATGAGGTCAGTTACTACAATGAGACCACAATTTACTATACTGAGGTCATTACTACATTGAGACCACAATTTACTATAATGAGGTCATTACTACATTGAGACCACAATTTACTATAATGAGGTCATTACTACAATGAGACCACAATTTACTATACTGAGGTCATTACTACAATGAGACCACAATTTACTATACTGAGGTCATTACTACAATGAGACCACAATTTACTATAATGAGGTCATTACTACAATGAGACCACAATTTACTATACTGAGGCCATAATGTACTATACTGAGACCAGTTTACGATATTGAGGCTATAATGTACTATACTGAGACCACAGTTTACTATACTGAGACCACAATTTACTATACTGAGGCCATAACGTACTATACTGAGACCAGTTTACGATATTGAGGCTATAATGTACTATACTCAGACCACAATTTACTATATTGAGGCCATAATGTACTATACTCAGACCACAATTTACTATATTGAGGCCATAATGTACTACACTCAGACCACAATTTACTATATTGAGGCCCTAATGTACTATACTGAGACCAGTTTACTATACTGAGGCCATAATGTACTATACTCAGACCACATTGAGACCACAATTTACTATAATGTGGTCATTACTACAATGAGACCACAATTTACTATACTGAGGCCATAACGTACTATACTGAGACCAGTTTACGATATTGAGGCCATAATGTACAACACTGAGACCACAATTTACTATATTGAGGCTATAATGTACTACACTCTGACCACAATTTACTATATTGAGGCCACACCTTACTACATTGAGGCCAGGAGTTATAAGATGCGGGCTACTTTTATATTTATTTTAAAAGCTGCATTTTATTTTCACAGTGTACACAGTATGCTGTTTGTTACTCTGTGAGTAGGGTGTAGGCTGAGGTTCTCGATGCTGGACGCAGCCCTTGTGCGCGTGAACGCTCAGCCCACCCAGGCGCGGGAGGGGCCGGGCTTGGCGGAATACGGGTGGGGGAAAAACGCGGGTCAGATTTATTGTAGCAACGAGCCTTAGCGACGCAGAGAGTCCATGGCGACAAGGGTCGCGGGGTCCTGGATCATGTGTAGGAATGCAACACGTCTGTAACACGTCTGAGAGACCAGTTGGTTAACTAACTACTGAAACATCACAGTCCAGTCGTAAAGAGTGAAAATGGGCTGCGGGAGCTCCAACATTACGGTGGTCGAGCCCGTGAAACCGGACAGCCTGGACCTAAACGAGGTAAGACACCTCGCCCCGCTTTCCCGCTCCGCAAAGCGGGAGAAACATTTCCAGCTTCAGAAAAGAGAATCGGTGGGAAGAGCCGACGTGTTTGAGAAGTTTGTTTGGTCGATAGTCCATCAACACTTTTTAGTCCACATTAATTTTTAATCAGTCTGGACGTCCCGCCGTGTCTGGAGCTGAGAGTCACTGTGTTGTGGGTTTCAGCGACTGTGTTGATTGTGTTAAACCCTCAGGCTTTATCCGCGCGCGGAGGAGCTCGTGGTGACTCCGCCGTTTCCAAGAACACCACGGACAGTGGACTGGGGCTCGAGGCTGGAGAGACCACCGGCCTACCGGGGGCCGTTCCCAGGATACTCCTACCACTGAGAGGTAGGAGGGAAAAGCAGTCCGTCACTAGGTTTGCTGTCTTGGGTCACTGAGACTTTACACAAACTTACACATTGAATATATATATATATATATATATATATATATATATATATATACACACACACACAATCTACAATACTGAGGCCATTGCGTACTACACTGAGACTATATATATATATATATATATATATATATATATATATATATATATATATAATGAATCCAGGTGTTTAATATCATCTACAGTATTGAGTGAACTCTAAAAGGCTGAATTTAATCTCAATTAAAAACTCATTTAAAATATAGACATTGGCTGGAATGCATTCCTGTCACTCCTCCAGCTCCATCTCACTAGAGGTGTTAATTATTTGACCCTCTAGGTGTTAATTCCACTGTCAGGAGCTTGCTGTGTAGGTCTGGTCACTAGGTGGCAGACTTTCTTTATGGTTCTTATACAAAGTTGACTAAGGCTCTTCACTAAGGTTTTCTGAAGCTACACTCTAAACCTTGAAAAGTTGGGCCTACTCAAAATATTGTTGCCTTGGATGAATTAAGTTTTGAAACTTTCCTTTTTATAAGTTAAGAAGTTATACATGGATTTAAACACTGTTTAACAACCAAAATATAAATCACACAATATTCCAGAAACCTAAGTTCTTCTTACTTAAAGTTTTAAAACATTTTAAATTGTAATGATGACAGTCTGAGATTTAAAAGCTCTTTTATAAGGGTCTTCGCAAATGCATACTGCATAACATGAACAATACATGGCAGAGCTGACAATAGTTTTAAGTTTTGGTACAACCAAACTGACTACTGAGCAGAGACACTAAACACATTCATGGTTAGGACATCTAAAACATGTGCAGTGCATCCAAAGTTGTATTTTTGCCCAGATATGACTTTTAAATGTATTGCTTTTTTTAAATGTGTTGTTTGTCTGAAGCAAAATAATAAGATAATGAACCGCAATAAACAGAACATCCTGACTAAGCTAGGAATTCTGGGTAACTCCACCCCTTACATTGCTTGTCACTGTGAGTTTGCTCAAACAGCTTACCTGGATTAAGTGATTGCAACTAATTGCAAGAAAATAAGTAGATATAACTTAATCGTTCAACTACAGATAACGTCAGGGCTTTCAGTGTACCCTTATCTAAATATATATACTGAGACATTTAGCCTGAAGAACTTCTAACTATGACTGTAACAGAAACGCAGCAGTGACCTCTTCATGTCTGTACCATTAGCTCAGAGTCCGAGGCCAGTACAGGAGAGCCAGAGGCCCGAGTCCAGTGTGATTCTGGAGGAGCTGCTGAGTCAGGGCATCATCCCAGCCCAGCCTAAAGTCACTGGCAGTGGAGAGGCCTACAACATCCTGGTGAGCAGTGTGATGAGGTGCAAGCACGGTATCCAGTGCTGTCGCTTTCTTTAAAATAAATAAATTTCAGTTTGGCTGCGTGAATGTGTAATGTGTGTCGTGTCCTGTAGCTGGATGATGCAGGGAGGCCGAGGAGGAGGCCACCACCTCGTCTAGAGTCGCTGAAGGTTCGTAAAGAACAAGAGGTCATGAAAAAGGAAGACATCGAAGAGAAGATGAGACAAGTGGAAGAGAGGAGAAAGGTACAGCAGAATCTAATCGAATTCTGATTTTCCAGTTTGTACTGTATTATTGCCCCAAATAATTATTTCTGCAGGCCACCTGCTTTACAAACACTACTGCTTTGTGTTCAGCAAACATCAACTAAAGCATTATTTTCTAACTCCAGCCCTGGAGTTCCCCTGCACTGCATAGTTTCTTGTTTTCCCTCCTCCAGAACACCTGACTCAGCTCAATAGGTTAGGTTAATGATTAGCAAATGCTATGATTCAGGTGTGTTGGAGCAGAGAAAAACAAAACTATGCAGAGGGAGCTCCAGAGGAACACATAACTGATACAAAGGTTCTCGATTCCAGCCCTTCATAGTTTCACGTATTCTTTGTACCGTACCGACACACCTCTTAAAGCTTAAATGGGCATTTTGGCCTACAGGTAGCATTTAAAGATTAATATTTAGCAATATTATTAAAATCAATATTGAAGATTTTTTGTTTAAAATTATCTAAAATTATTAACAGACTACTGAGAAAAATTAGAGTTGACGTCTACTGAAGTTCGCATCCTAACCCACTAACCATGACCAGTCCTGTCTTGTAGTACCACTTTGTAACCTAAAGAGGCGATAGTGAGTCGCCGTAGTATCAGTTCCAGCATGAGAGGATGAAGAAATTGTACTACTGCCCCAATTGCGTATTCTAACCTCTTGTCAGTCATGTTGAAGGTCCTGCTCCTGGTCAGACCATTTAAGGACATGCAGTCAAACAAACAAACAGTAAACAAAACGATAGCTGAAGTTCTTGAGCAGTGACAGTTTTGACCATCGTCATCTGCTGAAACAAAAAAGCAAAACGAGGGTTAACATTATCAGTGCTTTCCACTGTTGGAGTCACTTAGAAGTTTAATGCTGAACTTCCTTCCTTACTGGTAAGCGGTATAGAGGGAGGTGTCCATGGACTGGACATTTTCTGGTAATATGTTGACCCCTATTTGTTTGGAGTATATAAATTCAACAGTCTGTGTCATCTTACATACATTTTTTGTAATATTCTAAAAAGCAGCACCACACCGGTCAACCTCATTATCGTCTCCTACTACAATACCCAGGATGCATTGTGCAAATGCATTGTTCAGCTATTTAGAATATACAATCAATACAGGAAAGTACAGCTATAAGGAAAATCCTGCTAGTGTAGCCACTCATGCAGAGACTGACATAACTAAATGATAACTAAATGATATTCAGCCTCTTAGCTGGCAAAAGAAAAACTCTTTAATTAATCTTCCTTTGTAGTGTTTCAAATGTTCTTTCACCTCCAATATGCATGATCAGACTTTCCAAATCCAGGAAATCTCTAACTCTACTGTGACACCACTGTAGGAAGCAAGTAGGCTTGTTTACGACAGAGGGTTTAAGGGTTAAGCTGATCATTTTAATGGTTGTCATTGATTAGTTGGATCAGTTTAATTCTGTTAACATTAGCTGTGGAGCACAGTTCCAATACCAGAGCCCTAGTGGGAAAGATGATGTTGAAAACTCTGGGAGGAAGAGGAAGAAACATTAAAGGGAACTAAAGTGTGCTGCAGCAGGAACTACTTAAAACAACACCAGAAATAATTACAATAAAATAAAATAAAATTACAATAATTTACAGTAAAACAATTACAATAAAATACAGATTTGGCTGCTGATTCATTTCGCACACCACTGTAAGCTATCGTTTCTCTGTGCATAGGAACGGGAAGAGGAGCTGCGGACCAGACTAAGGGCCAAGTCTGCAAGACCCCGCGGAGCTGCTTTGGTTGGGGCAGAGCTTGATGCTGAAGCTCCCCATCTACCATCCACAGACAAAGAGTTCAGCAGTTCAGGAGGGTCTGTGGATAGAAGACTGACTGACTCTCCCGAGCTGGAGAACGACTCAACGTTTCAGCAGAGTGAAAATGCTGATGAGTTCTTTTAGCCTAGGGTTGCCCTTGCATTGAATCTGGGCAAGCAGAGCATATTTCTTATACTTAGTATATATTTAGCATTATACAGGCACACACATATATATGTGTGTGTATATATATATATATACACTCGGGGAAGGGTTTTTTGCACTTGCACTTTATTATGCTTTAGTTAGCTTTTTAATACTTAACTTCTACGCTGATTTAAAGCGGGACTGCACTGATTTTTCCTACATGATTAAAAAGCTATGATGTGAACAAAGTCATTTAGAATGGTGTGATGTGAAATGCTTTATTCTTGGGAAATTTAGCAGGTCAGAGTGGTTCTCAGTGGTGGTGATAGGAACCATACGTCTAAAGGGTTGAATGCCTCTAGAAGCTTTGTCATGGAAAGATGCATGAAGTGGTTAGACACTGCCTGACAGTTTTGTGGCTTAAAATGTATTTTAATTCATTTATTTTAATCCATTCACTGCGGAGAAGTACATGCAGAATATTGTGAGACAACATAGTCCCTAAAGAAAACACATATTTTCAGATTATGCCTATTTTACTATCATGGTCATTAGATAATAACTCAAGAAAGACATGTCGGTTCAGTGATGGTATATGTTTGTGTATGTAGACATCATGACCCCTGGTTCCATTCACCTCCACTGTAAAGAAGTCAGGGTCTTTAAGTTTCTCTACACTGAACAAATTTCACATTAAACCATCCTGAATGAATCTGTTTACCTACCAAGGACGAAATGGTGGTGGAATTCCCCTTTAACACAGCTTAACTGACATACTGGATGTTTGTGAACATGCTGCATAGAACAATGTGGCTCACGTGAGTTCCATGAGTTGCCATTCTGTGAAAATGATTACGCGTATCATTCTTTACTACCTTTATTCTTTTAGATGCTATTTTCCAAAGACACATGAAATGTAAGCCACTTTCTTAGGCATATAGCAATTAATCACAGTAATTAATAGTATAAGAAGAACTACTGTAGCGTGTACATCAGGTTCAGGCTTTTTGTGTCAAACTCAGAGGAGACATTATGGATCAATTTCTTTGCCAAGGCTTTCGATATACACGATACATTCAAGTATGCATAATGAATGCACATTAAATATATTTATGTGTAAATGTGTCAGTTTCATTGATCTTTATCAATCAAAGTGTTGTCAAGACAGCCCTGCAGGCTAGCACTGCAGCTGCAATGAAACAAGGCTGTGCATTGCTGCTTAGTCCACAAGGTGGTACTGTTTGGTCAGCTGGTCATTGTGTTCTAATGACAGCTTTAACCGTGCAGCCAAGGTGTGAAGCCGAATGTGATCTTCCATGTGGTCATTGCATGTAACTTTATCTCTCTGTAATTAGCAAAGTGACAAAACTAGGTCTCATTAAAATGCAGGGTTTTGTTTTCTTATATATTATACACTGACTGTGCACTTTGTTTAAGAACACCTTATTGTAGCAACACAAAATGTTTATCAACTCTATTTACTACACAGATGGATTTATAGTACTACAATTACAGACTGTAGTCTAACTTTGTTAGTAACCTTTCACCCTGTTGTCCAGTCGTTAACCCCACAGGACCACCACAGAGCAGGCATAATTTGGGTAGTGGGTCATTCTCAGCACTGCAGTAACACTGACATGGTGCTGGTACGAGTAGATCAGCCACTGAGTGCTGCTAGATTGATGCTTGTCTACCAACCAAGACTATCCAGTTGACAGACTAGTGAATGAACTGCACAAACTGTGAGGCAGAAGACCTGTTGTCTTTGACTTGAGTACCAACAAGGCAAGTGTATCTAATAGAGTGGACAGTGAGTCGACACAGTGTTTAAAAACTCCTGCAGCACAGTTGTGTCTAATCCACTCATACCAGCACAACAAACACAAACACACCTCCACCAGGTCAGCGTTACTGCAGTGCTAAAAATAATAATAACCTACTCCTGACCATTGAATAACAGAGTAAAGGTGGAATAACAAAGTATACAGAGAACTGTAATTGTAGAACTTAAGAGTGCACCTATACGGTAAGTGGAGCTGATAAAATAGACAATGAGTGTAGATACAGGTTGGTGTTCCTAGTGAAGTGCTCAGTGAGTGTATTCTGCTGTCAGTAATTTGTCTGAAACACATACATTTAAACAATAGAAGAGTTATCTTAAGAGTTATATTATACCTATACTAGGTATGTTTCTTGTTCCTTTATCAGATATGTGTGCAAGTCATGACCTTGGACCCATAAGTGATTTATATAAGACAGATATGAGAGTTATACTTTTTTGAAATCATTTATCGATGAGCACATCTTTGTTGGAAATAACAGCATAACACAGCATGTAATAAGTACTGAAATACTAAAATGGCCATATTGGCCAGGCCCAACAATTCAAAATGCAAATGAAGGGAGGCCAAGGAACAAGGGAATGCAACAGGATAGGTTTCAATTGTAATCCTGCTGAAATCCAAACCTATCTCTATTACAGCAGCTCTGTTCTGGGCTTAACTGAGCATAAATAAATTAGTGGACGTGCTAGCTTGCCAAAGATGCTCTCTACAAGGTTCATGTCACGCCTTCATGGCTGGATGGTCGCTGACATTTTTTTCTGTAAAGCCTCAGTTATGCATCCCAGGGCGTGGGGCGTCAGAAGCCAGGCGAAGCGTGGTGGACCCCGCAAAACAGACGACCTCTCGGGTTGCACGCCTCCACAAAACCCACAGCAGTCGAGTGATATGGAAGTGCAGGGTCTAAATGACTGGCCATATTAATAATTCACTGGGCACTGTATTGAGTTACCTACCTAGTTAGAATTACAGGTAGACCTAGAAAATTAGGCCTATCAGCTGTTTCTGTTTGTTTGAAAGAGTAAGGCTGACTTCACCTACATTGATAAGGACTCTTTGTGATTGCCTGGAAATGAGCAACAGAAATGTTGCAATTTAAAACTAAGTCAACAAAATGAAAAAGAAATATTTAAGATTCTTCACTATACTTATATAACTATGTCAACCATGTAAAAGCCTTGGGCTACAAAAAGGTCAGTTTCATCTTTTCATTTAAGCACGTGTTAAGATGGCTCTCAGGTGGATTCAATCTACTCATCACAGGCTTTTGTGTAAACTTGTGGCGTACATGCTGTTAGTAATGAAAAAAGGGGTACAAACCAAATGTGTCAAAGAAGCATCTGGTTAGGGAATTATTTTATTAATAGTAATCAGTGTGTTGCTCAGGAAAAACAAATCTCATTTTTTGGAATTCATTAATGGGGTCCCACAGGACTCTATCAGAGGACCAATGCTCTTTACATTATATCTTAATAAAACTGGAAAACACATGGATAATTGTAGATGGCTTCTCTGTAACACTAGACATGGACATTTTGCAGAAAGATTTTAATTTTGAAATTTTGAAATTTGAAAACTTGTTTGAAACTAGTGCCGAATGAAGGAAAGATAAATTGTTGGTACTTTTAATTGTTGATAAATTTAATGGTACTGTTATTGACCATGTTCTAAACTATATTTGGGAATTTGCATTGATGATAAGTTATATATTTAGGGCACACACATTTTTTTTTTGAGTAAAAAAAAAAATTAATTAATTTCTATTATTTTTTAATAGAACAGAGTTTGTCAGTTTTATCAATATTAGATTAGGCTGACCTAAAATTAAAATTCTAAAATAAAAATCTAAACTGAATTCTTGCCTCTTTTTAAACAGTTTGGTTGATGAGAGTTGTTGGTGTAATTCTATGTAACTTCAGGTTTGCTTTAATTATTTTGTTAGTTCAAATTATTTTAATGTTTTAGATATTTGATGTTGTTATTACTGTTGTATTGTATGTTTTACAGAATCCCTGTGTTCGTTGTCCAGTATACAGTATACACAGAGAGCAGGAGGTTCACTACTGGTCTCAGACAGCTCACTGGATATCTATAGTCCTTCTACTAATTGTAAAGCTAGAAGAATTCAATACCGTGTAATGTAAATTACGCGAGCTATATTACACACCCACACCAAGACATAGGGAGATTCATGCTGGCACATTGCTTTCTTTGTCCTTTCAGTGTAACATCATCTGAAAAGCACAAGTCCTCTGGTGCACACCTGTCTCAAAACCATGTCGTTTCTGGCCCACAGGGTGGCTTCTTAACCACCTGTCACATTGTCCCAGAGGACACACTGACCATTTGGTGGGTTTTAAAGAAAGTAATTGCGCTTGCATGCAGACTCCTTCAGAAAGAAGCCCAAAACTCTAAAAGACCAAATGAGAAAGTGAATATTGCAACAAGTAGACTCACTAAAATGTGAGTTATAAGAAAAGGAAATAATAATACAGAGATTTCCATTAATTTTTGCAGACTTACCCAAACCTTAACCAGCACTAGGCCTAACACTAACCCTAAAACTGACCATAATCTTAAAAGGTAATAGTTTAC
Organism: Megaleporinus macrocephalus; assembly: GCA_021613375.1. NCBI lineage: Eukaryota > Metazoa > Chordata > Actinopteri > Characiformes > Anostomidae > Megaleporinus > Megaleporinus macrocephalus. The sequence goes on from CM038703.1 coordinate 16,555,156, forward strand.
ATTGTCCACAAGAACAAGGGTCCCCACAATGTGAGTTTATGGAGATGTTTTAGTCCCTACTATGTGGCATAAATCTGCAAACACATGGGTTATCTTTGTTTCTGTGAATTGTGGGGAGGTTTGGCGCATTGCATATGACTTTTATTAATTTTCTGGAGACTTACCCAAACCTTCACCAGCATTAAGCCTAACACTAACCCTAAAACTGACCGTACTCTTAAAAGGTAATAGTTTACATTGTCCACAAGAACAAGGGTCCCCACAATGTGAGTATATGGAGATGTTTTGGTCCCTACTATGTGGCATAAACCTGCAAACACATGGGTTATCTTTGTTTCTGTAAATTGTGGGGAGGTTTGGGGCATTGCATATGACTTTTATTCATTTTCTGTAGACTTACCCAAACCTTAACCAGAACTACAACTAGCCTAACACTGGCCTTACACTAAAATTAATTCATTTACATTGTACAGTGGCAAGAGGTCCCCACAATGTGAGTATATGGAGATGTTTTGGTCCCTACTATGTGGCATAAACCTGCAAACACATGGGTTATCTTTGTTTCTGTAAATTGTGGGGAGGTTTGGGGCATTGCATATGACTTTTATTAATTTTCTGGAGACTTACCCAAACCTTCACCAGCATTAAGCCTAACACTAACCCTAAAACTGACCGTACTCTTAAAAGGTAATAGTTTACATTGTCCACAAGAACAAGGGTCCCCACAATGTGAGTATATGGAGATGTTTTGGTCCCTACTATGTGGCATAAACCTGCAAACACATGGGTTATCTTTGTTTCTGTAAATTGTGGGGAGGTTTGGGGCATTGCATATGACTTTTATTCATTTTCTGTAGACTTACCCAAACCTTAACCAGAACTACAACTAGCCTAACACTGGCCTTACACTAAAATTAATTCATTTACATTGTACAGTGGCAAGAGGTCCCCACAATGTGAGTATATGGAGATGTTTTGGTCCCTACTATGTGGCATAAACCTGCAAACACATGGGTTATCTTTGTTTCTGTAAATTGTGGGGAGGTTTGGGGCATTGCATATGACTTTTATTAATTTTCTGGAGACTTACCCAAACCTTCACCAGCATTAAGCCTAACACTAACCCTAAAACTGACCGTACTCTTAAAAGGTAATAGTTTACATTGTCCACAAGAACAAGGGTCCCCACAATGTGAGTATATGGAGATGTTTTGGTCCCTACTATGTGGCATAAACCTGCAAACACATGGGTTATCTTTGTTTCTGTAAATTGTGGGGAGGTTTGGGGCATTGCATATGACTTTTATTCATTTTCTGGAGACTTACCCAAACCTTAACCAGAACTACAACTAGCCTAACACTGGCCTTACACTAAAATTAATTCATTTACATTGTACAGTGGCAAGAGGTCCCCACAATGTGAGTATATGGTGATGTTTTGGTCCCTGCAATGTGGTATAAACCTGACCCCCCCCCCACACACACACAAACATAATACACACACACACACACACACACACACACACACACATTTATCAAAGCAACAAGTGTTCTTGGACAGTCCTGTGGTTTTTCAACAGAGCCACACACAACCGGCTCCGTTGTACCGCTGCCCAGCTGTTGGTAGGCGCGTGTGGTGGGCGTGACCTATATAACGCCCCGCCCTCCTCTCCTCCCTGTGGGCGTGGCTTCGCGGGGCGCATTTAGCAATGGGGTCAGAAGCACTTAGCAGAAGTCACGTCAGTTACGCCGGGGAGTTCAAGCAACCTGAGGATCACAATCCGCTCCACATTTTCCTCCCAAGTGACAATAAATCTACCTCGAGCAACCAAGTCTGTAGCCTGAAAGCCGCGTTTTCTACTTCTCAGCAACTACTTCTTCATTTTCGGTCCCCCGCTGGTCCGCGCGTGCACTTCTACAGGAATACCAGTAGCGGGAAAGTTGTACCGACTCTGAAAACATTGCACTACGTCTCCGTAACTGTTTTGCACTTGAGTATTTGTTTTTTTTTTGAGGATGCATACCACCCAAAAGGACACGACTTATACCAAGATATTCGTCGGAGGTCTTCCGTATCACACCACAGATTCCAGCCTGAGGAAATATTTCGAAGTGTTTGGGGAAATCGAGGAGGCTGTCGTTATAACCGACAGACAGACTGGGAAGTCCAGGGGTTATGGTTTTGTAAGTAGTCTTTTTTTATTATTTTTATTCCCACTTTGTGGCATCACTGTCAAAACATCACAGCTGCTGTTATTCTTGAGTGTTTGAACCCAACAAAAGCTGTTTTGCTGTTCGCCAGCTTCGTGCGCGAGTTGTCCCGTTCCACCTTAAATGGTGCAGCAGTTACGGTCTGACGCCTCGTCAGACCGTAACTGCTGCACCATTTAAGGTGGAACGGGACAACTCGAACACGAAGCCGGCGAACGGAAAAGCAACTACAGCCCCATAACACATCACATGTTGTGTTTAATGTGAGAGGGAGCTTTGCTTCGTGTTGTTGATCCCAAAACAGTCTCGTAGGCATGAAAGCCTTAAACTCCAGGCAGCCCTCGTGGTTCTTTTCCTCAGAGAGCAGGGTGGGACAGCTAATGACAGAGCGATTAGCTAAAGCCCTCGGTTTGGCCTCTTCAGTGTGGGGGGATTTTTCTCCCTCTCTCTAGATAAAAACGAAAACATCTTTCTTGAAGAATCCTTCACTTCTTCTTCTTTTTACATGTTGGCTGATGTTTTTCAGCATGTCTCTACACACAATACAAATGCAGCTGACAGGCTTTCCCTGGAAAGAGAAACTGTGACACACCACTTTGAAAAAAAAAACACTGTCGTTAAGCATAGAGGCTAATCATGGCCAGCCTAACTCTCTAATGGGGCTCTGTTGGCTCAGCTGTGGGGGGCTAAGAGCGGCCCCTGATAAAGCCTCTCATGGCCAGAGAGTAAACACAGTGGCCTGCGAGTTGTTGACCGTCCACACAGCTAAAGTGGAGTCTAACAGTTTCTCTGAAGTGGAGGGATTTCACAACCAACTGACTGCCTGTCAGCCCACCCTGTATCCAAATGAGGTTGTTTTCTGACATTTCCATGAGCCGTATATGAAAGAACTATGGGTTAATGAGAAATGTGAATCCGTACTCACTATACAGTGCTGTTTATGAGTCATAAAATAATGCAGTCTAAGTCCTCAGAGGTGACACAATCATTGTAACGGAGTTCAAAGTACTGTTCCAAACCTCTTTACTTTTAATTCAAGTGTCACTTATCTATCTTATGGGCCTGTTCTTAGAGTTTGTTTTCTCTCTTTCCAACCTCTGTGAGACCAGGTGACGATGGCCGACCGCTCTGCAGCAGACAGAGCTTGCAAGGACCCCAACCCCATTATTGATGGCAGGAAGGCCAACGTAAACCTGGCTTACCTGGGAGCCAAGCCACGTGTAATGCAGCCAGGTGAGGATCTCCGTATCTCTTGGAGCGGACCATTGCTTTTTCTTGTAGACGTTAATAAAATGAGTAATAAAAAACAAGTATCCTGAAAATAGTAACTTTACAGGAGAGGGCAATAATGTTCTTTACTTTTAATGTACGTCAATGTAAAGAGGTTTTATTGATTTTTGGATATGTTCTATTGGTCCATTCATCTTGGAACGTTCATAGTATATAAAGAACAAATTATGTGTTTAAATGATATAGAAAACTAAATAATATAGAGAGATACCTGTTTTTCTTAGGACAGCGACGGTGGGTAGCACTGATTGATTGTAATTCTTGAAAATGGCTAATTTTGCTGATTGAAAATGCTTGGGCATAGGTTTGGTCTCAACTTTGGAAGGAACACAACAACCCACCAGTTAACCGCCCCCACGTCCAATAACATCCCCAACCTCAGGGCTGTATGCTTAGCAAAAAGTCTAATGCAAAACAACTGCCATAATTCGTTTATGAGTAAGATGCGCATTGCAATGATCTAATATAACTTCACTCCAAAGATAATATTGGTAGTAACAATTCTGTCTGTCCAAAATATTGATATGGACATACGCAAACCTACGCCCATGCTTGTATCCCACTGGAGGCTAATGAACAATGAGCTAACCTACGTTTCTCATGAATTCTGTACATAGGTTTCACGTTCGGAGTACCCCAAATTCACCCAGCGTTCATCCAAAGACCTTATGGGTAAGACTAAGCACTACTTTCCAGAGAAGAGAAGTTGACTGAGTGTGCAGGATGAGAAAGGTTAACAACCGTTAGCCATACCATGTGTTTCATAATTGCATCCCAATCATACAAAATCCATTTTCCTTAGACTTAAGATTGTCCCAATCACTACTACACTACATCTGACTTTACATATGTATACATGGAATCTATTCTGGAATTCTGGCATCTGTTACAGAGATCACCAATGCTTAACCACAAATTTCCCCCCTTTTGAATAATTCATAGAATTAGGTATGCGTGTATGTTGAAAAGAGTGAGAGTGTGTGTGTGTTTTGTATGTGTGTGACATGTTCTTTCATTGGCTGTAGCCTGACTCAATGTTGTCTTTCTCTGGTCCGACAGGCTCGATATGGGTTAAGCTAACTGATGGTTTGAGGAATAGCTCTGAGGGCATTGCACAGATCAGTAGCTACCGTACCTGTAGACTCAAACACACACAAACAAGCTCAAATGGTGATTACAGATGCATGTATGTTGGTTTTTATTGTGGTTTGGACTTTCATTTTAATAGTACATAGAGCTGTGTGTGCCTTTTTTACCGTTATGAAGTGGTTTTAATAGCTAAACTGTGTGCTTTGTTTTTTTTAATTTACTGGGGAGGGGACAGGCTGATTTTGGGGTGTTGATTTTCAGTGTTGTGGAGGAGTAATAACTTTGCCAGGGGCAGCAAAGTGGGGTTTTCCTTTGATGCTTTTTTTATTTAAGTTTTTTTGCTGGAGCTTGTTTTTTGTGTTTTCTGGTGTCTTGTTTTTTGGAGTGAGTGCAATCTTTCTGTGTGACATTGTTGAAACCCCTTTCCTCCACCCAACCTCAACCAAACAAACAACCCAACAACAACTTGCTTGCACGTTGCTGTTTTGTTTCTTTTTCTTTTTTTGGCTTTATTTTCCTTTCTTCCGTTACCACTCACATCTGTCATGACTGTGACAGACTTGTAGTTTAGCTTTCTCTCTGTTGCGTTCTTCTTTATGATCTGTCCATTTTCCTTGGTCTCTCTCTCTCTCTCTCTCTCTCTCTCTCTCTCTCTCTCTCTCTCTCTCTCTCTCTCTCTCTCTCTCTATTTCTTTCTCTCTCTCTCTCTCTGTCTCTCTGTCTCTATTTCTTTCTCTCTTTCTCTCTCTCTCTCTCTCTCTCTCTCTCTCTGTTGTGTTTTTCTCTATGATCTGTCCATTTTCCTTGGTCTCTCTATTTCTTTCTCTCTATCTTTCTCTCTTTCTCTCCTCTCCTTCTCTCTCTGTTGTGTTTTTCTCTATGATCTGTCCATTTTCCTCTTTTTCTCTCTTTCTGTTGCATTCTACTCTATGATCTGTCCATTTTCCTTAGTCTCTCTCTCCCCTTCTCTTTCTCTGTTGTTTTTCTCTATGATCTGTCTTCTCTCTCTCTCTCTCTCTCTCTCTCTCTCTCTCTCTCTCTCTCTCTCTCTCTCTCTCTCTCTCTCTCTCTCTCTCTCTCTCTCTCTCTCTCTCTCTCTCGCCCTATAAGGCATCCTGCAGTGAATCCAGGATCCCTGGAGACCTGCAGTCTTTCAGTCACTGATATGTTGTGGTTCACAAGGGAAAACAACTGGCCCGCCTCTGGTGCGAAAGCCGTCTCTCTTTACGAGGACAAGTCTTTGACGTGTTGGGAGATGAGTTAAGGACGGGCCCAAAAGGCGTTTAGCTGTCACATTATTTCATCTGCTGTGTGGGAGTGAGTGTGTATGTGTGCCTGCATGTGTTTGCAGTGTTGCAAGCCTCCCCCCAGTGTGACACAAACAAATGTCTGGATGGCACGGCCCCCTGAACGAGCCTTCGTCACATGGCCCTGTGCAGCGTTAAGGAAAACAAGCTTCTCCATTGTGCCACACAAAGGCCATAATGCTGACACTGCAGTCGCATGAAGCCTACTCTCTCTCTGTCTCTCTCTCCCCCTTCTCTTTCACTCTCTTTCTCTCTTTTTTTCTTTCTCTCTCTCTCTGGCTTTTAGGGGGGTGGGTTGCTCCTAGCTTGTGGCATTGAGAGCCACTCCGAAAAACTGGCCCACAGTGACATGGTGTCATTTAAAAAGCATCTCTCACATAGCAACAGTGCACGAGGCTGATGTGAAGAGTGCTGTCAGGAAGCAGCGGAGGGCGTTTGAATGGGAACCTCATGGTGTTGACCTTGGAGCAGTTGTCTCATGCTGACCTGAGGCCAAACCCAACACGGCAGTGTCAAAATAGGACAACAGTCCACTGGGCTGATGTCAGTGTATGGCCCAGCTGGGGATTTTTTTTATTTAACCAACAATGTATGTGTAATGAGGTTGTCTGCTTCGGGGTATAACAGCGACAGTCGTGTCCAGTTGATTGTTCAACTGTACTGGTCGTCTCAGGCAGAACATGTAGAATGCAGAGCGGTAGGATTTCAAATGGAGGACAGTAACGTGATGAACAAAGTCATCCCGGTTATTAGCCGGCTTACTATGCATCTGTTACACTGGCCCTTTAGGACTTTACAAGGTCCTGGATTTCACCACTCGGATTTCGGCAGATGCCAACAGGTGTGCTCTCTGGAGGTGGATTTGATGGATCCCGTCTCCATGGCATTTGATTGGAAACAGACCTTTATTTAGAAGTGAACTTTAACATGACTGAACACAACAGTCCTGTCAGAAGGGGAAAAATATTTGTGGTCTGGCGTGGCACTCGGTAACAGTAGTATTTTTAAACCGTGCCTGAGGAGGAAATGGACTCCCGAATCCCATGAGACGGTATTTGTTTTACAACTGCTGGGTCAGTGTGGCATAAACCAGCTGTTTGGTGCGTACTGTCAACCGGTGTGTGCACTATAAGCGTGAATTAGCAGAAACGATTGGCCACTCGCCATGCGCTTGTCTCTAGTTCTTGTTGATTTGTCTGTTTTTCTTTTTAAGCGTTTTAATCAGAAGTCTCCAAGGATAAAAAAGAACAGTGTAGCTCTAGAAACAAGGACTCTTTGAAAAAAAAAGTACTGAAAAGCAAGGAGCTATCTCTTAATGTGGTAATATGTCTGTCCTAGTTTTTTAAAGGAAAGTATGAAATATCTTTTAAAAGCTTCAAGTTGATTTGTCGTTTGCATATCATGTCAGTACATACATGCATTGAAATGCTTGGGGTGAGGCTCAGATAATCACTCTATAGCAGGGCAGCATTATACATATGTAGTAAAAACAGTGCAAACATACAAAAACACTTAGAAACAAGACAATAAAACACAAAAAGCTGTAGAGTTTACCTGGAGCTCTCACCAGTCCAGCCATTCTGCGGTGCACCGGTGTTACAGTGAATTCTCAAATATCTGTTTAATCTAGAATAGACAAAAAGTTAAGTTGAGTTGGTGTTAGCTTAGCATTAAAAGGCTAAACTAATCCTGTAGATATGCTATTTATTTATGTTTTTGATATTTTTGTTTAAATCTTTGGAAAGGAATGTTTTGTTCCAACTTAATGCCACAGGTGAGAGAGCTGAATTTGACTGGAGGGGTCTGCCTCCATTAGAAAGCTTTCCGTTGTTGGTCAGAAGCTCATGAGAGCTGTTTATAATGCAAAATCCCAGACGTTACCTGCCCTAGAGTAGGGTATGTGTGCAGTATAAGTTGACATGGTGACTGCAGTAAAAGGATGTCCACCATGGTGAGGCCGAAAATCCAGGGTTAGCCCAAAGTTCTAGTTAGTTGGCAAGGCATACTGTTTTGTGAAATAGGCTCTAGTTCTCATACTCTGATTATTCCTTTAGAAGTCGACCTTTGGCCCAGCCTTCCAAAAGATACCAAAGATAATCTTGGTGATTACAGAATCCTAATCTCGCTATCAATCTTTTTGCTATAATCTTTTTTAAAAGGTGGAAAGATATCTCCGACAGAGAAAGGAAAGAGAATGTGAGGAAGGGAGAAGAGCATGGTGTGATTTCAGGCAGGCTGTGTTTGGAACATACCACAGCAGCTCCTGCTGGAGATGAAAATAGCCCAAGTCCAGCTTCTCCTGTCATTCAAACAGAGAGAGAGAGAACCATGGAGGCTGTGGGGGCATTCGAGTAACATGATCCTGTGATCCCCACACAATTTATATATGGCACATGATTTTAAAGGGTAGAAATTCCAGAAAATATGTTGTTCTAAGATTTCTTAAAAGAGTAATTTCTCCATTAATGAAACGTTGAGAGTTATTTAGAGTGGTGGTGTTGGAAACTAGTCTGAAGGGTTTAGTCCCCTTTAAAAGTGACAGTTTCATTTAGTACCTTTCAAAATACTAAGTGATGTCCTAGAATTTATTTTTAAACGTTTTTTAAAAGGTCTGTTCACAGCTGAGAAGCGCATGCAGGGTGCTAGTATTCATCACTATACACTATACACCTTTTTTCTGAACAGACAATATAGAACCTGTGTAAAAGTACTATATTAATCAAAATAATAAGTCACTACTATAATGACTGAATTCAGTGTTTTACAAACAGCACCGTAAGAAATCCATCTGAAAAGGCCTAATTATGCTCACTTTGTAATAAAACCTGTAGTTGTTTGGTGTTCTGTAAGTAGTGAGTATAGTAGTTTCCACTATACACTTAGAAAAGGCTGTTGTGGTACAATGACAATGAAGTATTCTTACGGTGCCCATCCCTGAGGTAGTAAAATTGAGGTAGTAGGCAAGTCATGTTGTCGACTGTTCTACCATGCGTGCAGGATAAAATGCCTAAAACTGATGCTGGTACTAAGATGAATGGCTGACTCCGTCAGCTGTTTTAAAGCCGTCCTCTCGTAAGCAGAGAAAGGCTGCTTCGCTACTTCAGTGGTCTGCATGTGTGGTGTGTCCTTTTTTCAGATTTGTGGGTTTGAGTCCATGTGTCTGTGTTTTTTTTTTTTTTGTTTTTGTTTTTTTTTTGCGGTGTCGAGTCTACAGTATGTTGTAATGTTGGAACTGTGTGTGTTACCCTGAACTGTTGTGTTTAAGAATTGAGGTGTTTGTGTGTCTGTGCTAAGTTGTCCCTGACATTCTGTTTTGTAACCCTTATTTTGAGTGTGCGGTGCTGAGCAGTTGTGTATCACTGTTATTGTTTTTTATGTACTACTTTATTTGAGCCATAGTGTACGGACTAAAACCTCAGGCACTACAGATGGCTCTTTTTTCCTTTATTTTGTACTTTGTGTGAGTGGTTGGGTTGTATTGAGTTGGTTTTGGTGATACAGCCTTTTTTTTTTTTTTGACGCCTGTGTTTGTAGACCTACCTCTTTATGTGGGGCCATGATTTTATTTATTTTAATTTTTTTTGGTTTGGTTTTGTTGGTGGTTTGTACTGTATGATGGTGTGCTGAAAATAGGGTTGCCATGATAGAATTTGTACTTTACATAAGCTCAGAAAGCTTGTGCGTGTGTTCAATTATTATTTGCCACCTGTCCATTGCTACATAGTTGGCTATTGGGCTTTTTTTCTTATTTAAAAAAAAATACTTTTATTTTTATCATGAGTGTCTGAGATTTTATAATTTGAGATTCATCAGTCAAATATGCTGTGCCACTGGCAAAAAAACAGATATGGGAAACAGTGAGGGGGGGTCTCTCAAAGTGCAGTGGGGTACGTAATGAAAGGCAGAATGTGCTCATTGTTCCTGATTGCTTATTTAATCAAAACTCCCCTCTGTGTGTGCCGTCCGGCCTGAAGCGCATTGTCTGAGCGCGGAGGGGGAAATAGCCAGCAGCGTCCCTTTTTGAAAACTGTCCAGCTGTCAAAGTGGCAATGACATGTTCACAATGCCCCCCTCATCTCTTCTCTGCTTCCCCAGGGTCCCACCTTCCCCCGCTCCAGACCATGTGTAGCAGACCATGTGACTTGGGGAAGTGTCATCCAAATACCCAAATTTAGATGTTTTATCTGGAGGTACCAGTGTCCTTCTGGCACATGGTGGAATTCAAACATCTGTGTGAGCTGTGAACTCTCAACCCTCATGTTCCAGCTCCTGTACATCTTATTTCTGTGAGATGTCTATTCTGGCAACCCTATGTCTCTAATAACCACTAGCAGGCATTTCCTTGGTGTTACTGGAAAATGGGGTGTTTCTTGGATTGTGGAAATGGGGTGCTTGGCCGCGGTGTGGGTTTTGCCCTGTGGTTGTGGTTCTGCAGTTGAGAGCTCATGTGTTTCTTGGTTGTTGTTGTTGTTGTTGTTGTTGTTGTTTCCCTTTCTGCAACAATCATTGCAACTGACTCTGACTCGTGCGTTTGTGTCTCGCAGGATTCCCGCTCACTACGTGTACCCGCAGGCCTTCGTGCAGCCCAGTGTGGTCATCCCTCACGTGCAACCGGCCACTGCCTCCGCTACTGCCTCCTCGCCGTACATCGACTACACTGGAGCTGCGTATGCACAGTACGCGAGTGCCGCCAGCGCTGCAGCCGCCGCTGCCGCCTACGAGCAGTACCCTTACGCAGCCTCCCCGGCTGCGACCGGCTACGTGGCCACTGCCGGCTACGGGTATGCCATGCAGCAGCCTCTGGCCGCCACCGCTGCCCCAGGCTCTGCAGCGGCTGCCGCAGCTTTCGGCCAATACCAGCCCCAGCAGCTGCAGGCTGACCGGATGCAATAGCAGCTAATGGCGTGGAGAGGAGAAGGAGGAGACGCAAGGGGAGTGATCCAGCAGCCAGCGACTGCTCATCAGCTGTGATGGGGAGATAGAGGGAGATGATTAAAGATAGCTGAAGAGCGTATCGCTGGAGGAGAAAGAGGAGTCAATGGGAGGAGGCTGGTTAATGGTGGAGGTGATTAGTGAGGTGGGAACTCCAACTGCTTTCCAACTTGCTGTGCTTAACAAAAACAGAAAACAAAAAAAAGAAAAAGCAGGGGGGGCGAAAACTCAAGTATAAGATGGGCGATTTAACTTTTTACTATTATAAAAAAAAATGTTATTGTTATCTTTATGATTAATATTGAAGTAGTGTATTTATTGCTAAAGGAGAACGCAATGACTAATCACTGTGGTTTGAAGACGTAGAAGAAGCCTTAAGTCCCGATGCTGTCATTAACGTAGGAGACCGTTCCTCTCGAAGGACGTTAGATGTCCCCACAGTGTTTTGATTCTGAAGCCCTGTAACTTATATATTTATTCTCATTTTTGAGGGCTGTTTTTGTTCTGTCTTCTCATGTGCATTGCAAGTTGTTTTTTTCTGATTATCAGGGAAATGGAGCATTTTCCAGCAAATTAGTAAAGACAAACTCTGCCAATCAGGGAATAGTAGACATAACTGTGGAGAAGCGGAGGAAAAGAAAACGTAGGCGTAGCTTTTGTTTCGCATGTTCAGAACTTTTTTTTTTTTTTTAACTCTTCCTGATGCTGAATGTCCCCCTTCTCTGACTCCTGTTTTGACCTCTTGACCTATGCAAAGCAAACAAGCCACCAGGAGACAAAACAAACTGCAGGAAAAGCAGAGATTTTCTGCCACTCCTCTCCGAAGGACAACGAACAATTTGAGGACACTCTGAAAGGACATCATGACGTTGTGTTACTTGTCTACACCGACACAGACGCACATACACGTACATAACACTAACTTCTTTAACGCTGAGCGAGAGGGGCATGAAACATCAAATCTGTGCAACCATAAACATGCTTATACAGGATGAGATACAACTCCAAATGGTAAACTCTGCCGGAGACTGGGAGTTTGAAGCAGGGAGCAGCTGCTGTGAGGGGAGGGACAGGCACACACATGCACGCACGCACACTCACTCACAGACGGATCGCTCTGGAAAGAACGCATCACTTGTGCTCGTTTGTTGAGCTGTCACTTTTTAATCCCTGGGCCCGTTTGGGAACAGGTCCCCTCCAGCTCTGTCAGCAATTCCACCTCTGTCCTACAGAGGGGCTGGAGGCTTAAGCACAGGCCACCCTCCCTCTGAACCCCCTCTAACATCACCCATCACCCCCCCACACTCCCCCTCACCCTCTTCAACACCCACCGAACCTCTCTCTCTCTTGTGAGCGGCTCCTCTCTGAAATGAGATGCAGGGGCGCAACAAGGGCAAGCTAGAGATACACACACATGACCACACACACACACTTATATATACATATATGTGGGCTTTTAACCCTGTACCAATGAGCTACTATCACACAACCAATCCATATCAATGAAACATGATCTCTGTTCTTTTTTTTGTGTTCTTGTAAAAAAAAAAAAAAAACAATGTCTGCACACCAGCATGTCTTTCCTAGTGAGAGATAACTCCATTCTCCATTCTCTCCGATAGAGCTTACGTTAACATCGTGTTAGAAAGCAGCACTAAAGCCGAGGGTTCGAATACTATTATGAGGGTTCTTTGTGTGCCTTACAGTTGTAACACTATTTAAAGAGGAAAGAGATCTACTATTTAAGATATTTATTTTGAGAGTTATGTTGCGCTCTAAGGACAGAGACTTAGTGGCGGTACTGTATTAATATGATGTATTCATCTCATGGCATATTATAAGTTATTGAATAGATTTAGTTGTAGTATCATTAACATACTCAACCAAAAAAGCTGACGTAGGACTTATTTAAGATACAATTCTGTATGTGCACTGTACAATTCTATTTTTTTTTCTCTATGCCTTTTGAATTTTAGAACATTACATTAAATATTGGCTAGTTTAATGCCTATTGTAAGACGTTTATTTAAATGCAGGCCTATTTGCAGGCAGGTTCTCTTCTTTTGTCATATCTAAGACTGTCGAATTTGGAAAAAAATACTAAAAAAAAAGAACAAAAAAAATATCCTGGCAAAAACTAAGCAACATGCTGCTTCATACACTAGAATGTATAGTCCTTGTCAAGATTGAATAGCTGTGCTTCTACTGCTTTTAATATACATCAGATGGGCTATTTTACACTGTTGGGAATTTTTATACTTGAACTATTTCTTACAAGGGAAAATATGAAAATGAATGAACAAAAAAACTTTTTAAGGAAGCTTTTCATTGTCACTGGATTTGGGCATGTAAGTTGTTATTTACTATTTAACGTAAATCCAAAGGTCCTCTTGGTAAACCTTATTTAAACCTTATTTCAGATATTCATCACTATTTACTCTAAATGGAAATAAAAAGGTTCTATATTTCAACCTTAACCACTGTGTTTCCTTTGTGTATTCCCTGTGACATTAGCAGATGCACCATATGGATGCATTCTAAATATCTGTGTATTAAAATGTATAAAGTGATGATTGATGTTTCAGTATCTTTGACTTAATATGTGTATTTTGATGGAAAATTTGATGGGATTACTGCACCAGTTTAGCTCGTATTCTTCAAGCTTGGAGTTCAAATGCTGATCTGTGATCAGTCCTTTAACACTGCACTGAGTAGGACCACATGAACTGATAAGACCTCAGGGCCTGTACTCATGAAGTTACTCACAATCTAGCATCAGATACTTTACTAACAGGTACAGATTCTACAAGCCCAATTATAAAGAAGTTGGGACGCTGTGTAAAATGTAAATGAATGTAATGAAAAACAGAATGCAATGATTTGCAAATCTCATTTAGAACTCAAATTTAAAACTTGATGGCAGCAGGACATCTCAAACACAGTTGGGACAGGGGCAACAAAAGACTGGAAAAGTCAAAAACTAAAAAAATACAGCTGAAGGAGCAATTTGCAAATAAGTCACATGACTGGGTATAAAAATAGCATTCTCTCAGAAGCAAAGATAGACAGATTCACCAATCTACAAACAACTGTGCCTAAAAACAATTATGGAACAATTTCAGAGTAATGTTTTTGATGTAGTATATGAAGACTTTGGATATCCCACTATCTACAATACATAGTATCTTTGAAAGATTTAGAGAATCCTGAGGGATCCCTGTGCGCAAGGGACAAGGCCGACGTCCAGTGTTGGATGCTCATGATTTTCGGGCCCTCAGGTGGCACTGCATTAAAAACAGATGAGGGTATACTACACAATGGTAGACGTGGTCCTGTCCCAACTTTTTTCAGATGCATTGTTGCCATCAGTGAGTTTTCATGAAAATTTCTCACTTTCAACATCCAATATGTGTTACATGTTCTACTGTGAATAAAATATGGATCTATGAGGTTTGCCAATTATTGCATTCTGTTTTAATTTACATTAATTTACATTTTACACACCGTCCCCTGGATCTAATTGAGACAATTTGAACATGCTTGATAAACACTGGCCAATGTTACACGATATGTTTAGTAGTATCCTGACACCTTTCCTAATTAATGAATTCAGCTACTATAAGCTCACCATGCCCCATACAGTGGAACTGTGTTTTCTGGAGTAATAGAGTGAATACCTTTGGAATGGGTTGGAGTGGTGTTTGTGAACCAGAACATACAGAATATCGCACTACGATGTTTTTTGTGATACTATATTAATTAATGAAAACCGTATCCACTTTTATTCAATAGTTGACAAAGATTTGTAGCAGAGAGCTGTTCACTATGTGTTGCATTTAAACCTCCGACTGCTAGATAATAGTGTTCTCCTTTATTAGACTCCTCCACACCAGCGTAAATAAGTAGCGTAAAAGCAAACTGCTATCGTTAGCATTAACCTATGCATTAATTGGTGCGTTTTTTTTTGCTAAAAATAATAAAAAATATGATTATACTTAAAAAAAAACCAATATAACGCTTTGCTTACGGTATCACAATACATTGCAATATATCAAATCATAATCCCTGCATTATGATACATGTTGTATTCCCAGGTTATTGCTAATACACATCCCTAATCAGTACCTGACCTCACTAATGCACTTGTAGCGGCTAGCAATCAAAGCAATGTTCCAACATCTAGCGTAAAGGCCTTTCCAGTAGAGTTGAGAGTGCAGCACTCCTAATTAGTACCATTCATTTGAGAGGAAATGTTGATGAGGCACGATGTATACATACTTTTGGGCCTATAGGACCAGACCAGATTAAGTCCAAACTAAATATGATTTGTAATGAAAGACACTTTTTGAAATGTTATTTATTCTAAGACTGGATGTAATGCTAAAGAGAAAGTAGCCAATTGTATAGAAGGCATACTGTTCTGTCATATGAGTCACTAGAGGTTTATGGATTGGGGATTAAGGCGTTACTAGGGAAGTCTGGGAGCATGTTCCCCCAGAGGAAATTTTGTTTTTGACCCAAAAAGCAAAATAGCAACAGACAGAAAATGTATAAACATGGCTATTTGGTCACTGATTTCCATCTACAGATAGAAGATCTTGGGGATATAAAATCATGATGTCACGATCAATACCATATGACGTTTTGACCGACCTTAATTTACAGTGAACGACAATATGTGACAAGCAACCAAACTAAAACCTGATATCCATCTATACTTTTCCATCATTTACCACACGTTCTAATTGTAGGTGGGTACCATCACACTGTTACTACTTACTGCTTTACTCTGTGTATTACCGATTTTCAATAAAGTGTAATGTATATTTTAATAAGCATTTAGCCAAAATCCTATCACAGCTTCAGCGGTTGCCGACTCATGTTACTTTGGGGAGGGAGTAAAACTAGAGACCCTCCCCAACGTCTGATATGATTATGTGGTCTGATATATTTGGCCGAGCAGGGGTTTCTACTATACGTAATACTTTAGTACATCTCAGGTAGTGCAGCATTAGAGCAGCAGCAGCACCTCTGTCAGGTTGTGCCCTGCTATCACAGTATATTGTGGACATTGAGGTTAATGGATAGGGGACTAATCCTGTACCATGGAAGTCTGGGAGCATGTTCCCCCAGAAGAAATTTTGCAAATAGCAACAGACAGAAAATGTATAAACACGGCTATTTGGTCACCGATTTCCATCTACACTGATTTCCATCAACACAGATTTCCATCTATCACAGTATATTGTGGATATGTATATGTGGGTATGTTAGAGACTGTTTGAATAATGAATCATGATAAAGGATCAACTGTAGCTAATTTGAGACAGTCATTTTTGAGAAGGGTGGCTTAATTATATGTTGGGGGGGTGGTTTCTTTTTTAGTAATTTTTATTTAGTAAAGCTCTAACATTGCCTATGAAGCATCGTTGGTAGTTTGGCATCTATGTAAAAACGTAAATGCCAGTATAATCTAAATGGTTCAACTGTGCTCAACGTTACAGCTTAAATGTAAGCATAGCTGATTTGTTTAGGCCTTACGGAAAGTGGGTAGTGAAACTCGTCCTAGCTTTCTGATCACTGATTAACCCAGCCCGCACTCAGCAGAAGTGACGCAACCTAAAAGGTGAAAGTGCTTGTTTACTAACATGAAATCATTTGTGCCTAGTTCTCAAATGATTGACATGGACTATTAAAAGTCACGAGTACAAACTGTTTATTTGGGATGGAGTATCACGGGGCAGCTGTGTCACACTGACAAAGCTGGAAACTTGCTCAGTGTTTCCATGTTGAGCAATAGGTACATCAAATCTGAAGAATGGAAGTGTTGTGATGAGAGACAGAAATGTCTGGTGGGCCATAACAATACTGCCAGTACCAGCCCCCACCACCCTCATCCCCAACACACACACATCCATTAGACTTTATTTATGCCTTTGGTCATTCTGCTTTGTAAGAACTGAGAACTTGATTTCTTCCTGAAAGCACTGATGACTGGGCATAGACTCTAAGGCTGGTAACGTTACCTTGTGAAAACCTAAAAATATAACCATGTGGCTGCGTGACTTCACTGGATGCAACCGTTGATCAGCTGCTGCCTGGATATAGCAAGTTGAGCAATGCTTTAACCAAATGACCGTGATACTGATCTCCATTCCACCATGTTGACCACATTATCGGAACTCCACAGGTGTTGAACTGAGGTTTCTACAAGCGGCCATTGATTACCAATAATTGCTGATCAGCCCTTTCAGCTTAATCCAGTTCCTAAACATAGCCCACGCTGCTCATCTGTGCTTAAACATGATCTATTCTTATCCCACCTCTCAACAGGCTATCACAAAATGGAGGCTTACCAGAGCACCTTGAATAATTGAAGGCCTCTCTAATCAATAAGAAATGTCTGCTGCTCCTTGTGGCACCCCCTCTCTAGCATGTTCTATTTCTGTTTTACCAAGTAACCTGATGCATGGCCATAACCGTACCGCTGTGACACAGCAAAGATGGGATCCTTCTGTCTCACGCCACCATGCATGCCAGCCTGAAGTCTGGCGCTATTAAACAGGAAGAAAAAAGTGGGAGCTAATAATTAAAAAAAAACCCCATATATATATATATATATATATATATATATATATATATATATATATATATATATATATATATATATATATATATATATATATACATATGTACAAAGATTAATTCAGTGATTCTTCATAGCACTTACACGTGTATATGTGTGTAAAAAACTTTGTTTTATTGAGGCTTACATAAGAAGATCCAGAGCAGGCCAGACAAGCCATCTACCTCTTGAACATAAAATAGAGATTTTGCTTTTTTTATTGTTAAGAGTGTTTCAGAGTGGTTTGATATGAAAAGTCCTATTCTTGAGAAAAAAAATAAAATAAATAAAAATAATAATAATAATAAAAAAAAATAAAAAGATTATAAATATATATACACTGTGTCTTTAAGAACAGTAAGTGTATATGTAAAGACATATCGTCCCTGTCCAATGAAAAACATGTATCTCCCTTTTTGTTGATTTTAAGTTTCCTACATCATTTGAACACGCCAATGGCCGTTTACACTGTGTAAAAATTTTGTAATGAATGGACCAATAGAAACGCTCCAAATTAGCTTGGAAAATTCTGGTTCCATTGACTTCCATTGAAAGTAAAGTATGTTTTTAGTCTTTCCTGTGAATTTGAAATATTGGACATATTTGTTTTTCATTGGACGGCGATGATATGTAAATACCCTCTGTTTTGATTGGTAGCTCTAAACTGTGCCTCTTGTGTGGATCTATGTACTTTGGATGGTTGAAAAAAACTGTCGTTCTTTTTGCAGCTTAGTTATGATGTGGCCTACAGGCTTTATGGACCGGTAAATTTTGAAACTTTGAGTGAACATATTGTTTTATTTTTGGGGTCTACAGGAACAGATTTACATGCTTCAGTTTTACCAAAACACAGTATGTTTCTTATCTTGTACACCTGCATTTATCCTCTATCTGTGTCTTTAAGCTCTGCCTCCTGATGAGCCCGGTGTCCTATGATTGGTCAGCTCCCCTACCCTACTGTTCTGATCAGTCAACTGCTAGAGTAGCATCCAGCCACAAGTTCCGTCCCCACACCGGTGTAGCTATTCTTACAATGACATCAGTTCTGTTGTACAAGTCTGAGTGAGAGACAGATCCTGAGAGTCAGGCAGAACACGTTTGAGACCTGATCCATCTATGTTTTTAGCTCTCTGTGCGTTGTGTGAGAGTGTGCCAAGTTTGCCTGTAGGCAGACAATAAGGATTTTGTTACAAGATGACATCACTTTATAACAGAGAAAAGGTCTGGAATTCCAATGAGGCATTTCAGGCAGCTGAGAAAAGTGGTTTAGGTGGAAGTGAGTTTCTCTCTCTATGCCATGTACTTTAATACACTACATTACATTAAACACACTAAAGACAAGAAAACTATGAGTACATACCATCACTGCTGTCAGAACAGAACTTCACATCTCTAAAATGTTTAGCTTTACAGAAGGAAAAAAAAACTAAAAACTGACTCATGAAAATTGCGCTTGCGGTTCCTCTTTCTGTGCACGTGAGTTTTACATTTATGCTCATGAGTAAAACATTTATGAGCGCAAAATGCTAAAATGTGCAGCTTTAAATCTTTCACCTCACATTTTTGGGCGCTCGAGTTTTGACATTAATGTGAGGCCATAAAAAACATTCGTAACTTTTAATGTAAGTGCTTTTGGCAGACACTCTTATCCAGACTTACAGTTTACATTTACACAGGTAGGTGGAGCTAGTTTTAGAAGTCTAGCTCAAGGTCTCTTATTAGTATAGTGTAGGGAGCTTGCCCAGGTGGGAAATTGAACCCCAGTCTACAGCATGGATACAGCACTAACAACCACACGTCAGTATTACCAGAATCCAAGTCATTTTGCTCTGTTTGTCTTGAAATTTGCACACAATATGAAGTTAAACTGGCATTTAAACTTTAAAAAAGGAAACGAACTGGGGACACATTGGTTGTCCACTAGTTTTACGGTGCATTGTGGGTAAGAATGTAGTGAACTATATAGGGAATCTAACTGTCCACTGAGAATTCGGACAACACTACAAAATGGCCAACACCCTGAATAGAATGCTAAAAGGTAACTAGGGTGCGATTTCAGACACACCCACTGGGTGCTAAACAGTACGCAAAAGCAGTGCACAAGAGTGACTAGGGTGTCCGAATACATAGTATTTGCTGAGCAGTAAAAGTCCCCAGATGATGTACTGCACTGGCAGACATTTTTAAGTATGCAGCCCAGCACACTGTCGTATCCCATGATTTCATCCGAGCCTTAGAGGAATTCAAAGCGGATGAAAAAACTGTGAAAAGCGATACGCCGACCGCGTGTACGTAAGCTACGGCTAGTGAACTGCCGCTACAGAACTTAGTGCTACTTCTGAGGTAAACAATGATGAAATTCCTCCTTCTCGACACCATATGACTCAGACAAAGACACAGATCAGTGTCACAAACAGGATCTAAATCCGTCAGTAAACGGGGCTTTTAAATGAATAGCGGTGGTGGTCTGACGTCTTGAGTCATAGGACGTTGGTAAGATGGTGTACATAGTGCATCCGAGGTTGCGTGCATACTAAACACTTGCACACAGAAAGAGCGCACTAGCTCCAGCTGAGTACGTACTGTTCAAGTGCGCAATTTCGGACGCACCCTAACTGTCCACTGAGAATTCGGACAGCACCACAAAATGGCTGACACCCTGAATAGAACACTAAACAATAACTAGAGTGCGATTTCAGACACACACACTGTCTTTATTTTCAATGCAAGTCAATGGAACCAGAATTCTTCCAAATAATTTTGGAGCATTCCTATTGGTCCTATTGGTTCATTGATAAAATCATCACACCATGTAAGTGGCTGTCATGTTTAAATGATGTAGAAAAAAAAACCACACAAAAATGGTGATACATATTTTTCTTTGGACAGCAATGATATAATGTATGTGTATGCTTAAAAATGCATTTATGACAAAAAGAGGCATTCAGAGAGTTAAAAAGCAAAATGGTCCTTAAAGTAAAAAAAACATTACGTACATGAACTCAGTGTAGGTTCTCTGCTGGACAGTAAAGACAGAGAATAAATTTGTGCTGTAGACACTGTGGCCCCCGGTTCCAGTGAAAACTAACTTTCTCCACAGTTTATATCAAACCTCTCTTCTCTCCATGAGATCAGAATTATGAACAATCAGAATCAGAATGAGGCCAACTTTGAGATAAATGGCTGGAATTCCTCTTTAAGCCAGGCTGGTATTTTCATTTGTCGTGCTCTGGTCCGCAGACAGCTCGCTTTATTTGGAAACGCCGGAAGTGCGATCGGCGCTGCGGCTCTATTGGCTGAGCGGGACGCTGAGAGCGGCGGACCAGACCGGAGCCGGAGATCCGCCAACAGCTGATTTACAGCAAAACCTGGAGAGAAAAGGGCGGAATTCAGCCTAAAGGTAAACCCGTTACCTCAGAATTACTTTGTTTTCTTTGAATATTAAACAGACAGGACAGGGCAGCGTGGGCGCGTGAGGCTCGTCTGAGCGGCCGGGGGCGGGAAGCGCGCGCTCCGCTGAAACGCGCCGTTATTGTTTTTGTCATACTCACGTTCACGTTCACGCTCACATTCGCTGCGTTGGCAGGAACGAAAGACAACCGGTGACAACAGAGGATTCGACTACAGCCACTTCTTTGTGCTCGGTCGTCTTTTGTTGGCGGAGGTTGTCTTATCGGTTCCCTCAGCACTACAGCAGCCCAGCCGTCCGCAGTGTCACTGCGCTGCGGCGTCCAGGCTGTTCTCTGAGCTCAGGGTGAGGGTACCGGCGAGGTGAACACTGCAGGCTAGAAATACTTTCTATATTTCTTATATATTTATATATAGGCTGCCTGCACGATCTGTTCATGCGCATGGGCTTGTCCTGTTTATGTCAGTCTGTTTGGATATGGTCAGAAATGTGTTTTACAAAAAGCTCATTTGAGTATGTCAGCTGCACGATGGTTCTCCAGGAGTTCTTTAGTAAGAACATTGCTCCTGTATGTAATCATGGAAACTCACTTTGTAGGAGTGGGAAGCACCACAGGCCCCATGATATGATACTACCATGATACTTAAGGATCATTGCTGTCCAAAGAAAAAAAATTCATCTCCCTTTTTATCGTTTTTTTTTTAATTTTCCAACATTATTTGAACACAGTAGCTACCATTTACAGTGTGTGAAAATGTTGTAATTAACGGAGCAATAGAAATGTTCCAAATTAGCTTGGAAAAAATTCTGATTTTATTGACTTACATCAATGAGAAAAAGTTGTCTCTCTCCTGCCAGTTGCCAGTTTATAGATACTTTTTTTTTTTTTTTTTGACAGCAACGATATGCCAAAAATTGTGATATGTTGTGATTTTTTTGCCTTTATTGATCTGTTTATCTCTATTCTGGTATCACGATACTGATTTCTGGTGTTCATATATTGATACAATATTGCCACTCACTTTATGTCACTTTACACATCCTTAAATGATCCTTTGTGTATTGAAATGGTTCTTCAGACTGGTAATGATTGAGTTGGTTATGATATATAGCACGAAAAAGGGTTCTTATATTGCTACAAGCGCGACAATCGAAGAAGAAGCAAAACATTCTCCATCAATCTGAAGAACCGTTTCACCAGTTGTCTTTGAGTGTACATAGAAACATTGTCTTTACTAAAATCCCATACAGAACCATCATCTTTTAAGAGTGTAGTTTACCTCTCTGGCCTTTGTTATGTACTGGGAAGGTGGGCCTGAGTTGTATGACACCTTGAGAGGCCTAGTTTCCGCTGGACTGAGACGTGATGCACTAATCAATCCCTCAAATGTGCTCTAACTGTGCTTCTCTCATAGGCATTTGTTATCTTTAGCGATCCTTGGGGGACTTATTTCTCTAGGAGACAAGGCCTGTTTAATATGTGCATTGCATGTAAAGTGGTATAATAGATTATATATAAACCCTCTCAGATTCCTCTGAATAGAAATTTGAAATGTGAACCCATAGAGACGGACAGCCTGAAAGCATGAAAAATGCAGAAAAGATGCCAGACTGAGAGGACCACGCTGTGCCTTTCATATGGTCTCCAAGCGCCTTTTTAGATGTATTCATAAGCAGTGAATTAGCAGCACCCGCATTTTTAGATGCGAGGCAACAAATTTACTATACAGTATCTGCTGGCACCGGCACCATATCAAAGCTCCATAACTCATCCCGAGTTTTACAAACACGCCACACTCCGACCTTGCATATGTTTAAGAAGGGCAGCTCAGTTCACTAGCAGTCTCACACCTACAGTTTAAATGATGTACAGCTCCGATCATTATTGAAATGAGTGGTATGTCCATCACAGTCTGTAGGTGCAAGGCTCTGAGCCTCATGCTCTGGGGCTGTGTGGCTAAGAGGACGAGGTCTTCTCCTACCTCTGAAATAGCCACTGAGGCCTAGGTCAGGCATTTGGCACGTCAGAGAGAATTCTCCAGAGAGATTACAAGATGACGTGTGCATTTCCACACAGGGCCACTATTAATTACTGCTGACAATACTCGGAGAGAGAGAGACAAATTGAATAGCTGGGGAATCGGGGGATGCAGGAAATGTGCTGGTTATTGTAGTGCCTTTGCAGTAAATGCACAAAACCATTGGTTTCCCTCTGATTTTCTAGTGAAAGTACAGGAACTTGGCCCTGTTAGACGCTGTGCTGTCAGTGGAGATTGGTGGTAATTTGACCTATCCTTTTCTCTACCAGAGATGGGATGTAGGCAATTATTGACAATATTTTTAATTTCCAAATAATCTAATGTATCTTTAATTAAATAGAAGTAGCAGATGAGGCTCACTTCTGGGCTCCAATTAGGTGCCATCCCAGTATCATGGGATAGATTTTAATCACACAAATTGTTTGGCAGGTGAGGTCGTCTTTCACTGACTCATCCCAGATTGAGTGTCCAGGTTCAGTTTCTTTTTCTAACAGAGGAGAGATCATGGTGGCAGGCTGTCTTCCTTAAAGTCTGATGTTCCTCTGGATAATAGAACGAATTTAAGATGATGCCAGTGAGCCTATCGCTCATTTCACTTAAAGAAAAAACAAGCTGGTGAATAGAAAGGCAGCTTAGTCTCCCAAAGATATATCATTGTGCTGGACAAGGTTAATCTAGTGTTGTTAGTTTGCTCTGCACATTTCACTTTGGACAGTTTTTCAAATATTGGACAATATCGAGCTGCACTCAACATTTTACACTGAAGAGACTGAAAAGGAGCAGTTCCACCTTTATTAACATCACAACCGCCACAGCAACCTGTAAGTAGCAGCCATGCTGTGCGATTTTATCCACTGTCTGCTGGTTGAAGCAGATGATCTTAAAATGAAAGTTTCATAGTGTGTAACAACTTCAATATGCTTTGTGTTGATGTTGATATCGAAAGCAAGTAGCCAGTATTCACCTACATTAGCTAATAGCAAATTCCAAGTAACTAATGTTAGCATAGTTAACTAAATAGACCTAGATTATTACACAGCCATTTTTTAACATGCTGCCTCGTTTCATTCTAGGGCCAAATCATACGGCTGTTAATAGGCATGTAAAACTGCATCTGGGCTTTTCAGCCCAACCAAAGTCAAATACCTTCTATGCAGCCATCAGAGAACATTTTAAAACGCTGAATACATGCATCCTACTGAACCATTAATATCATGTCAGACCTTGTTGATCATTTCTGATCTGTACTGTAATTCATCTTCCTTTGTACTGAGTGACCTCAAGGAAAAGACAATGGTGTAAAAAACAAAAAGAAGAGTGCAACAAAAGGAGTGAAGACTAAATGAATATGTACAGAATGATTTGAAGAGAGATACATTCCACTCAGTGAAGTTAGAAAGACTAGACGCTGCTAGCTTTGATTTTTTTTTTTATCCCGAGGATGGTGTTCTGTGGGGCAGTAAAACTGAATTATTAATACTCTTTAGCGTGCATGCTCACGCCAAGTCTGTGTACCCTATCAGGGGTTTTCCACGGGTTTTCAAGGGTCTTCCCTTTAGACTCTGTTCTTTAGGAGGTTCGCATGAAGTTACTCGCCACAGAAAAGGGCAGAAATGACAGGACAGTTTTAGTATTTTGTAGAGATACACATACATTGGACTTTTGCACTGATGGCTGGTTTGATTTGGGGTTTTTATTAAATTTTTGTACATATGTGCTGATGCCAACACATAAACATAGAAATTATTACCAGATCCACCTGGATTAGCACTGCAGAGAAATATAGTGTGCATTTGTAGAGATGTTTAAAAACTGTTCAATAGATGTTCTTCTGGAGTATCATAAATGTGCCATTTACATATTGGTCAAATCTAAACATCTGTGTGATGATGGTTTTACTAAATACGTCTATACCTTCTTATGCTATTATGATTCAATGCATCTCTAATACAACAACAGATCCAAAAAGTTGGGACACTGTGAAGAAAAACACGTATTTTATAAATACATGTAAGTAAAATCAGAATGCAATGATTTGCAAATCTCATAGATCCATATTTTATTCACAGCAGAACATAGAAGACATATCAGACGTTGAGAGACATTTTACCATTTCACAAAAAAAGCTGGAAAAGTAAGTGGTGCTAATAAAAAACAGCTAAAGTAGCAAGACACACGACTGGGTATGCAAAGAGCATTCTAGAGAGTCTCTCAGAAGCAAAGATATACAGTCCAGAATCTATAAAAACTGCATCTAAAAGTTGTGGAACAGTTTCAGGAAATATTTCTCAAAGTAGAATTGCAATGCCACCATATACAGTACATAATATCATTAAAAGATTCAGAGAATCTGGAGAAATCCCTGTGCGCAAGTGACAAGGCCAAAAGTGAGTATTGAATGCTTGTGATCCTCGGGCCCTCGGGTGGCACTGCATTAAGAACAAGCATGATTCTGTACATGATTCTTGATTCTGAAAAATCACTGCATGGGCTCAGAAATACTTCCAGAAGTTAATTTGCAAATGCAAGTTGTATCATGCTGTCTGATACAAAGAAGAAGCCATATGTCAACACTATACAACAGAAACGCAGCCGTCTTCTCTGGACTAAAGCTAATTTCAAACAGACTGAGGCAAAATAAAAAAAATGTTCTGTGGTCAAATAAATACAAATTTTAAATTCTTTTTGGAAACCTCTTTTTGTCCTGCAGACTAAAGAGAAGAGGGACCATTTAGCTAATTATCAGCATACAGATCAAAAGCCTGCATCTCTGATGGTGCTGCATTAGTGCATATGGCGTAGGCAGCTTACATATCTAAAAAAGGCACTATGAATGCTGAACAGTATATGGAGGTTTTAGAACAACATATACTCCCATCCAGACAGCGTCTCTTTCAGGAGAGGCCTTGCATATTTCAGCAAGACAATGCTAAACCACATACTGCACCATGGGTGCCAACAGGATGGCTTCGCAAAAAAAGAGTCTGGGTGCTGAACTGGTTTGCCTGCAGTCCAGATCAATAAAAAAAACATTTAACACAAAAATCTTGCAAAGAAGACCCAGGACTGTTGGGTAGCTAGAATTCTACAAGAATTTCTCTCCCAAAACTCCAGTAATTGGTCTCCTCACTTCCCAGATAAGGAAAAGGGAGATAAAAGGAGAGGCGACGCTACACAATACTAGACAAAGCCCTGTCCAAATTTTTTTTTGTTCTAAATGATTTAATACATTTCGTTAAATGGTAAAATGTCTCACTTTCAACATCTAATCTGCGTTAAATGCTCCATTATGAATAAAATATGGGTCTTTAAGATTTGCAAATCTCTGCTTTTAGTTTTTATTTACATTTTCCACAGCATCCCAACTTTTTCGGAATTGGTTTTGTATTGTCTTGCCAATGATTAACTTGGACTCAAACCTCTTGTGTGTTGTTGACTTTTGGGTAATTTCATCATTTTGTGTACACTCACTCACACACACAGATCGTCTGTGTAGGACACTGACACATTTCATAGATGTTGACAACCAAGAGTTAATGTTGGCACAAAGAAGAACTGATTAAGATTGTACAGTCTGTTCAAAGTTATACTTTAAACAAATAGGAAACATCATGCCACCAGAAAGTTGTGGTGTCCACCCTGTTATAATTGTCACTTGCCAAAAGCTTTAGTCAATATTATGTTTACTCTCCTTTGACTGGCTACCTGTCCTTAAATGATCTAACTGGGAGCAGGACCTTGAACATGACTGACAGGAGGTTAGAATATGCTGTCTTCATATGCTTCTTCATCCTCTCATGTTGCACTGACGGCAGACATGGAACTACAGTGACTCACTATTGCCTCTTAAGGTGCAATAGTAGGAGTCAGGATGGGCCGGGGCTAGCTGATTAGCTTTCAAACTTCAGTGGGTATCTCTGCAACATGTCACACAGATGTCCGACATACCATCAAAACTGACATTTCTTCACATTCTGTTGATAATTTTAGTTCATTTTTGGATGTTGTTGATACAGAATCACATATTAATGTAGAACAGTTGTTCTTGACTGTAGCATGTAGGACTGTATTCATCAATACTCACATGACCGTCTCTTTTTTGCTTGAATTGACTGTTACATTCCTCCTGGTAGCTATTAAAGGTTTGTAAACTCTTTCTACAGTGTTGGGAAAATTCATTTGACAATGTCAGTTTTTAGTTTCTAATTTAATGTATAAATAAAATACATTTTATTTTCAAATAAATTTTGAAAATATGTTTTAAAATAAAAGTAAATGCATACAATAAATTGGAATGTTGCCTAATTCGAACTTGTTTCCCAAATGGTTTACAGATACTCTCAATAATGTTTTTGTGTTTTGCTTGTGGTATACGTGACTTGTTTTTAATGTTCTATCCATCAAGGTCACAAGTCATATCAGCATTATTTTTTTATTTTATAAGATTTGAGGTTGACAAAATGACAATGTTCATGGTTATCGTGTAATGACATCAAAACCTTTGTGCTGCAATTATTGGCATCCAAAATGTTACTAATGAGCTGAAAATAAGAGAATACATAATATGAAAAGTATATTTTCAGCTGGGAAAAAAATCCAAAGAAAACCATTGTGCTACAATTATAAAATAATGTAATTCAAATATTTTAACAAAAAATAACTCAAAATAAAACAACATATTTAACATTTTTTCTTTCCTCACAAAGTGAGAATGATGATTTACGTAGTAAGAAAGTAGTTCTTGCTGGTTTGTCAGAATAAAGACAAACTATGAATGTAGTCACTAGAAGCCCAATAAGTATCAGAGGAGTTTGGGATAAAATGGCCAAAACTAGAGCTTTTTTTGGAAAGAATTACTGGAAGTGGGTTTGGTGTCAGGTAAAGATCATACAGGAAAGAACCTTATCATATGGTGTTAGAGCCATCAGAGCTGTTGAAACTAATTTCCTTTCTGACAAAGACCCTGAACATTTCTGAGTAATTCTTTTCTTTAAATAATTTGACCTAACCAGGTTTCTCTCATATTTCTAACATCAAGTTAAACAACAGCCATTATTTCCAGTGTTTTTAGCTTGCATGTTCATGGTTGGGAGTTGTTTTTATAAGATGACAACTTGAAGGATATGTAGATAACTTTTCCTATTCTGACCTTTTACAGGCTTTTCTTGTCATGGAAGCACTAGTCGAGCGACTGGAACAGGCTGTGATTCGCCTCGAGGCAGTTTCAGCCAAACTCCAGGGCTGTTCTGGAATCATGACCAACGGGGACATCAATGGACTCAATGGTGAGGTCATAACATTAAATCAATTACACAGTTTTGTAAATGCTAGTCAAATAAGGTGGCTTTATATATGTGTACCAAGCTGTTGCTAAATCACACTAAGAAAATAGATGATTTAATTCCACATCATGTTGTATTGTTTTAATAAATCCATGATTAGCTTTGCTGATATATTGTTATTAATGTTTAACTGTTTGTTACAATAATTTTCTTCAAAGGTGAGCCTGAGTGTATGAATGCATTTGATCTTTTGCTGAGAGGCTCTCTGTCGGAATACTTGAACAACAGCCGAACTATTGGAGGAGACGTGGCAAAGCATGTATGTACAAAGGGTTGTGTGTGTGTGTACATATTACAGACAGACAGTTGGATATATATAATGGATTATTCTGACAGACAGAGGAAATTCTTACTTAAGCACATGTTTTTCAAAACAATTTACAATAGCCAAAGAACATAGAAACAAATGATCAAAATGAACATTCCCAAAATATACATTGTTGCTTCCAAAACTGTTCTGTGCCTTCAATCTGATGGGAAAATAACAAAACTGTGGACTGGGACAGGAAGTGAATGTGAGAGAAGATGGGAATTCCCAACTTTTCCCATTCACAGCTCTGATGTGCCTGTCATATGCTTTTTAATGACTCATTGTGAAAGTCATTAGGTACATATGCACCCATAACACTAACCACTCAGTGTATAAATGCTACACATAGTTTGTGATTTACAGGTCCTCACCTTTAAACTGGCTTTGTAATTGATTCTTTAGAATAAAACACCTGACAGACAGTAACTCTACTTTTACACTATGACCAATACTCTCTTTTAACACTCATTAAAAGATCAAAACCCAGAGGCTACATTAAAGTGACGTGTCATGTGATGAAAAGGTGGCAATTCTGAGTTTATTGTTGCCTTGAAGTTCTGAATAGCACATAGTTAACACCTGGGGTCACTATCACTGATCAGTCATTGAGAAAAAATGTTCTTATTGTTCTGAGAGTAGATGAAGATGTACTGCAAGATCTGTGTACAGTGGATTCAAAGTTTGTACACCCTTATTGAAATAGCAGTTTTTTGTTGTGGCGCAGACAGAAATGAAGATAAACCACATCAAACTTTCTTCCATCTTCAATGGAACCTTGCACCTAAAAGTATTAATGATAATAAAATTACAATTCCCAGCTTGCATACGTTTGCAAACTTCCACAACAGTTTGAAGCACCTTTTGCATTTATTACAGCAGTTATAATTCCCACATATCCCACATTTCCTTGTGAAAAGGTTAATTACCAGCTGATCCCCTGTGCACATCCTATTTTAGGTAATTTAACAGATGTTCTATGGAACTAGGATCTGGGCTCTTAGTTGGCCATTCTATGACACATATCTCTCTTTCTAAAACTGTTCTTGGTTGACTTGGATCATTATCATGTTCTATGAGGGAACGTTAGTGTTCTGACAGTTACCAACAGGCTTAGTGCCAAAATACAGTTAGGCCCAGAAATAATTGGACAGTGCCAAAACTTTTGGCATTTTATCTGTTTACTAAAGCATATTCAAATACTGTTATATAATAATGTGGGCTTCAAATGTAGACTCTCAGCTTTAATTCAAGTGGATTCACATCCTAATTATTGGAAGGGTTTAGAAATGACAGCTCTTTAATATGTAGCTGCCTCGGTTTTTAAGGGACCAAAAGTATTTGGACAACTATGTCAGACGCTATTTCATGGGCTTTTCCCTCATTAATCCATCATCAGTTAAGCAGGCAAAAGGTCTGGAGTTCCAAGTGTGGCATTTGCATTTGGAAGCTGTTGCTGTGAATCTACAACATGCGATTAAATGAGCTTTCAATGGAAGTGAAACAGGCCACCATTTAGCTGAAAAAAAAGAAGAAATCCATCAGTGAGACAACTGAAATATTAGAAGTGGCCAAATTAACAGTTTGGTACATTCTGGGAAAAAAGAGCGCACTGTTGATCTGGAGAACTCAAAAAGGCTTGGACGTCCTCGGAAGACATGGTGGATGATCCCAGAATCCTTTCCATGGTGAAAAAAAATTGCCACCCTAGTGAAGAACACTCTCCAGGAAGTAGGTGTACCAGTATCTAAGTCTACCATAAAGAGAAGACTTCATGAGAGCAAACACAGAGGGTTCACCATAAGGTGCAAACCACTAATCAGCCTCAGTTTAGACTGAAAACCCCCAGGTTAGACTTTGCAAAAAACATTTAAAGAAGCCAACCCAGTTCTGGAACAGCATTCTATGGACAGATGAAACTAAGACCAACCTGTATCAGAATGATGTAAAGAAGAAAGTGTGGAGAAGGCTTGGAACGGCTCATGATCCAAAGCACATCACATTTGTAAAACGGGGTGGAGGCAGTGTGATGGCATGGGCTTCCGATGGCACTGGGTCACTGATGTTTTTTGATGATGTGACAGAAAACAGAAGCAGCTGGATAAATTCTGAAGTGTACAGGGATCTACTTTCTGCTCAGATTTAACCAAATGCTGCAAAGTTGATTGGACGGATATGTATATACCATATAACCCAAACATATATGGGATTGTTGCAGAATATGAAGTATTCTTCTTGGCCAAATTCCTCCAGCTTTATTAATATTGTTGTAGGATTTGTGATGGCCTCTCTGAAAGTATTTGCTTGTCCTTTAAATAAACCTTTAACGCATTTTTTTGGCAGTGTTTCTCTGATACCACAATGTTTCCACTAAATGGTTAAGGTCTTCACATTGCTGTATTAAGGTCTGGATAGGGTGTTTGAATGTTTTTATACCATTCTCACTGTCTGTTTATTCTCTTATCTAATCTGTAGTTATTATGTCAGCTCCTTAAACATTTGTTACCTAATTATTAGGCTTTATGTAGCAAATGTATGTAAGCGTGTGTAGAGTTTTATTATGCATTTTGAATATGCACTTGGAGAAATATGTTAGAAACTGCCAATCATTTGATAGAATTCTGGAAGTGAAACCAAACCTCTAGCAAAACATGTAGTAAAATATCTAGCAAACCTCTAATAAACATCCTCTAGTAAAAAAATCCTCTTACATTATTTTTTATATACCTAAAGTACTTTACTTTAAAGTACTTTAGGTATATTATAGGCAACTGCTGTTGCCAGGTATACATTGTATCTTTTGTTTTTTTTACTTAACTGTTAAATCCAGTCCAATCCCTTACTTTTAGCTAAGCTTGCTCAGAAATTAAACTTTTGAACTTGAATATGTAAGTATTACAAGAAACAGTTTCATAAAGTGCTTTACCACGAAAGGCAACACTTACAAATCCAGCTCCCTCACAGTTGCTGGAGGAGGTAGGGTGGGAGAATGTTTGTATCCCTTATAGTCAGCTCCTTTTATGGCAATAGGCTTTGAGTTCCTCTCATCTGCAAGAGGAGGTCTTTTCCCAAACATTGGGTTTGTCTCCTTGGACCTGACCCTCCTTGGAGTGTGTATGTGAGTGTAACCTACGGTGAAGTGCAGGGAATTTTAAGCAGAAATGTTTATGCTACAGATGTAGCTCTTACACAAAATCTATGCTGCATAAAGGTGGTTCATTTGTTATTAGAATTGTAATTATTTCTTTAGCGGTAAGTCAAATAACACTGAGCATATTTCTTTGCACCTTCTAAGTATCAACATTTGATTTACATGTTTGTGATGGGTTTGGCAAGCCTCTGCTAAGAGCTGTCGTACAGATGATGCATTACTTGTACATGGCCTAATAGTTTGTGGCTTTGTCTCTGTCCGGACTTGTGTTCCTTTTAGCTGTTTGAATTGTTTTTTAGGTTTCTTTTGTGGGTGTTTTTTTACTCAACAGGCTGAGATGGTACACAATGCCCTGCAGGTGCAGCGGACCTTCCTCAAAATGGCTACCACACACCAGGAGCCTGCACAGGTAAATACTATGAAGAGTTTAACAATGTTTCTGCAACACTTATTAACTCATTATAGAGCTTCATCAAGCCCACACTGATACTGGTTCTGATGGAGGTAACCATATGGTTGGCTTTTACATGCTTCGAATGTGTGACTGAGGCCTTGGATGTCCGTAAGCTTCCAAGGTTCAGTGAGTTTGCCCTGGTTTACACTGCTATATAGAGCTCTTCCTCTTCTCCATACAGTTCTGAGGTTATGTGGTCAGCCATGCGACGTTGGGCTCTCTGTGCACATAGGGATTACCTCCACTGTTCAAAAGAACGCCAATACAACACATTCCCAACGCTTCACACAGCGGCCCCGGGGGGAAGTCTGGGGGGCCAGCCTGATGTCATTCCATTGGACTGTGGTTTGTGTGCTCTGTTGCCCAAACAGGAAGTGATTAGCTTGAGCGTGCAGGCCATTGGATGAGGGGAGAAGCAGGAATTAAATTGTCTAATAAACAAACAAACCATTAAGATGTGTGTTCAGAATGAGTATCACGGCTCATTGCAGCTATTTTTCTGAAATGGAGTATATATTTCCCAGAGTTGATTTTGGTGCTAGAGAGGGCTCATTCACCAGGGCTCTATTGTGCTTGAAGCTTATGCGTGGCAGAGAGTTTACTGTTATATACAGTAAAAAACTATATGCAAAAATATACAGAGGAATATTCTCTGAGTGACTGAATTGTAATCAGTGACAGCTGCACACTGAATCCTCGAGAGTAAGCAGTGTAACCCACTGCACTTTATATAGCTAGTGCAGTCACACACACATACTTTCCCTAGTTGTTGTAAAGCACACATACACGCTGACCTTGTGGCTGTGGTTGGCTTTTTTGCCAGAGTTCTAGTGCAAAAGTCAGAGACCAAACTTGTTTTATTTCCAGTCTAGATGGTGATTAAGTACAAGTTGTTTATTTTAATGTAAACATATTTACTAGATAATTACACAAAATACAAGATACCAGTTCTTGAACAACTAAACATAATCAAATTTTTTAAGTATTTAGTGATTTTACAAGTAGCCTTTATTATAGCTTCCGTTCTTTTTTAAGACTTGTTTTCAAAGATATTTTTTCATACTTCCAAAGTTTGGTATTGGAAGTTGGCTGTATTTGCTGCTTCTCACAATCCCAAACACATTCAGTGATGTTCAGGTCTGGGCTCTGGGGTGGTCAGTCCACTGTTTTTTTCCCCTACACATGCCTTCAAACATGCAGCGTTGAATTGTCTCCTCACACCTCTGCATCTTTTTCTGATCTAAAGAGAAACAGTGGATGTTGTTTTTGAGTCCCATTTTTATATAGTTTTGAAAACTACAGTATTTTTCTATTTATTTTCTTTTGACTTTTTCCTTCCTTAGTGGATTATCTTGTGTCCGATCTCAGCAGGAATGTCTCTTGTACTAACTGTACATAATGGCTTGTACTTTAGGGGCATTTAACTATAAATTAAATAGAAGGTTGTGACCACAAAGTACTGTATATTTGTTGTAAAGTGGTGTAAAATTGCTGAGACCAACAGATTCAGCCAGAATCAGCGTTGTTTAGGTTTAATGGTATAGCAGAAAATGGGATAATTCTTCAGTAAGATTCCCTCAATCTTGAATAGAAAAATGTTTGGACTGGATTAGATGTGCCCAGAAAATACTAGTGACCCTCTGGAATAGTCCTGCTTCACAGCCTGGAGAACACATTCAGATTTTGCTTAACTATATGTCTTCTCAAACCCTGCACAAATATAAACACACTCATCATAACTCCTGTGCTACTGTATATATTACCCTTGTGAATAAATGCATATAGTATTTTCTTATACACTGTTATGGGTATTGGTAGCGGTGCCAGTATGCTGGAAAGCTTTAAACCTCTGGCTTCCCTCACACTGTCGCTTTCTGTGTTTGTGTGTGGGGCTGAGGTTGCATTCTGTGGCTTTTTATGGTCATGTTCTATATTTAAGCTACTGTGTTTCTGTGGCTTTGGTCAAGTGACAGGCCTGTCGGTGGACGATGTGGAGTGTTTGTGTGGCCTGCAGACTAGAGAGCACAGCTGTTACTCTCTGTAATTCCCTCACAGACTTACTAGTGGAGCCGAAATGATCTCAACCAGAACTCCCGGTCAAGGAGTTCAGGATTAGGTTGGCATGTCATCTTAAGGTCATGTTAACTTGAGTCATTGGCTGTGGAATTGATAGCTTTTGTGAATCTTCCCTGAACACAGCCTACTTTTGCTCTCTCTCTTAGAATTGGTGAGCAGACTAAATAGGGAAAGGGAGTACTGGACGAACGAAAAAAGAACAAGTCACATTAGCTGTGGTACAAATCAAATTGAACTACATGTCTGAAGCACCAGTGCAATCCCTACTTTTGGCCCCTCTTCCCCCACTTGGAAGTCTTTTTTTAACCCTGGTCAGTCAAGGTCTGCAGAAAGAGAACGTAACTCTTGCCCTGGCTTCATTCATAGCCCAGAGATAGTCAGGCTATTTCTGTCTCTGTCCCTTGATACAAGAGGGGAAGTCCAGACTGATGCAGGATCAGGTACAGCCTGTTGACTCAGTTTAGATCTACATGTGTGTTGACTCAATATCTCATCTCTCCAAGAGGTCATCAAGCAAACCTAACTTGAGCTAATACAGTAATGTGTCAGCTGTTAAGATGATGTGGGGTACTCCACTAAGGAGCAATGACCAGTAGAATTTGTCAAGCTGACGAGTGCATGTTAAAACAGCACTGAAATGGGGGAAGGAGTTGATCCATTTAGAACACTCTTATAACAGTCCTACCACAGTTAGAAGGGGGTCCAGCCTTCTAGGTACAGACAGAAACCACCCAGAACTCCATCTGAAGTTCTTAGACTTCTCCTTCTCTCTCAGTCAGTCTTCCCTCATACTGGCACTACATGTTAAAGACACTCGCAAATGTCAAAATATCTATTTTGTATGCATGCATAGTAACTCTGTTAGGATAGTTTTTTTCTGGTCCTATAATCATTCTAACAGGCTCCCTAGTTTCAGTTAGCTACACCAGCATATTTAGTAGCATCTGTACGGTTTGTAAGAGTAGGAAGCTTACTGTAAAAACTCAAACTTGCTGCAGTTGCTTTAAAAGATACGGTTGCTGTACCCATGTGAAGATCAGTGCAGTTTAAAATCTTAAAAATAAACTTTATTTCTAACTTTGTTTTTTCTTACACTTGGCACACTTGAGACTGAGTCTTAATAACAACCATAATGTCCATGCAGAGCATGAAAGGCCTGTCTTTAACTAAAGAAATGAAAATCATGCGCTTGTAGTTAGAAGAAGAATCCTCCCTTCCTCTTTCCCTCCCCCAGAGCCCACGTCTATACACACACACACGCATGCACACACACACACACACACACACACACACACACAAACACACGTAAACAACAGCTAAAAGAATCAAAGTAACACAGTGATGTGCTGTTGTGGACACATGCTTATGTATCTCCAAATGTATCCACATACTTAATTTCCATAGAAAAGAAATGTTCTGCATTGATGCTCTGGAACAGCTGCACATGAGCCTAAGGTCACAATGCTCAATGTCAAGCATTGCAGAGAGAGGTACCAAGTCCCCTAGCACTGGGCCGAGTAGAAGTGGAACTGTGTGCTCGCCTTAGGACTAAGTTTTAATGATGTTTATGATCATCCAGTATTAGTACCTGACCTTGCTAATGCTCTTGTGGCTGAATGCAATGTAATCCTCACACAATATTGTTTCAACATCTAGTGTGAAGCCTGCTAAAAGGAGTAGATGCTGTTACTGCAGCAAAGGGGGCAAAGTCCATAATAATATCACTGACAGAAGAAATGACAGGTGTCTAAAAGCTTTTCTTTTCATTGAGAATCCTCATTTAGAATGCTGTGTTGTGCAGGACTAGGCGTAATCCCAGGAAACCAGCCCATAGCCTGCTGTATATACCACAGTGTCTTTCATGGTACACGGTCAGGTACTGATAATGCCTGAATAATAATTTGTCTAATCTGAGAGAGCAAAACAATTGTTACTATATTTGTCCTGTTTGGCTTGATCCATGTAATAGGACTAAAAGGGGAGTGCTTAGCTAAATAGCTAAACCTATTTGTTTTCCCACCAAGCCAACTGAAAATTCAGTGAATTTGTGAATGTTAAACTAAAAACAGCAACCATGGCACCATGTGACCAGAAACAGCAACAAGACACAGTCATATTAAAAAAGAGAAACAGTGTGTTCCCTTTCTCCCTCTTATGCTGAAGTAAACTCTAAACATCGGACCTGTGCAGGGCCTTACAAGGCCAGCGGGATCTCCCCGTCTGTGACTGGAATGCTGACTTGGAGGGAGAAAGAGCTCTGAGGACGTTTCACTGGAATAAACGTGCTTCCTCTATTAGATGCTGTTTTGCTGATACAGTCTAATGGTTACTTTTTATCATTCAGTATCACATGCAGTAGGTGAATATAACTCCATAATGTTGTTTAACAGTATTAAACTCTGAATTACAGTCTAATGTGGCCAGCTGTTTGAAGAATACAGTTTTTAACTGGGCATGTTCTACCAGCTAATGCTAAAGAGAAAACTCTAATACTCTGTGTTTGTGAAAGAAATGACTTTCATTTCTTGACTGTCCTGGTTATTTGTGGCCCCTCCTCAGACAGAGCTGACCGACCTCCTCAGGCCCATCTCAGATCAGATTGAGGAGATCCAGAACTTCCGAGAGAAGAACCGTGGCAGCCAGCTGTTTAACCATTTGTCTGCCGTCAGTGAAAGCATTCCTGCACTGGGCTGGGTGGCAGTGGTGAGTTTTGCAAAGCACAGAAGTACAACTTATCATACACACTTCTTCAAATTATGCCCACTATTGAAAGGGACATGACTAGATGATACATTTCTCCCAAAAAGACATTTGGCTTCTGAATATTAGAGTTGGAGCACTGCAGATGTGGTCCAGATAGTTTAGACCAGTGGTGATATTACTTAAAATGTTCTAGACTTTTTAGACTGGTGAATAGCTGATTCATGGAAGTCGGTCAAACTGGCAATACCATCCAAATCCAGCAGGCCAGCAGAACATCGTCCTGGCAACCAGCCAACTTTGAATCAACATTTAGTTAAACACTTTGTTCTCTGGGAATGTTTGATGTTCGCTTTAATGTCTGGACTGAACTGAAATACCACACTTCAGCTGTTCAGTTGGCTTTGCAATTAGTCATGGTCTGATTTACTCTTCTAATCATCTGATGTTGATAAATAAAAATAAAAATTATAAGGCATATCTTTATTTATGCTGGTACAGGTCTTCTCCACACTACCACCTCTTGCTTTAAAGTGGTTTGCGCATATTTTTAGTGAACCGAGTGACAGTGTTTTGTGGTTTTACTTCTCTGACTATATTATTACCTCTTAAATGATTTACTGTGCTACCATGGTCTGGATTCTGTCAACTCATTCTACACAGACACTCCTTTTCCATACTCTGTCCTTTCCCATAGGATGTGTACGTTACCCATTCAGAACCTCATATGCACTTATAATCTTTGTTTACAGTTGTCTGCTGCCATAACTGCGATGTATAGGTCTTTACAGCTTGCTGGAGCATTCAGCATGTTCTTTTGTATCTGAACTGTGACAGACCTCAACAGAGTGTGACAAATCTGGTCAGCGCTCGATATCTCTCTATGCACTAGCTTCTTTCAACAACCAAAGTGTACAAAAAGAATGTTATTATATCTTTCTCCTGTTTCTGTTGGCCTTTCCTAGAGTCAGAAACCAGGGCCCTATGTGAAGGAGATGAATGATGCTGCTATGTTCTACACCAACAGAGTTCTTAAAGACTACAAAGACTCGTGAGTGATGCCTCTAAAGAAGCAACTGGATTCTAACAGGCATTAGCTTAGAGAATGTGGTTAATTCAGGAATAAGACTTTCTACTGACTATGCTGCCATGCTGATCAGTCCAAATAAAGATGAATGGTACTAGCACCGTGCTTTAGGTTTGGAAAATATCCAGATGAGTTTAAAAAAATGATAAGATTCATAAGTGTGATAATTATTATGCTTGTATATACCTTTTTAAGCCATTTGAAAATGCTAGATTTCCTTTATCTTACATACATGCAGTAAAGGAATTGATAGGATTTTCTTTGTTCTATATGGGTTTTGTAAAGGCTTTTGCTGTTTCAGCAACATTAACTTCATTTTGTCTCCCTGGTTGTAGTGACCCATGCCATGCTGAGTGGGTGCGTTCATACCTGAGTATCTGGACTGAACTACAGGCCTATATCAAACAGCATCACACCACCGGTCTGGTTTGGAGCAAGACAGTGAGTTGTACTTCCAGTTCCAGCACACTGTTCTCTAATAGACACTAAGCCGTTTACATAAACGGTAGCTGAAGAAAGAACTCTGTGGCCTCTCCACAGCCTTTTTCTCATTTTTCCATCAGAGTGCATTGGCTTCAGATGAAAAATCTTCATTCAGCACAAGAATTTGTTCTCTGATAGCGCAAAGGATAGGTGCGATAATCTTTTTTTTTTTCATTTTGCTGGATTGGGTGTTTTAGGGAAGACTGCTTGAAACCTTAAAATACAGCTAAGAAAATATTTCCATTTTTAGTCATTCAGTGATCGCTTCAGTGCACAGAGATATTATCTGAACTGAGATAGCTATCCAGTTAGAGGGATTGCTGCCCACAGCTGGTAATGCCCTGTGTCTGCCCCGGGAATTCCTTTTATTTTTTACTTCCAACTCTTTGTCTTTTCTTTACTTTGCCAATCTGTTTGTTGTTTTTTTTATTAGTGCTGAGCCACTCCATTAATTCATGTGAGTGCCCTAAAAAGACTGATAAAAAGAAGATTTGTCCAGATCAGGCTTCTTTTATGGTGACCAAGCTCTACTTGTTTAAGTTTTAGGAAGGAGATGCTGTCTTTGAGCTTGTCCAGTCATCTCCTGTGATGAGATGTGAAGGAAGTGTGCGTGTGTCTGTGTCGGTGGGGTGAATAAGAGCATGTGTGTGGCAGACAGAAACTTGAGAGCTCTCACTGGCTGTGTGTGTGTCAGCTGTCTCTCTTGCTGTGAGCGTTAGAGTGTGAGGGAGTTTGTGCTTTGGACAGGTGGCTTTCAGGGTCTCTTTGAAAGGAAGGGTTTTACCAAAGAAATGCCCCCCAACAAAAGCCTAGTGTGCGTTCAGATAACCCACCTGCTCACACACACACGTGGTGTGTAATTTAAACTCTCCTCTTATGTATTCACCAGTTTTCTTCAAGGATGATATCACTTGCTCACTTAGTATACATTTTCACCCTATATTCCTTCAACATCTTAATCTCTCCCCTCTACATGCAGCTTTGTGGACATATCAGGGATTTAAAGACTGACTTTTTCGGGGTCATAGGTTAATGTCCACTACTGCTGAACCCATGCTGAACCGAAACATCAGCACAAGTATTTGGAGTGACAGCAGGGTGTGAGCCTGTTTATGTTAGAGAAGAAAGGACGTGTGTGTAGCAGTTGTTGTAGTGTTGTATATGTTGAAGGGAGGATTGTCTGCAACTGTCAATGGCAGCTGTGCTGACGGGGGGAAAAAGCGTGTGCCTTGTTTAACGTGGTAACCAACTGCCCCACATTTATCTGTTTCTATGGCTTGCCGTTTAAACCCCTGTCAGTACATTTAAAACTAAAACACAGATGGTAACCTTTTGTGGCCTCATATCATGTTTAACAGAATTCAGCCATTATAAAACTCCTGCCTGAATAACACCGTCAATCTGCTGCATTACATTTGTCTCTTCAGTTCTTTAAAGAATAAAATTTGAAACATGAACAGCTCAAAATACACCTCTTTTCACTGTATAGACAATACATTGAGGTAAAGCAGTGAGTGATTATTCTGTATCATTCAGTTAATTAAATGCTAATTCTTACAATTATCGTAGCCCACCCAACTAAATTCTTAGAGTGAAAAGTAGTTTACTACCAAGTATGTAACAATTGGAGGGACTGAATCCATTTTTACATGCAAAGGCTCCAATAACTGAACTCATACCTTTGGTCAGTAGTTTAAGCCAAAGTGTTGCCTAATACTCCTCCTACTGGGCTGTCATCGTACTGCAGGTTTGTGTTTCTAGGCCCATATCCTATATTTTTCTTGTTTTATTTATTTTTTTCCTTCTGAGGTCTACTTTTGATATATGTGCATAAATAATCATGCTTCTTTGCTACTTTGCTAATATGGCTTTATTAGTGATATACAGTGCTACTACAAAATAAATGTGATCTAAAATCTGATCAGAATTTTTTTGTAGACTAACTGGTGTATTTAGGGATGTTGTGTTTCTTCAGGACCCACTCTCTGTTGAGGTTCAGTTCACGGATGGATGCTCCTGTAAAATACTTGATAGAATCCAGAATTCATAGCTCCAATAAATGAAGACAAACTGTCCTCATCCTATAGCAGCAAAACAGGCCCAAATGGTGATACTTTGCATCCACTGTGTTTTAAAGCTGGAATGAGATTCTTATGCTGGAATGTAAAGATCTACTTTTTCTTTGCTTTTTTCCCTCCATGGAACATTATTTCAGTCTCTTGACTTATCCAGGTGGTCTTTGGGAAACTAGGAACCAGGCGGCAGTGTGTGTTCTGGAGAGAAGTGTGTTTTCTCTACTATTCTTGTTTAGTGTTTGTCTGATGGTGGACTCATGAACACTGCCATTATCTAGTGTAAGAGAGGCTTGCAGATCCTTAGATGTGGTCCTGGTGATTTACCAGAATATTATATGCCATTCTCCTAGAGTCACTTTTATCAATCTAGTGGTTCACATACTTTGACCAAACAAAATATATAATGTTGGATGACTCTGTTTAGTAAGCGAAGGGGAAAAATGTTTGTTATTTGTTTTATGGGATCAAAATCACAATTTTGATCAAACTTGTTATTAACAGTGCTTATAACTTAAAAAATAAATACCTAACTACCTAAACGCTAAACTGCTGCAAACTGAATGGGCAGATGGAAGCTCAGCTTAGTTTGCTAATATTGAATAAATGGCATAAGAAGTAAATAGTATATTGAAACTTTGATAATGTTCGTCAGTATTAGATAGTTTAGCAGAACAGAGTAAACGATAATATATAAAATATTAGAGAATTATATGAACATTTGTAAAACAGCGTTTGCACATTTTTGCAAATAGGCATGTTACAGAGGTTGTTTTTAGTGTAAGCTGTTCCCCAGTGGTAGATGGGTGCTATAGACAAGTTGGTAGCATATCTGCCTGTAATGGTTTGATGGCCCTGAATCTTTTACTGGAGGACAGTCACTAGAACCATTTTATTTTAAAGAAACTACCAAATACATTCCTCATTAAATCTCTGTTACAGTTCTGAGTTACTGATTTCACTGTTTTTCACAGGGTCCTGTTGCTCCTTCATCTCTGTTCATGGCTGCACCTGCTGGCCCCTGTCCCCCTCCTCCACCGCCGCCACCACCACCTGTGTTCACAGACGAGGGCCCCAAGCCTGACGGCAGTGCAGCTCAGCGCTCAGCTCTATTCGCCCAGCTCAACCAAGGAGAGGCCATAACTAAAGGTGGGCAGGAAAACAGCATTTAATATGTTTGTTTCCACACAAATACGTTGTCAGTGTCCAAAGAAAAAACAAGTATCTCCGAAACAGCAACTTTACAGGAGAGGCCAAACACATCCTTTACTTTTAATGTAAGTTAAAGTTAAAAGATTTTGTTCCTAGGGATTTTGGGGCATTTCTTTTGGCCCATTCATCATGAAACCATATATCTTCCCAGAATATAAAAGCAGCTGCCAGGTTCGATTTATGTAGAAAAATTAGTTTTTCTTTGGACAGCAATGATATCTGACCATTGTCATTGTACAGATATGCCACATACATGAGGCACTGTCCTTAGAGGTCAATATAATACAACTTGTTATGTTAGTCATTGATTAACAGTAGCATTTGTGTACTACTGTCAGGTTCTGCTTGCAATGGTTTATATATTTTAACTACATTTATGTAAATGTTTAGGCATCTAAATCAGCTTTGTCTCATATATCACTACTCTTACTCTGCCTTAGTCTAAACATTCTATACACTTTAGAACTGGCTTAGGGAGATGGATGGTAGGAAGCCCCAAATGCTTAGGACAGGTTCTAAATAAGTTGAATGAATTTTGTTGACTCTTAGGATTGAAGCATGTGTCTGATAAGCAGAAGACCCATAAGAACCCTGCTCTACGCTCTCAGGGTGGAGAACATCAAACCTCTCCATCAAAAGGCAAAGCACCCAGCTCCTCCACTCCCACACCAGCCAAGAAACATTCCCCTGTACTGGAGCTGGAGGGGAAGAAGTGGAGGGTGGTAGGTCCAGTTGGCTGGAAATGACCTCTCTTTCAGTTTCACACTGTTTGACTATTGGTCTTTCTTTCCATTTGAGATGGTCTAGATGGTTATGAAAGCTCTATTAAGCTTTCTAAATTGATTATATTAAAATCATTGTATACAAGAAGTTAGTCTAGAATTGGCCTTCATAAAGCTTCTTAAGAATGTCTAAATCCACTAATAGCAATCAAACACAGTTAAGTCCAACACTGTTCCACGGCACTGTGTGTGCTTGGATTTTAGGAGCACCAGGAGAAGACTCATGATCTGGTGATAGAGGAAACTGAGCTCAGACAGGTGGTTTATGTCTTCAGTTGCAACAACTCCACACTTCACATCAAAGGCAAAGTCAACTCAATCATAGTGGGTGAGTGAAACCATTTCTTATCAGCTACTACCATTTAATGTGCTCCTGGAACTGTGGGTTCTGTCTCACACTGTTAGTCTTTGAAGTTGAAAAACATTTCTCTGTGTAGATAACTGCAAGAAGCTTGGACTTGTGTTTGATAATGTGGTCGGCATTCTTGAGGTCATCAACTCCAGGGACATTCAGCTCCAGGTTTGGATAAGCCACAAATTTTAAATACAATATTGAGGGACATACAGCCATGTGGTACCACTGGTGAGTCTATTCTAAATACAGAAAAATCTGATCATTCTTTGCTTAGGTGCTGGGGAAAGTGCCCACAATTTCCATCAATAAGACAGAAGGATGCCATGTCTACCTGAGCAAGGAGTCTCTCAACTGTGAGATTGTCAGTGCCAAGAGTTCTGAAATGAACATCTTGGTTCCTCAGGAAGATGATGACTATGTAAGTTAATGTTTGGGATCAATCAGTTGAGTGTCATCTGTTTTAATGGAGGGATATGTAAGATTTTTAGTTCAAAACAATCCACAATAAACTTTAATTATTAACAGAATGTGCAGAAATTTTGTACTATGTTGCATATATATCTACAGCGTGCTATCAGCTAGCCTTGGCCCAACTTGTCTTGTAATATCACTTTATACATTAAGAGGCGATAGTGAGTCACTGTAGCATTAAGTCAAATCAGTCCAACATGAGAGGATGAAGAAGTTGTACTGCCCTAATGTATTCTAACCTCTTGCCAATCATGTGTAAGGTCATGCTCTATATTAGATTATTTAAGAACATGTAGCCAATGAAATGAA
Source organism: Megaleporinus macrocephalus (assembly GCA_021613375.1). Lineage (NCBI taxonomy): Eukaryota > Metazoa > Chordata > Actinopteri > Characiformes > Anostomidae > Megaleporinus > Megaleporinus macrocephalus. The sequence goes on from CM038703.1 coordinate 16,598,859, forward strand.
AAGTAAACACAACAATGGCTAAAGCTCTTAGCAAACAAACATAATAACAATATAAGTAAAACAAGAGTTAATGTTGGTGTTGCTTTTCACCACTGGAGATGCTTCTGGCGACTAAAGGTATGAAGTTTGAAGCTCAGTGTTTCCTCTAGACCGGTAAGAAGTGAAAAGGGAGGTGGAGAGACTGCATTTTCTGGTGATATGTTGGCCTCTGTTTTTTGTAGTGAGAAATTAACAGGATGCATCATCTTACAAATTGCTCCTTTGAACACAGAAACTTTACTAGTCAGGATCCACTGGACATGCTAAAATAATATCTAATCTTTTTTTTTTTAGGTGATAAGAAAACAATTCATTTATTGTTCTTATTTTGTTCACAGTGCCAATTTGGTAACTCCTTATTTCATGTTTTGTATCAACAGAGAGAGTTTCCAGTCCCAGAGCAGTTCAAGACAGTTTGGGATGGGTCCAAGCTGGTGACAGAGCCCACAGAGATTGCTGGCTGATCAACAGCTTCATTGTGTTTTTCACATCATCTGTTCTGGTAGAGCCCCAATCACTATCACTCCCCTATCAGTGCTGGTCTTGGAGAAAAATCATACTGTCCTAAATCATACTGCCCGTTAGGCTTCCCCACTGAAATTCCTTTATGTAGTGTAAAACTGGAATTAATCTGTGTTACATTACTAAGACACAAATAGGGGTCAGATTAATCACATATAACACTGTAGTTGCGTAGTTCAGAAGATGAGAAGCAGATTTAAAGTGAAAGTCTTTTTTTCTACAGCTGTCAAATTACATCAAATTACATTTTGGGTTCGAGATTGGATTAAATTCTGATAACAGCCAAAATCTATCCAAGAAATTGTATTTGTTCCACTTTTTAGAGTAATTCTGAATATCATGTTTCAGACCTATGCATTTTGTGTATGGCAGTTACCTGCCTTTGTGTTTACAAAAGCATTTTCTTTTCAGTCCTGTTTTCTCCTGGAATAACTCTTTGTTTTGAAGATGGCAATGGCAACTTTGTGCTCCTAGAACTAGTTTTTCAGACACAGACTGAGCCCGGTCCTATTTGGGGAAAAACTCCAGCACTGCTTGGTCTGAATGTGTGAAACTGGTCTTCATGATCAAGTAAATGTGTGCCTCAAGAATGTTTTATATTGTTTTATTTATGTTAGCACATTTCGTAATGTAAAATGTGTCTTTTTATTGTTTTGATATCTCATCACCTTGTATGACTGTAGCACAGGCATTTCACAGAACAAACCAAGTGTCATCCTGCGTCATACACTTGATGTTTTTTTTGTTGTTGCATGAACGGAAATTTAGATTAAGATAACAATCACATTATAACAAATACAATGGTAATTATAGTGTAGTAACCTAGTAAGAATTCAGTTGCTCAGCAAATTCACTACATTTGGTCCTGATGAAGTCCTCTGCATTGTAACCATTCAATACAGTACTTAAAGTTTACTTAGGATTTACAAATAGATTATTAAAGCATCACACGTCTGTTTTGAAGAGTAAGGGAAGTCATAAACTGACATTAGTCACTGACATAGCCTCATTTGTACAGCAGATTTTTAAAATCACATCAGTTTATATAATACGTATGTAAAATGTTTTTGTGGTAGCACAGGCAAGACCATCCTGGATTGTCTTGTTCCACATATTTCTGTATGGTCCTTATTAGTCCTGGAAAATGTTAATACCCATTTTGGTCACACGGTAAGCCTCTCTTATATGTATATTCTCTGAACTGGTAGATTAACTTCAGAAAAGTGCATAAATATGGAAATGATGTTAAAAAATCAATGTGGGATTTTACATGGTCACCTTTGTAGCCTTCTTTGGGATGTGGAAAACTACATTTGTAGAAGCTTTTAAAAGAAATTGTTCATATCTCCATGAGAGAATAGCTTACTACAACTGTAGCACGTACATATCAATCAAGCAGAAATATATTTACATATGCCACAGTGTTTTAATCACATCTCTGTTAACAGTTCACTCAGCAGAGGAAAGAAGTCTATTTTCACATTAGTTCTACAATTAAAGCTTAATAAACCTCACCATTGTGTCACTGTATTTCTTAACAGGGTCAGCCTCTATTTCTATACCCAATTCAATCAGATCACCACAAGGCTTTTAACATTTGGAATCTGAGGTGGCTTATTAACAGATGCAGGACATCTGGTTAAATCTGATTAGTGTTAATTTGGCATTTGGAATAACATTATAGTTACAGGGGTTGGACAATGGAACTGAAACACCTGTCATTTTAGTGTGGGAGGTGGCTAAATTGGACCAGTCTGGTGGAGCAGTAAGAGCAGAGTGTGAAGGTTCAGTTAGCAGGTAAGAGCACAGTTTTGCTCAAAATATTGCAATAACACAACATTATGGGTGACATATCAAAGAGGACAAATTGTTGGTGCACATCTGTGACCAAGACAAGTCTTTGTGATGTATCAAGAGCCACGGTATCCAGGGTAATGTTAGCATACCACCAAGAAGGACGAACCACATCCAACAGGACGGACTGTGGACGCAAGAGGAAGCTGTCTGAAAGGGATGTTGGGTTCTAACCCGGATTGTATCCAAAAAACATAAAACCACGGCTGCCCAAATCACGGCAGAATTAAATGTGCACCTCAGCTTCTCCTGTTTCCACCAGAACTGTCCGTCAGGAGCTCCACAGGGTCAATATACACGGCCGGGCTGCTATAGCCAAACCTTTGGTCACTCGTGCCAATGCCAAAAGTTGGTTTCAATGGTGCAAGGAGCGCAAATCTTGGGCTGTGAACAAAGTGAAACGTGTTGTTCTCTGATGAGTCCACCTTTACTGTTTTCCCCACATCCGGGAGAGTTACGGTGTGGAGAAGCCCCAAAGAAGCGTACCGCCCAGACTGTTACATGCCCAGAGTGAAGCATGGGGGTGGATCAGTGATGGTTTGGGCTGCCATATCATGGCATTCCCTTAACCCAATACTTGTGCTAGATGGGCGCGTCACTGCCAAGGACTACGGAACCATTCTGGAGGACCATGTGCATCCAATGGTTCAAACATTGTATCCTGAAGGCGGTGCCATGTATCAGGATGACAATGCACCAATACACACAGCAAGACTGGTGAAGGATTGGTTTGATGAACATGAAAGTGAAGTTGAACATCTCCCATGGCCTGCAGTCACCAGATCTAAATATTATTGAGCCACTTTGGGGTGTTTTGGAGGAGGAAACGTTTTCCTCCACCAGCATCACGTAGTGACCTGAACACTATCCTGCAAGAAGAATGGCTTAAAATCCCTCTGACCACTCTGCAGGACATGTATATGTCATTCCCAAGACGAATTGGCCGCAAAAGGAGGCCCTACACCATACTAATAAATTATTGTGGTCTAAAACCAGGTATTTCAATTTCATTGTCTAACCCCTGTATATTGACTATAGACTTACACCAGCCCAAATGAGAAAAAGCTGGGATGGTACGGAAGAAAAAGAGAGAGAGAGAGAGATAGAGAGGTAAAAGAAAGCAGTAATTGGAAAAAATACTTTGAGTACTTTGAGTCTGGTCAACCTAATTCTGTGTGTAGATATACATCCATTCCTGCAATTTAAGCCTGCAACTTAGTAAAATAGTTGGGATTCAGGGCTTGCAATTAGGCAAAGACATTGAAATAGCCACGTCACTTGAAACAGGTGACTGTAATCATGATTTCATATAAAAGCAATATCCAGGAAAGGAACAATCCTTTAGGAGTGAAGATGGGCTGGCAATTGTCAGCAATACACGCATCACTGAAATATTCAAAGCAATGTTTCTCAACGAAAGTCTGGATATTTCACCTGCTTTAACATAAATGATTTGAAGCATGCCGAGGAGTTTCAGTGCGTAAGAGGCACAAGCCTAAGGTGAAAAACTGTTCTCTGATCCCTCAAACGACTGCATCAAAGAACACCACTTATCTACAAGACATTTAGCATCACAGGGGCTCAGATTACTTAGACAAACCTCATGTTAACGTTCGTCAACTTTTCTGGGCTTGCTGAAATCTGGAGTAGACCATTGAAAAGTGGACAAATCAGTATTTCAGGTTTATGTTACTACCCAGTTTGGTCACACTGTAAGCCTGTCTTATATGTATATTCTCTGAACTGGTAGATTAACTTCAGAAAAGTTCTTAAATATGGAAATGATGTTCAAAAATCAATGTGGGATTTTACATGGTCACCGTTGTAGCCTTCTTTGAGATGTGGAAAACTACATTTGTAGAAGCTTTTAAAAGACATTGTACACATCTCCATGAGATAATAGCTTACTACAACAGTAGCACGTACATATCAATCAAGCAGAAATATATTTACATATGTCAGAGTTTTAATCACAATACGTAGTTACATCCACAAATGCCAGTTAAACAGTTATTGTGTCAAAAGGAGGCCTCATGTTAACAGTGTTTGTTGACTTCTCTTGGCTAGTAGGAATCTGAAATGGATTTTCACATTTACAGTGGTCAGACAAATCAGTGTTTCTGGGTTTCGGAAGAAATAGACACTGTGTGCTGTGAACCAAAGACAAAAAAATCTGAATTTACCAGCAACAAGTCCACAATCCATCTTTCATGGTCTGGGGGCAGTGTGTCACTAGAGATTTTGGAGCAACATATCCTGCCTTCAATACAAGAAGGCACATTATCCTGAGACAATTGTGTATATTTCAACAAGGCAATGCAAAACCACATCACAAAGAGATAGCTGTGGAAGAAGAGCATGCAACTGCTGGACTAGCTTGCCTGCAGAGTCATGCTGTCCCCAGTAGACATGTGTGGTGCATTTACGTCGACATTACAAAGTGGTCAAAGCTTCACTGTCCCAACTGTAAGAGTATAACTCACTGTTTTAGTTCATTTTAACATGGCATCCCAGCCTTTTCTTACGTGGAGTTTTATAACTGCTGACTTATAATTGCACAAATTCTACCAGACTGTTATAAGAACAAAGCTAATATTAGTGGTTCACTTTTAGAACCTCAGCCTTGAACTAATCACTGTATTAAGGATCTGGAATAGCACAGAAATCAGCATATCAACCTCCCCTTTACTAACAAAATAGTTAACATCACAATTTTGTTTTTATTTTATTATTATTGTTGTGTACTGTCAAACAAGATAAACAAAGAAGTGCTTCACGGCACCTACAACTGGATCCAGAAAATTCTTCTAACAGAGGAGGTCAATCTTTTTGGAAGGAGTGCCATCTGGTGGTATTAAAAAGCAAATGGTTGAACCACATCAGGAAGCTTATTAGGAAGCATCCTCAACATCCACTCATACAAGCTGCTACACAAACCAAAAAAGCAACACAGAAAATTACAAAATATTAATTACAAATAACCTGAGTTTCATGTTTAGCAGCTGATTCATAAAAGAAAAATCAATGAAACCCAAATATTGTCTACTTGAGATATAGATAGGACACCTTTCTAAGAAGACGCAAAGGAAGTTCTTGTACATACCTGCTTATACCATATACATACTGCTACAATAGCTTTTAGTGTTTGATGACCATGTTTCCCTGAGAGTCCTGTGTGAAAAGCATCTCTGGCTCTACCTGGGAGTCTTCCTCTGTTTCTAGAACTTTTACAGGTGTTATGTTCCAGTTATCTCTGCCCTCAGTTGCATTGGTTCGGTCCTTCAGTGCACATCTAGCGTGTTTGTTACGGTTGGAAATCACTCGAAAACCTTCAGAGTCTTGAGTGAATAACATGGCAAAAGAGTCTTGCCCATTCTCTGAAGACTCTCTGGCGGATTTCCTCGGTGACGGATAAAGCTTCACTTTTTGCAAAACACTCGGCTTTTGAACACTGGAAAAGCGCTTGGCCGGGCTGGAGGATGGCAGCTGGTTAAGAAGGGACACTTCAGTGTTATGTGTGGGTGACGCGAGTCCAATATTTTCTTTATCTTTTCTCTTCACATGTGGCCACTGGGTATAATGATGCTTTGGCTCAGATAACTCCAGTTCTTTATGAGGATTTGGGGGAAGTTGTACTGTGTGTCTTTTCTCTGTTCCCGATCTTGAAGTCAAAATAGGCATCTGGCCAGAAATGTTCTGGTCTATTACAGCACAGGGCTTTAGGTTTTCCTGAGACTGGAAATGCTCAGCAGAGAGAGAAGCTGAATAACCAGAAGTGTGGACTCGAAAACTGCTCCTGTGCAACAGATGATAATGAGAGTCTTGCTGTGCCTGATCTCTGTAAAGCAAAGTTTCAGGGATATCCTGAACCTCATCAGTTGCTTTGCATCTTTGAAATACGTTGCGTTCCTTCTGTGTTTCTGTTCCATTTTCAAATGTAACAGGTCTTCTCTTTTCTGCTGGCTCACGCTCTTCTGACTGATATCCCCAAATCAAATTGAAAAAATCCTGCTCTTTTTTCAAGTCTTCACAAACTTCACCCGACTGTCTCTCCAAACCTGTATCCATCTCCGGTCGGTGTACTTCAGAGATATGACCGGTCTCTGTATTTGGTTCCGGAGGAAATTCCGTTTTCTCTGCGCGCTTTCGTTTGGTGCCAGTGTGGAGCTCAGAAGGTGATGTAGAGGAAATCTCAGAGGGAGGAGAGAAACTAGATTCTTCTGAGTCTGTAGAAAAGAAGTTATACTTTTCAATTAAAAGCATTCAAACCAACTAAAGTAACAGGTACAGTCACTAGGGGCAAGATAAAAACGGCAGAAAAAGCAATGCCCTTTCTTACCTTTACTTGTTTTACTCTTCGGTAGAAAGAATGTCGATATGGAGCTCTGCTTTGTGGCAGGCATGTTCATCTTGGTCTGGGTGAAGCTCAGTGCTACTGCCACACTGTAACCACCTGACCGAGCCAGCGGATTCAGTACTTTGGATATTGGCCGAATCCTCTGTTTTTGTGATTTCTGTGAAGTCATTTTAAAACATCAGACTTAGAGAACATCCCTAAGGTGTGAAGAACATACATTTAGAGGATGGAATAAGAAAGAAGATACTAAAAGAAGAAAGGTGATCCAACATCAGGACCCATAATTAGGTTAGCCTGCTGTTTAAAATGTGAATAAAAACAGAATGCAAATCATTCAAACTCTATATTTAATTAAAATTTGTACAAAGACAACATATTAAATGTTAAAACTGAGAATTATTTATTTATTTATTTGTTTTAAATAGACGCCCATTTAGAACTTTATGCCAGAACCACGTTTCAACACATTGGGACAGGATCATAATTTGACACTGTGTTGCCTCACCTCTGTAAGCATTTAAGAACTGAGGAACTATTTCAGCTGCTCAATAGTTCAGGCTCTCCTTTGTCTTGTTTTTCGTTTCACAATGCACCAAATGTTTTAAGTGGGTGAGAGGTCTGGACTGCAGGCAGGCTAGTTTGAACCCAGATAGTTTTACTACAGAGCCATGCTGTTGTAATACAGGCATTATGTATCTTCACTGAATAATAAATAAAAAAAAAACATTGTCTGAACTGAAGCATATGTTGCTCAAAATGCTGCTCTATGCCATTTGGCCACCACAAGCCCTCTTCTCCGTAGCCCGAAGGATGTGGTGTCCATAATTTAAAAAATATAATAACTAAATTTTGATTCAGCACAGTTTTGCACTTCACCTCAGTTGATCTGAAATGAGCTCGGATCTACACACACAGCAGCAGCATTTCTTCTTCCTGTTCATATACGGTTTCTTATTGGCACTGATAGAGTTTCAGCTTGTATTTGTGGATGCACCAGTGAACTGTGTTCACAGATGACGGTGTTGGGAGGAGTCTATTTTTAATGCAATGCAATCATGGCCAACCGATATTGGCTTTCAGTCTTATTCCTTCCATACAGACATTTCTCCAGATTATCTGAATCGTTTAATGATGTTGTGTAGTGTAAATGATGAAATCCCCAAGTTCTTAGCTATTATACACTGAAAAACGTTTCTCCTGAACTGCTGCACTATTTGTCTGTGAAGTCTTTTAAGTGGTGAAGTCATCCCCAATTTTTACTTCTGTTAAGACTCCAACCTCTCTGAGATGCCCTGTTTATAATCATGCTACAGACCTGTTACCAATTAACCTAATCAGTTGTGAGACGTCCCACCAGGTGTTCTGTTAGAATTAAGTTTTTATAAACACATTGCTGGTGTCACATTCAAATGAGCACATACACAACATTTGAAAAGTTGTCTTTGTACTACTTTAATTAAATATAGGGTTTGAATCATTTGCACGTCATTGCAGTCTATTTTTTCTATTCTGCCTTCTTCTTCTTCTTGTTGTGATTCTCCATTCCACCTTAAATGGTGCAGCAGGGGCGCCAGAATGTACCTTATTAAGGTGGAAGAGGGAATTTGAATAAGAAGGTAGCTTCAGCCACATTTTTCTTCAGGTTCAGTAACGGATTCCTCACCTGCTGCTTCTTCGCTCTTAACTCAGCGGCGTCGAGCCAAACTCCACATTCTTCTGATGCTGCTGGGAGTTCAGCTGTTCTGTTCTTGGTGCGTTTCATGTTAAAAACTACAAAAAAAACGCTACGCCACGAACAAAAAAAAGATTAAACTGTTTAATACAGAGATTTTCTTAGCAGGTCAGCTAACGTTAACGACACCGCTATGAAGAACCCAGAACCAAGACCAGCTACGGTAGTTAACTAACTGAGGTAACAGTTACCGTTACGGGAGTAATTATATAAGATAACACTGTCACACTAATGTACTACAACTGTTATTATCAAACTATTAACTCACCGGCCTGGAGTTTAGTAGTTAACTACTTAGTTGAGGCTAGTTTTGTTGCTCAGTTGTTGATGTATGAATAGTAGCAGCTTTCCCGCGCACAGGATTTGTTTGCGGGACGTCTGGGTTGCCAGATATTTACAGTGCGGTGCGAGTTTTACATTTTTTCCATTAAAATATGTATTATCCCCATCGTAAGACGCAAAACAATTACTTAAATTTTGGTATATTTAGTGTATGTACAGCTACATGAAAAAGTTTCTAAAATCGTGGACCCTCCTGGACCATGGCATGAACAGCTACTAAAATATTAAATAATTGTTTTAATACTTTTACCGGAATAATAATAATAAATAAAAAGTTTTTAAACACAGAGAATATACACTGATAATTCCAAAATAAACAGAATAGTTAAAACAATCGAGTTCACTAAAGAAGGGTAAAAAACGTTACTTAATCTATATATTTATATGTAATACTACACATACTGCATGTATTACATATATTTTATATGGCCGCCCAGTGCTGTAGATATAAATAATTGTCCTGTAATTCTGTTAGAAATAACACTTCTAAAACATGGATAATGTTTAGTTTATTTCAGAGATATACATACAGAAACACTTCTGAAGTAAATACAGGACCAGTAATGAAACAGTAATGATTTGGTCGTGGAGACGAGGGGGTTTGTCTCAACAGCTGCTATGTTTATAACAAGCTAAAAGAAAGAAAACTTTGTAGTAAACGGTCATGCAATAGAAACACATATATAAAAATATAAAACTCAGGTTAAGGATGCGAATAAGGATTTTGGTGGTGCATGGCAACCAGAAGAAGCGCCCCTCCCTGCAAATGACTGGATGTGACGTAGAGATCCGCGACGAGCACTGACGTAAACACAGCTCGGGGTGAGGAGCTACGTTTTCTTATGCTTTGTTTACTTTTCTACTTGTATATTCTCGGCGTTAAAGGTCGGACCTCGGACTTATAGAGTCGCGTAGTTCATTGAGCCTCAAAATATCCGTAAGTAACAGTATTTAAGTTGTTTGTAAGTCGTGCTTTTGAGTTGGAGTGAAAACGCTGAGAGGCTAAACTTGGCTAATCGCTAGTTCGCTGTTGTCGTTGTCCACAGTTTTCACATCAACTGTTTCATTAAGTTTCCTGAAATAGGCCCGCCAGCACACTGTTAAACACACAGAATTGGTTATTATTTGCTTGGTTTCGTCCTCGCCGCCTCATCACGGTCGACTCGGCCCGAACAGCAGTGCGTCCCCGTCATTTCCGTCATCCTGAGTGTTGTTGCTGGTTTCCTGAAAGCCCGGTACACAGAGAGACCGATCACGGAGCGATGAGCGACAGCCATGTCAACACTTCGGCGATCATTCATTATATTTAACTATATTGTTGTTCGTTTTTTGCTTTCTACCAGATCTTCGCCCGCAGTTTTTGAAATATCTGTTCCGCCTCCAGATTGTCTGGTCTGATTGTGTGATTCTGGCTTGTATACAGCTTTCTGATCAGATGCGCAGATTCCTGAAAACATTGGATTTTTTCTCATAGAGAATGAATAGGATAGTAAAGTGCTCGCCAGTCTTCTGAACTTCTGCTTGACCGACACTGTTTCTCAAACACTGACTCAGGGAAGACCCCCGACCACTACAGCAGTGTTGGTCGTCTGTTTGTCGTTTTTGTTCATCCCCCTTTTTTCCCCTATAGAGTCCCATTCATTTTCCATCAGACCCAGAGCTCAAGGTTTCATTTAACCTACAGCCTCCAAACTGTATGTACACTGTTAAGGCAGATCCTGAAGCACTAATCCACATAAATACTGACCTACCTTCGTCTGTTTGTCGTTTAATCCCATAGGATCCCATTCATTTTTGTCCAAACCGATTTTGTTCAACCTTAAGCCACCAAACTGCCTGTACTCACTCAGGGCAGATCCACAGACATACTGACCAGCACTCCTCTGTTTGTCGTTTATGCATAACCATCCAACATTTCCTTCAGGAAATGCACTAGCTCAGTTATGATCTTATACTAAAAAATAGATTTTTCCATTTAAATCGATATTCATTTGAATAATCCGATATCAATTCGTATAAACCCAAGATCGATTTTTAAAATTAGCATTTCAGCTGTAGCTAACACCCACACAGAGAGGCTCGGGCAGCTGGCTTGACTTGGGTTTAACTGGCTTTCAAAAATAAAAGCTCATCGTCTTTGTGTAGGAGTACACGGCCGACCTTCCCACTATGCAGGTACTGATACACTTCACTACTTGTATAGTTTTTCATTGCCGAACCGTCTACACCTTCCGAGTGTACAAAGTAATTAAAAATGTTGCCGTAGGTAACCTCAGACCACCTTTTCATATCATCCACCCATTAACCTTGGATGAGATATTGTTGTCCCATTAGAAATTCTTATTTCCTTTCTGGTCTCCTCCCATGTAACTGTATTCATTTTGGTTAGCTGAGCAGAAGTTCGAACACAAAGACGGAAGAAACACACGCTTAAAAGTGGGTGTGGCCAAATACAGTGAATATAAACATATAAACACTAATGTTTTTAGTAATGGTAGGTTAAGTGTTCCTTGTACATTTACCACATTAGTTCTCTGAAAATCTTTTTTCATATTCAAACAAAACATATTGAAACTGAAATATCCCTAAATTAATCGATATTGAATTGAATCGAATCAAATCGGAAATAGAATTGAATTGGGACCTTGTGAATCGGGATCGAATCGTTCCGGGAAATCAGTGGCGATACCCAGCCCTAGTGGCTATGTAGTGTTGTTCTTCCACCTATTCATAATCTGTGTCTATGGTTTATTTCCTGTAGGTGCAGATAATCAATTTGAGATTAATACCATGTTTCACGGAATACCTGCTTCAGGAGGGATGGGAGGAGGTAAGTGTAGAGGCAACTTCTTTATTTCACAGAATAGTTTTGTTTACCCAGTTTGTTGTGCTTATTACATTTTCTCTTTTGTTGTTACATCCATTTCGCATTTTTGCAATAATGTGAAGCTCCAGCCAATAAGCCGGAATTATATGAGGTAAGAACAAGTTTTTATAATTCACTAGTGTTTACAGTTTAATTTACCGAAGTTCATTTACTTCAATTTTCCCCAAAACATAATATTCCTCTCGTACTGTACCATGCTCTGTTAGAGCCTGTGTCTATTAGTCACCCCTGCCGAAGAGCTCACTGTGCTCTGTTCAACTGCCAATGATGTTCAATGGAGATTGTGTTATGAGATGATCTCATCTGGCGTGTATTTTGGTCTTTATAACTTTGTAATCTACGTACATGCACACATAATACACTGCATAACACAATAGGAAAAAAAGAAAAACTGTTAAATCTAATGAGATTATAGTTTTCAGTGTGTTCATCTCAAAATGGGATTTACATTGATTTTATTATTTACATACCCAAAAGTTACATAGTAGTTCTGAATGTATGTAATATCAATAGTAATTTTGATTTATGATACTTGGTGTCCATATATTGAAACAATATTGCCCAATAAAGTATCATAGTAACATGCTGTAAAAAATTTTCCCTCCCACCTCTCCTGGTCATGTTGTTGAATGTACTGTTGGGTTAAAGTTGACTTTATGTTTATATGCTGTTGTGTAGGAGGTGAAGCTGTATAAAAATGCGAGAGAAAGAGAAAAGTAAGTAGCACGCTTAGTCTTGTTATTTTTAAAATCTTATAGGTTATGAAAAAAATATAATGATTTGATTGCTTGTGTTAAACTCTGCTGCAGGTCCAGACATTTAATTTCTTTTTTGTAATAACTTGTGTAATGTTGACTGTTTTGAAAGGTATGACAACATGGCAGAACTGTTTGCTGTGGTAAAGACACTCCAAGCCTTAGAGAAAGCTTACATCAAGGACTGTGTAACACCAAATGAGTAAGTAAATGAGTTTCTCTAATCTGGTGTTAAATCACATTAGGGTGGGCAAATCTTTCTAAATAGACCTCTCACTCTTTCAGATACACAGGTGCCTGCTCAAGATTGCTTGTCCAGTACAAGGCTGCTTTCAAACAGGTCCAGGGATCAGACGTTGGCTCCATTGATGATTTTTGTAGGAAATACAGGGTACGTATTGACGCTCCACAATTGCTTAAATTATAAAATGTGCACTGTGTGTGGATGTTTTAGTACTGAATTGAAAGCGTTACCTTTCTGTCCTGACGTGACATGTCAATAGTAATGTTACAGTAAATCATTTAAAAATGTTAAACTTAAAGTAATATTGTTGGGCTTTGTTTACACCTTGCATTTACATCGTAATATGATCAGATCTGGATGTACAAACTTCAAATGTAAAAAAAATAGCTGAAACTATATGTGTATTTAATGCTAATAAAAACAAAGAAAGCAGTGATTAAATTGAAAACAGTAAAAAAATCATAATATTGTATTTGATGTAAATTCTGAATTCATTGCCTGATTTGCTATAGAGAGTTGGCACAGGAGCATGTTTATCACTGTTAACAGCCTCCTTTTAACAGCACAGATCAGTGACTCTGTTTTTCACCAGAAAGATTTTCACCAGTTGAATTGATTACTATTATATATTAAGACTGAGGTGTTTCTATTAACACTGTACTTAACAGTCTGATAAATCTCCACTTATATACACACTACAGGCAATCAGATCCAGCATTACACACATGCATAGAGGACCACTTACTGTAAACATTATCATGATAACAAGCATCACGTGAGTCCAGTCAGAGTGAGACGAGTAGGGGGTGTGTTACCTGAGCTTCGTTTTAGCTTTGTAGTAGAATGATTAGAGAAAGTTCTCAGTGTTTTAAAATTTGCGGCTTATTTGGTGTAAATCCAGGTCACTGGTTCATATTCTTCTCCGAACAGCATATTATTGTGAGCTTCACGGCTGTCCATCCTGCTAACTACTGTTATGGATTTCTGTTTACGGATGGGTCTCTTCTGCTGTTTCTATACATTTATGTTATGATGCAAATTCATATGCGGTGATCATACTTAAACCTTTCTTGGGAATCTAACTGGATACAGCCATTTTCTTCTTATATTATTTATTTATAGGATTACCCACCTTGTTCACATGGCATGGCCCTACACACAGGCTCTGATTATGCAGCCGTGTAGTTGTAAAATGTGCAGACTGTGGGTTGGTGTGGTCATGTCATAAAAAAACTTGGACAGCTAATAGCGATTTAGCAGAGGAGCAACGTACCCATGCCATGAGCACCTCCGTACCATAAACAGACCCTGCACCGTATTATGCACCATAAATCATGAAATCCCTAAATCCTTGCGATCCTTGCTTAAACTGTTGGGTTATTTATTATTATTTATTATTATTATCATCAACCCATCCTAGTTCATAAAGTGCTAGTCCTTATTTCGGGCACTCGATTCATACACAAATAAGATACCTTCACCAGCGTACAATATTTTTCGAACATTTTATTATATTCCTAGGTATAGAAGTATCAATTTCAAATTAATAATAAGGTAAAATTATCTTGTCTTTGTACATTTCAATACCCAATAGGTTCACTGCTTTCTGTTCTATTTGCATATAGAATGTCTTCTATCTTGTGTTTCTTGTTTAGCGTCTCACATTAGCAGACATTTCAGTTTAAGTAATTGTGTTGAATGTAATTAGTGTCTATCTTTGATCACCACACAATGTGGTTTAAGTGATCCAACTGTAATCTGCTTACAGAGCATCATTAAACCTGGCCAAGCATGGTCCATGGTCCTTTCGCCATAAACAATATGTAAACAGCCTCAGTGTTTGTATAAACTAACAACGCGACTATCATCCTTCCTACAACTGCAGCTTGACTGTCCACTGGCAATGGAGAGAATCAAAGAAGACCGGCCAATTACTATAAAGGATGACAAAGGCAACCTGAATCGCTGCATTGCAGATATCGTATCTGTGAGTATCTTTAACTGATTAGAGATTTGGCTGTATAGCCTGGGATCAATGGTTCTGCTTGGACGAGTGCCACAGAATTAATGTTGTAATGTAGAGTAGTTCCAGCAGTTCCATTAAGCTGATTTATTTATTTATTTATTTATTTACTTGTTTCGCAATTTGTGGCCCCATTCAGTCCCCAAGTGCAATTCATCTCATTGCTCAGTGTTATTAGAAGAGACTCACATTAAGCCCTGTCAAAATATTATTGACTACACAAGAGAGAGGCACCATAAAGGGATTATAATACATGGCTAGCTGTTTATGCATATTGTCTGCTTTTCAATTGCTTTTTCAAAAATGCTTTACTAATATTAAGTTATTCTGTTTGCTCTAGCTCTTCATCACAGTGATGGACAAACTGAGACTGGAGATTCGAGCCATGGATGAGGTATTTACAGTTTGGCTATTGTAAAGTGTAAATAAATAAATAAATAAATAAATAAAACAACTACTAAAAATGAGGTATGCGTCTGTTTTAGATCCAGCCAGATCTCAGAGAGTTGATGGAGACCATGAACAGGATGAGCAACATGCCACCAGATTCAGAGGCCAAGGACAAGGTCAACCTCTGGTAAGGAGGAACTCTCCTGCTTTAAAACCACACGAAAAAAGTAGATGTATACATTTTCTTCTTTTTTTTATTGGTTTATGGGATTGCACATGAACTCGTGATGCCTTTTTGTCTCATCAAGTATTTGAAAAATAAATTGTTGAATTGTATTTATTCCCTATGGCTAGGCTGGATTTGTATAATTATAATATGATGCTTGGTGTATATAGAGCTTTTTTAACATTAGTAACATTAATGCAGTACGTTCTGATATCGTTTTTGTTAACTATTTGAAAGCCTCTCCTCAGGGAAGCTCAGTGTTATTTGTAGTTATCATCTAATATGCAATTAAGAGAGCTTGTTTGTATTTTATGTTGAATCTTATTACAGAACACTTGGATTAAAGCAGCACTGTGATATTCATTGTTAAAACAGTAGTAGTAGAATTAGTAGTAGTATGAAGAGAAATGAACACATTTCACTGGTGTGTATGTGTGTATACCACTGTCAGAGGTACTTGGAAGGATTTGGTGTAAGTTTCTAACTACGTCATACATTTTCATTTATTAACGTCACAAGGAAGGTCAGACTCAATGTTAAGGTATCAAATACAACATCAGCATTATTCTGATGAAGATATGATAACAATAGATAATTTACTGTCATCCTTGGAGTACACATGCTTCACCAAGGGACGGGGTTCTCTTTGAATACTTTAACATGCTTAGGTCAGATTCATTCACTTAGAGGGGTCCGAAGCCCAAATGATGTTGCCGGAATTTTCTGCACATTGCGTGCAGTTACATATTTCCACCAGAGAGGTCTTCAAATCCACAAATCTTGCATAGTGTTGCTTCAATAACATGATTAAGAATGAAATAATCATAGACTATACTGATATTCTTTATTTTCCTCCTGGCTGTTTGCCCCCGCAGGTTGACCACTCTAAGCAGTATGTCTGCCTCTGACGAGTTGGATGACTCTCAGGTTCGCCAGATGCTGTTTGACCTGGAATCTGCCTACAATGCTTTCAACCGGTTCTTACACTCCTCCTAAATAATACTACCATTGGACCCAGAACTGTTCTTACTCTAAAAGATCTGCCCTCGGTCATCCAGTTCCTGATCTCTTTACTCTCTACTGGAAGCCTCTTCTTCGATACAGAACTCTAATGTTTGGGAACCTGATGTAGAGACTCTCGCTGGGGTTTAAGTGAGGAATATGTGTCTTTTGCTGTCCTGCTCTTTCTTTTTGATTTATTTAGTTTTCACTAACTATGATTTCAGATTTTGGTTGTGTTGTGATCCTGCTTAAATCTTTCTTTACCCTTTAGATAGAAGCCTCCTGAGGAAAGAACAGTGCTCAGTTATGCCATAGAATCAACACACATTGGAAGTTATTAATACTTACTAAAGAGAGTTGCCTACATGGGCTAGGTTTCTAATTTAATGTGTTTTTAATTAAGTTTTTCTTCCACATGTGAAATGCCTTCTTAAAGCAACATCATTCTTAATGGCCTGCACTGGAACTCTCACTGCAGTGTCTCAGGGCAAGTGGAAAGGAGACAACTGCTTTGTGAACATAATGTTGCTGCATACATGCACACTAAACAACACATCTTGCATTAGGACTCGTTTAGATTCCTAAAATGAATGCAAGTTAAGGCAAATTAAACACCCGGCAGCACATCTGCTGAAAAAGCTGTACAGACAACCTTGCATTCCATGCTGGTTTAAGCTGGTCTGATGCTGGTTTGCTGGTTACTGTCGTACAGGTTGACCTGCATACCAGCATCTGAAACACGTCGCTGTCCAAAGATTAACTTCTCTCCATCATTTTAACACAACAGCTGTTCTTTAGATTGTGAAAAAATTTCATGATCAATGGACAAATAGATTGCGTGGCGTAAAACGTCTTTCTATTGACTTTCAATGTAAGTTCAGAAGGTTTTGCTCTCTTCTGTAAAGTAACTGTTTTGCAGGTATTGGACAGCGTGATGATATGCTGGTTTTGCTGGTGACTTTTAATACTGCTCACCAGCATACCAGCATCCAGTTCACAACATCCCTTCGTGCTGGTCTATGCTGGTTTTTCCAGTTGGTATCAACTCCTTGCAAAGTTACTATATGATGAGCGGATTTAAAAAAAAAAAAAGAGGGGTTTGAAGGAAATAATTTTAAATAAGAATATTATATAGCATTTGTCTTTTTTGTCTTATCACAGTTTAGTTTTTCTGATATTTGAAATCAGTTCAATAAATTGTTGTGAACAGTAATCATTTACAGTTTAATATCTGTTCTTTGGTTGCAGAAAATGTTTGACTTTATTGTACGAGAAGTCATATTTATTAAATAACAACTGTTGGAAAAAAGTGCAGCATGTAAATCTTTTGGAATAAAAGTCATAAATATGGTCAACTGTGACTCCTTCAAAGGGTAACTCTGTAAATATATAATAATGAGGTATTTTAGTGATTGAGATGTAAACAGTGTGGACAGGGTTAGATGTGAGATGGTTCATTGTAGAGGAACAGTGGTAGTGATTGGAACCAGGGGTTACAAAGTCTGCATCACAACTATATCCATTTCATTTACTACCCAAAACCAGCAGAGAACCTACATGCTTCTTCTGAATTATATAAGAGTTACATATTAAACATATAGAAATATGTTAACCCTTTGATGCACAACCTGGGTCTAAAGTGACCCGACTGAGGTTTTATTTTCTATTTATTTGCAATAAATCAGTTGCATCATTCAAGCTTCCATAAATCTCTTTTTTTTTTACTTTGTTAATAAAAAACATTTTTTTTGGATCACTGCTTTCTAACACACAACATGGGTCAAAATTATCCCTTATATATTCACTATGGAATTTGATAGGAACTGTTGACATTTGTAAACATTTGCAGTCAGAAACATATTTACAAAAACTATTTATTCCCTGAAGTAAAGAAATAATCGTTTAATTAATGATGAGAAAAACACGATTTTTAACGAACACTTGGAATATTAAATAATGGAACAAACTGATTTCAATAGATGCACCAAAATGATACTCAGCAATACATAAATTAACATGAAATTAATATGGGTCAAGTTTGACCCATGTGGTGCATTAGAAGGGGTTTGCTTAGCTTGTGTATCAAATACACAATGTTGATAAAATAGTTCAAATATGTTTTAGGCCAAAATGTGTTTAGAGTAAAACTGCATATTCAAACGTTCTGTGAGGGAGCTTTTAAAGGTGGGCGTATGGTTCCCATCACTGTGAACAATTCTGACTTTAAGAAATTTAGAATGGTCGGTGGAGTTCCCCTTTAAGCAGCGCAGTCTGGCTGCGTCTCCATGGCAACTGTTACAAAACGAAGCGAGGCGAGACTTTGCCCCGCGCTGCTGCTGCTGCTACAGGCACGGACGGAAACTTACAGAGATTATTTCGTTTTACATTATTTTTGACCTAAATGTCCGTCTAAAGAATCAGTTCAGCGCCCAGAATGTGGAGAAAAGCGGGCAGCAACACTGACTGAGCAGAAACTTTCTCTAAATCTATTTTTAACCTTTAGACGCGGCGGCTAGCTATGCTAACTAAGAGCTAAAGTCCGTTGGCGAGCTGGTCGAAGTGGAGCAGGTTGGAGGTGTTTTGTACAGCTGTGTGTCCACTGCTCAGTGCAGAGCGACGACAAACAAGAGTGTTTTAAAGACTGCTATAAATACTTTTGACATGGTCACAGCGTAAACAACAGAACTAGAAGATAAAAATGAACCTTACGGAACTGGAAGAGCACATCACCTTGAAGTATGACATTAAGAGAAGACTAGGAAAAGGGGTGAGCATGACATTTATTCACTGATTTGTGTTGCTGTTCTTAAATATGTATTCAAAACAAGTATTTTTCCTTTTTTATGTATAGTTTTCCTTTTCTGTTGGTCCCTTCATCATGATTTTTGTATACAGTGTAAACGTAAGATGCTGTTTGATGCAGTAATTAAAATATATATATATATATATATATATATATATATATATATATATATATATATATATATATATATATATATATATATAATTTTTTTTCCCTTTCCTGTATTTTAAGAGCCTAGTTTTTTATTTTAGGTCTTTTTTTGTTTTTCTCCTACAGGTGCCTACTCTTAGTTCTTACAAACGTGGAGCCTTAAATCATTTATTGTCTATTTGGTTCTTAGGATTCATTTTGCACTCAAATAAGCAGTAAACACAGTTCTATCCTAACATGATTACATTCTTGATAGAACAGCTCTGACTTCAGCTTCTATGTGTCAGGTGCAAGCCTTGTTAACTACTCTGCACACCTACTTGTGACTGTACCTTAGGGACCAGGAGGGGCCATGGCTCCTGTGTTAATATGATTCTAGTGTAAAGGTTAGACAAGCGGTTAGATGTTAAACAAGAGTCATTCATATCAAGCCTCATAACTGAACCGTTTTCTCCCTAGATCCTTTGGGTTCTGTGCTCTGAGTGATCATGTGATTAGGATCCTGTGTTATGAATACAAACAAAGGTTTTAATATGAACAGTAACTTCCTGTAATTCTAGAGAACTAGCCATAAAGCCTACACAATCTGCACAAACTACACAAACCAAGAGAGATGATCCATTAAGGGGGAAATGGTTTATGGTCTAAATGAATATGAATTTGAATTGCAGCTTGTTAAGCAGAAAACAGATGTCAATCTGAGAATCACTTTAAATCATCGTGTATTCATTTCTCTCTGAGTTAACATATCACAGCTATGCAAAAAAACAAAGTATCTCCATTATTGCGATTTTTTTTAGTTTTCAGCATCATTTGAGCTCAACACCTTCCCACACGGTCTGACACAATCATAATAGGGGAGTAACTACACTCTCACCCCATTTGATTCATAATACTGGCTCCACAATTTGGGATTTGTACCTCATTTTGAACAAAATTTAAATGAAAGAAAATGATGTTGCTGATAATCATTTATCTTATGACAGTAGAGATGGCTGGATTAGTGCTGGAGTGATGTGCTGATTGGTGCCAGTTGTTTGTAAACATTGGTGTTTAACCAGTGTAGTTGCAATCAGATGGCATAGTCAATAGAATGTCCATTCTCCATGATGCGTAGCCACATTTACATAATGCACATTTGTCACAGTATTTATGATGCTTTGTTATACGCCTGCTTTAAAATGATTGGATCAATAAAAATGCTCCAAATAGCTTAAAATACAGTACAGTAAAAACTTCCAAAACCTCCAAACATCCATTGTTCTTTTCTGTACTGTGACTGTGATTTTGGGGACACTTGTTTTAGAGATAATGTTATAAATGTAACAGAAAATTATACAGATTTTAGTATTTAGCTTCTTCACCTTTATTATTATTCTCTTCTTTCAGTTTCAGATTTTTTTTAGTTTTAGAAGTGGGTTGTGTTCTGCTTCAAGTAATCCCAAAACCATTCAGAGATGATTAGTTCTGAAATGTTTACTTTCCTCAGTAACAGCTGTTTGACTGCTGCACACCCTCTCAGACTCATTGAGTTGAGTTGTCCTCTTACAACAGACCAATAGACAGTCGGTGACTATATTGCCAAGTTGTTAGGAGTTCAATTTTTGAAACAGCAATTTTTACTTGAGTTTTATTTAACATTCCCCTTTCATATGCAAGAAAATGATCATGTATCTAACCTCTCTCATGACAGGCGTATGGAATTGTCTGGAAGGCAGTGGATAGAAAAACAGGAGAGACAGTGGCTGTAAAAAAAATATTTGATGCCTTCAGGAATCGAACCGATGCTCAGGTCTGGGAAAATTACAGTTTGTAATATTGCACTATTCTGTGATCTGTGTGTTACTAACATAGTAATCAAGTATATTTTACATTTTGACTCCTTAGTTATATATTGCTTATTTTTCCTGTTTTTATTTAGAGAACGTTCAGAGAAATCATGTTTCTTCAGGTAAGGACACTTTGTAAAAGTCTTGTGAAACTGAACACGCACTCTGTAATAGTTACTTGATATTCTCAGTGTGGCTGCATGATGTATTACAAACACCAGATGGTTCTGCTTCTCTAGGAAACATTACAAGTGCTAGCCATGTGGTCATCGCGAGCTTTGATCTCCGATGGCACTGTCCTCAAGATCACATATTTTTGGTTTAATCTAATATTTTAGTGTGCAAGCGTATGTAATTCAGACCTGCCTTCTTTCTTTCAGGAGTTCGGAGATCATCCAAATATCATTAAATTACTGAATGTCATCCGAGCCCAGAATGACAAAGATATTTACCTGGTTTTTGAGTACATGGGTAAGGCTTAATTTGTTTATGGCCTCTGATAAAAATTTAAATAATCCACATGTATTGGCTTCCTTAAAGATGCACATGCGGACTCATTTTCTTGTTTGATGCCGGCATCATCTGTTGTAAGGGATTCATTTAGAGGACATCATAACTAAATGGAAAGATAAATCTTGGGCCTGGTAGGTAGCAGTTAATATCAGATGATGGTGAGGAAAAAATGCCGAAAAGATCAGGAACAGATCTCCAGTAAATAAGCATGTATGTGTCACAAGCTACCACAGAAAAAGGAATATAGTCAAGAGTTTACCACAAGATACAAAGTGCCATAAACCAGCAGGATGTTCCGGAAAATTAGATTTCTTAAAACATCTCAAAGTTTTTATTGCAGCATGACAGTGACTTCAAATGTACTAGTAAAGCGACTGTTGAAAAGAATGTACTTGACTGGCATATCCCATTTACCAATGGTCAGGATTCTCAGAACCTAAGATGTGTTGTGTTAGTGTGTGTTGCGCTGGTGTGAGTGGATCAGACACAGCAGTGCTGCTGGAGTTTTTAAACACCGTGCCCACTTACTGTCCACTGACACTCCTACGTTCCTTAGTAAATGTAAAGTCAGAGACACAAGCTCATCTGTTGCTGCACAGTTTATGTTAATCGTCCTTTAGTCCTTCATCAGTGGTCACAGCCTGATGCCCACAGGCTGCTGTTGGCTGTAGTTTTGCTTGGTGCACTATTCTCAGTCCAGCATTGACACTGCAGTGTTTAAAAACTCCAGCAGCACTGCTGTATCTGAACAACACACCACCACCACCACATAAGTATGCAGAGAAACAGATGGCTTACAGTCTGTAATTGTAGAACTACGAAGTGTGCCTACATGGTAAGGAAACCTAATAAAATTTTCAATGACTGTAGACACAAGTTAGATGTATCTAATAAAGTGACCATTTAGTGTATGTTTAATGAGAACCATACCTGTTAAAATGTGCATAAATGTATTTCATAATTAACTACATTATATTTTTGAGATCTCTGATTTGATGTAACAAGTTTGGACCGTAATTGTTTAGTAGTAACAACAAAATTCCAACCACCTTGGGAGCCACAACATTTTATGTTCATTTTATTGGTGATAGCGTTTTAACAACTTGGATGCAAGTCCGGCTAATGTCTTAGAACAGGGGTCAACAATATGCAGCTCTTTTACTGCCCCCTTGCGGCCCCACATCAGAATTAGAAAAGTAAAATAAAATAATCCTTCTTTGCAGTAAAAATGATCCTTTGCAGTAAAAGAACCTGTTCACAGTTTTTGCATTAAATTGTTCATAAACACTGGAATTAATATATATAACTGCTAACAATGAGGATCAGCAAGGAGACAGCTGGTTCCATAGCTAGTAGCTTATGAAATGGTGAAGAACAGAAAGCTTCAAGATCAACATAGAAAGATGATGGAACAGTTGCAATACAGAGATGCAATAAAAGCAGCTGTTTTGCTGAAACAGGGCAGAGCAAAGTATGTCTGTGTTTTAGTTCATATTATTGCACCTAACAATTAGGTGGCATAAACTGTAGACTTTAATCTGTGTTGTAGCCTTCTCTTTTTAGGGAGAGCAGCGTGAGTCAATCGAGCTGGACTAACTGAGCTTTGTTAGTGTATTACTTGCATGTGTGGGGCATGCCTTTCTCTTCTCTGCACTATAACTCAGTTAGAACTGCTTTACTTGTCTTGCAGGGGCAGGACCTGTCAGACATTCAAGTTTAATGATTTCATGCCTCTCAATGTTCCACTTTTTTGTGATGGTCAGTTTCTCTTTGCAGATTAAACATTTAGAGAAACCAACTGCAATTAATATAAATGCAAGTGAATCTTGAATATTTCTATTCTTTACCATGCTCTGAGCTATGAGAGATTATTATCAGTGTCACTATGTGACCAGCAGTCTTGTGATGATCTTGAGAGCTAAAGGTCAGCAGTTAAATATTAATTCCAGCGTTTACAGACAATTAATTAAAAAAATAAATGTTAGAATTGTTTAGAAAAGCTTTCACAAAGCATTATTTTTCCTGAAAAGGAGGATTATTGTCATTTTTATCAAAAAAATCTGGTGTGGAGCCACGTGTTGCCATAGGGGTTGAAACAAATTTTTAAAAACCTGGAAGGAAGGGCAAACCTAGGTATACTAGAAGCATTGTAACATCTTTAAGCATTCTTGTTTATATCCAAATGTGGCTTCTGTTAGTAGAAGTGCAGTTAAAGAGTTATAGTTGGATGAGAATGTAGAGCTGTAAATCTTGAAACAGTGAAAGACCGACTCAAAGAAGGTTTGTGATAGCAATTGAAATTGCTGATTGACATTTTCACTTCTCTAGATACTGACCTGCATGCAGTAATAAAGAAAGGCAGCCTCTTAAAGGACATCCATAAGCGCTATATCATGTACCAGCTTCTCAAAGCCACCAAATACTTACACTCTGGAAATGTTATCCACAGGGACCAGAAGGTATGTTCCTATATGTTCCTATATATTTTACGTGATAAATCTGTGTGCTTCAAATCAGTCGATTAAAGCTTTTCCATGTGTCCCATGTTGTATGTTTTTTTTTTCCATGCAGCCATCCAATATACTACTAGACGCAGACTGCTTTGTCAAACTCTGTGATTTTGGACTGGCGCGCTCCCTCTATCAAATGCAAGAAGATGCTGGGAATCCTGCCTTGACAGAATATGTGGCAACACGGTGGTATCGTGCTCCTGAAATTCTTCTTGGCTCTACTAGGTACCTACATTTTGTGACTCCTCGAGAAACTTTTCACAGAATTCACCTTTTCGTTTCTACAGGAATTACATTGTTGTGCTGTCTCTTGTTGTAAAGGTACACAAAAGGGGTGGACATGTGGAGCGTGGGCTGCATTCTAGGGGAGATGTTACTTGGCAAGCCGCTCTTTCCTGGAACCTCCACCATTAATCAGATTGAAAAAATCATGAGTGCCATTCCACACCCCACACCAGACGGTAAAACATACACTATATGTGTTTGCTTTGTCCATGTTTCTTTGCATACTTTGTTAATACCCTTTTACCCTGTATTACAATGGTCAGAAGCCCACCACGGGTAGTATTTGGGTGGTGGAACATTTTCAGCCCTGCAAGAATACTGATGTACACAGTACACACTAACACACCACCACCACATCACTACAGTGCTGAGAGTGATCCACCAACCAAATAATACTTGTTCTCCGGTGGCCCTGTCAGGGGTTCTGACTATTAAAGAAAAGGGTGAAAGGTTGTAAGTGTATATCTATGCCATATAAACAGTTGCACTACAGTCTCTAGTTGTAAAACTACAAAGTTGCTTCTTTATGGTAAGTGGAACTGATAAAATGGACAATGTCTGTAGAAAAAAGGTAGCAATACGTAATGATGTGGCTGCTTGTTTTATAAAGTACTGTTTTAAATCACCAAAACTCACAGTCATGTTCACACCATAAGATAAATCTGTAGAATGTGATCCAGTTCCAAAGCTGCCCAGTTTTCCTAAAAAATGTTAAAGAGTAGTTTTTGTCAGAGATTCTAAGCCTGCATAAATATGGAAGATTTCTATATGTATCATTCTCTTTCATTTCAGATGTTATAGCCATTAGGTCAGAGTATGGAGCATCTGTAATCCAGAGAATGCTGCTGAGGTATGCATGAAAAATCTAAAACTGAATGTAACATGATTTATTTTGAGTATTAGCCGTTTAACGTCCACAAGGGCTGAACTTTCTTGGTTCCTTCACTATGATTCCTATTTTTTTAATCTCAGTCGTCCTGACTGAGCCTCAGCACGTGTCCTGTTGGGTGCAGCTGACATAAGCATTGTTGAATAATATTTTTTTGTAATTGTGTGTAATTCCAGGCCTCAGGTTCCGTTAGGTGACTTAGTACAGCCATCAGTGCCACCTGATGCTCTTGATCTGCTACAGCATCTGTTGGTCTTCAACCCAGATAAAAGGCTGACAGCAGAGCAGGCTCTTCAGCATCCTTATGTGGCCAAGTAAATCGATTGATTTTGTTTACCAGCAGTTCCTAAAGTAAAATGTGAATGTGAATTACTTTTTGGAGAATGAAATAAGAGTTTTTGAAAGTGTTTATAATGTTTAAAAAATAAGTCTAAAAAATACATTAATTAATGTAGTTAAAGCAGTTCTATTATTAGATGGTTCTATAACATGAATTTTATCCTGCTTCCATGTTAGGTTTCACAATCCAGCTAGAGAACCCAGTCTGGACTATGATGTTATTCTCCCTGTGGATGATGATGTCCAACTCTCTGTTGCTCAATACAGAAACAAACTTTATGAGGTGACCACACTCATGTGTGTCCTGATGTGTTTGAATATTATACTCTTGGGCACACTTTCATAATCTTATCATGTGATGTGTGTGCTATGACAACAAATGTGCTGTGTCATGATGCGTGTGTTTTTCTCTAATGCGCTTTAAAAGGGAAACATTTTTTGGTCCAGCTGACCTCAAATAATAAAGTTATAGAAACGTCTTAGTAAAAACATGACTGAAGCTACCTGGTAGCTGTCATGTTGTTATGCAGCTGGTTTTTCTCACTCATCTATACAGGCCTACATAATAAAACAATAACCCTTAATTATGTTTTTGAACAGATGATTTTAGAGAAACGGACTACCCGCCAAATGGAAAGACGAGTTCGTGTAAAGCAGCAAGCTGAGGAGAAAACAGGGGGAGGTAGTGGAGACAACAAACTGGATAAGGTCAATGGACAAGACAAAGAGTGTAGGAAGGAAAAAACAGAGGGAGGGCAAGGAGACAGTGAAAAGAAGTCAGTCCATAACAATACGGACCTTCCTGGAACTCAACCAGTTGCCAAGCCTGTCACCACACAGGAGCAAGCTCAGACAGCTATTGAGAGAAGCAGTCCAGCCACCAGCCCCAGCATGGCCAAGATATCATACAACCCCATCACACATGTGTCCAGTAGGTCCTATTTTAAAACAAACCAATTGCGTACTAAGTATGGTCCTTTTCCCAATTTTTCTTTTCCTATAACATTAACATGATGTTACATTTAAAATGTAAAGTACTGTGACTCACATGTGTTCATACGCATTAATTGAATTACAGAGTGGTGACTCAGAAGTCTACAAACCTCAAATTCTGCACTCAAGCAATGTGCAAATACTTGAGCTTTTGTTTTACCAGATGGAGTGGTCAAACCATCCCATAACCCCTCAGTTTCCCCTCAACATCTGCATCACCGATTTGGCAGAAAGATGGTGCAGCCACCACAGAACCATGACAGCAGCATCTTGCCTATGGAGAGCTCAAACAAGGTGAGGCCACTTAATTACCTCTTAAAGTCATTCCTGCATTTTCATTCATTTGGTTATTTTGACATGATAACCAATGCACTAGAAACATTTCCAATTCACCACTGAAGCAGCGTGACGACTTGATGTGCAAATAGTAGTTTAGGTGCATTATTTTTTAATTAAATGAAATAACAACCAATGCATTACCAATGTAGCAGTAGTATTTGTTTGCAAACAATTAGTACCAATTGACACCTTACCACAGAGGCCACTGTCTTACTAAAAGCAAGTTCATCAGAGTCAGAGTTCCTGACTAAGTATGAGCTTCACAAATGCTAACCATTCTACTACAGTTAACATGTTTTATAGGTTTAAAATTATGATTAATCCTGTTTTCCCCTGTGCACAATACATGGCTATATTGTGATACATTGAATCATGTTCTAAATAATCGTAATGGAATTACTGTGAGATCAGATATTTGCACCCATAGTTAACATACTGTTAAGCTAGGCCTGGGTGTGTCTGATCATAATGTGCGCTTGCTTGTTCTTTATCTGTTTATTAGGGTGTAGAGCAGAGTCAGCAGCGTGGTCAGTCTGCCCCTGTGGCACGCTCCCGCCCTTTCTCCCTTACTCTAGCACAGCCCCAGAATAACCCTCTGCTCCGCAAGGAGGAGCCAATGCTGTCCCCGGGTCTGTGTGTCACCTCGGCTCGCCTGGTGAGTGTGCCACCTGTTACATTGTGTTGTAGTGATTTAGTGAAGACCATGTGAGTTAAACACATGGTCATAATTTAAGTGTATTTTACTAGTAGATAAACCCTGTTTCATAATTTACAGTACTGTGCATTGAAATTGCATTAGTCCACACAGCTGTGGTCTCTTTTTTCAGCAAAAAAATATCCATAATAACATTAGCTACATCCCAGTGGACTGACATTAGTTATGTTCCTGTACTCCTTCCCCCTTTCTTCTACTCAGAGCTGCAGTAAATGCAGTGATCTTTAGAAAACTTTCACAAGAGAGAGGGGGGGAAAAGCACTGACATATTGAGACATCCTACCAGCCTGTGTCACATATCAGAAGGAGGCCACTCTGCCACCTGTTACTAGTATGCCTTGACTACATGATGCATGTATTATGAAAGATTAAATAAATGGCCTTTGTCTGGTTAGATGCTGGTATTAGATACCTGCTTTTAGATGCTAATGGTACACACTCCCATCCCCAGCAGCCCAAAATGTACCCCTCTGCTGTTCCACATTTTGCTTCTGAGATTACTGAGCTAAAACCCAAAATGACCACTTCAACAGTCAGATAACGTCCAAAATCAGATTATGATTGGATTGTTAAGTACATGCAAATGCATTCAAGTCAGTTTATTACATTTCTGCTCTGGTAGAACTGCCCCAGGCAGTTGTAAGCACTACTACTGTGGTACGGAAGCAAAGACAGCTCAGCAATAAAGTAGCAGAACACACTTCTGTGGACCGCTCTATACAATGTAAAAGTCCCTTGTCCTCTGTTTCAATACTCACTACCAGTTTTAAATGAGCAACATCAGCTCATAAACTGTATGTCAGGAGCTTCATGATATGGGTTATCATGACTGAGCAGCTGCACACAAGGCTAAGATCACTATATGTAGCGCTGCCACTGGACTCTGGAGCAGTGGAAATGTGGTTTCTGGAGTAATGAATCACACTTTACTATCTGGCAGTATGATGTAGGAATGTGGGCTCACCAGATGCCAGGAGAACACCACCTAGCTGAATGCATAGTGCTTACAGTAAAGCTGGGTGGAGGAGGGATAATGGTCTGGTACTGGTTTTCAGGGTTTGGGCAAATGTTACTGCTACAATATGCAAAGAAGTTTAAGACAGTTATATTCTTCCAAGTCCCACCTGCTTTAGCACGACTGCGTCCCCGTACACAAAGGAAGAGCCAAATGTTTGGTGTGTTTGGTGTGGAGGAACTCCAGAGGCCTGCACAGAGACTTCAACACCTTTGGGATGAATTGGAACATTTATTCCAGTATTAGTGCCTGACTCCACAAATGCTTTTTTGACTTAATGAGCACACTTCTAAATTTCTAGTAATTTAAATATGTAGATATAACATCAAGCTCATTGTGTTATTATGTAGTTGCATTTGTAGCATATAAATTATGTAAATAATGAAAAGAAACATTTGTTGTGTTTTATCATGATTATAGAGGATGGTTACAATCCAGTGAACTGTTGAATATGGCAATAAAGGGTCTTGCAAGTGTTCACAGACCCTAATGTTTTGTTATAGGTGATAAGTTTCATTTCATTCATGTTTATTATAAAGCATAATGTTGCCTGTATATAGGAAGCTGAAGCTTTATGCCTGTACTGATATAAGATTGATGTACCAATTGAGGAATGACAAAAAGTGTTTAGTTAGGCAACGCCTATGTTTATAAACTGTGATAAAACCTGCTCTGCTAACGTGCTCTTCTGTCTCTTACTGTCTGTGCAGAACCAGCGTTCACCCTCTCAGACACGGGATGCAAAACCTCCTCCCAGGTTTAGCAAGAAGGTCTTCCAGGGCGCCTCCAACATCTCCGCTGCTGGAGATCCTCGAGCCAAATTGGGAAGCTACTCTCAGGCCTATGGAACCATCAACAAGACAGAGTTGGACAATCTGCTTAAGAGCTGTCAGCAGATATAAAATCTGACGATGTGGGTCACCTGTAAGGATGGCATACAGAACCAGAGGCCAGCACCTCTGACAGAGCGAACTCCAGTATGTTGAGCGATGGCACATGTCATGGGGGTTTGATAATAAAGTCACTCTTCATGATGGACCTGCTATAGGATCACAATGAAATGGATGCTGTCTTAAAAACTGAAGGCCAGCTGACCTTCCGCTGTACAGACGACGGATGAACGCTTGTGATGTAAAGATGATGCAATAAATACTTGGCGCATGAATCTTGTATGTGTGTGTGCTTTGAGGTTACCGTGTAGGACGTGTAGTTGATGTCAGACGTATTTCGAAGTTTGTAGAAAATTCCACAGAACTCTGGATCCGTCGCGCTGCTGTCACGTGACCGCTGCGCTGACGTCAAACGCTGTTGCGCTGAGACAGTAGCGGCGGGGGGCGCCATCAGATACACAGCAAACGGGCGAACCTGTCAGCTCAGACCCACCGCCGGAGAGCTCGGTGCTGCTATTAAACTGGAAACAGCGCTTATACGCGTCACTATTTAAAAGGTAAGACTGGAGTTCGTTGCTGGTGTGTGTCGTGGTGTTGTTTTCCGAATAAACAGCGTAACGTCTTCCTCGCTGAGATTTAAATAAATCTTACGTTAGCCGCCTCAGTGTTGGCTCTATGGTCACGCAGTAATGTTTGGGTAGCAAACGCGCAGCTGTTATCTTCAGGAACAGCCCAAAATTGGCAAAGCAGACAATTTCAGCCGCTATATGTTTCGTTTATTATTAATATGTGGCGGTTGGTTTAATTTTTGACGTGTGGTAGTGTGGCAATAATAAATATCTGGTGTGTTGCGCAGCCCGTTAGCTGTAGCCCCCGCGTTATCCTCCCTCGGCTGATGCAGGCTGATGACAGTCTAAGCCCCGAGGAAAGCAGGCCAGCCTCGCTGCCTTAAAAGATTAACACTTGGCTTCAGCTTCGACTGTTTTCGTTGGCGGTCGTTTAACGTGCCAGCTGATATGTTTCAGTGAACGTATGAAATTAGCTGAAGAGTGTTACCTACATAAGCAGGTCCTGGCAGAGTCCTCCTCTACAGAATACGGCTGAGTAAACTGCAGTAGCTCCAGAGCTTGGCAGCGACTTCATCTATTTATAGATAGCTCTAAAAGAAAGCAAAAGCGTTTGAGCACCAACTGTTTTACGTTGTTCAGTTTGCTTTATGAGCTGCAGATGTTACTGATATAATGCACATGCTGGCGCTGGATTTGAGGAATCTGGTCATTATCAGCATATATAAGGCTAATGTTTGTTGTAATGTTTATTATCCAGTCTGCTCATCCAGATGATCTGATTCTACATATCACGTTCTTATGGCAGTCCGTGTTCCATCATGGTGGCTTTGGCTGCTCTTTGTGGGCACCACTTCAAAACATGCCTTGAAAAGGCAAGTGATAAATCCCCCCTAATGTGCCAAGTCACCAGCAGCACCTTCCTTGCTTGACAGCATTTGGGCCAACTCATCAGGCCTTTCACCCCATCTCAGCACATAATGCTGAATCATACTTAAGTTCATTTGCTCTGGCATCTGTGTGCTGTTAATGACTTGCGTTCTCTAATGTTCAGGTTTTCCCCTATGGGTGTTACGGAGCTTTTTGTGTATGTAAACAGTCTGCGTAGTTATAAAGCCCAAAGAACAAACCAGAGGCAAAAACTCACCCCCACAGAAACCACTCTTCTCAGTTGCCTGAGAAGCCTCTTTGGAATTCCTGTCTTGTTCTCTGTTACAAGGTGATGTCATCTCATAAAATATTTCTTATTCCCTGCAAACTTGGCACAGCCTCACACAATGCTCAGAGAGCTTAAACAGATAAACTGTACCACTCTGAAACTTGCTGCTCCAGTCTGGCTTGCAAAGGTGTATCGTTAGACAGCGTGTTCTGTCTGGCTTTCCGGATGGGACTCAAATTCAAATATGGCTTACTGACGACATTGTAAGATGGCCCGCCTCAGCAGTTAACCAGTCATAATAATAATAAGTGGGTGAGCTGACCAGTCGGAGGGCACACGACTCATCAGGCGGCAGGGTTTAAGGACAAAGGAGCTCTAAGAGAACGTTTCAGACAGAGAGTGAATACAGAAGTATGAGATTGTGGTTTGGGAGTATTGAAGCATGTGAATCTGTTCTAGTATGGACGTTTTATGTAGTGAGACATGTAACAGCATTTTAGTTACCAATAGACCCTATAAAATCCATTTTCTACTTCATGCTACTGTGTTGTTTGTGAATCTGCTCTCTCTGTAAAACAGCTTGCTGTCTTCAGTGAAGTATTTCTGGATGTAAATGCATTATGTCTTTGTAAACTTGGTTGAACCTCAGCTCGTCTGACACCGCGCAAAGAGTTTACTAAAAGCAAACAGCGAATGCAGAAAGAGAATCCAGAGTCATGGCTAAATATTTGTAGAATAAAGAGAAGACCTGAGATATACAGTGTTCAGGAACAGACACACTTGTATACTAGCAAAGCTGCAACATTTATAGACTGAAATTTGTCATTATGTTTTGATTGTAGTAATAGGAAGTAGGTTTGTTTGATATTCTAGAGAGGTGGAGATGTGGTTGTAAGCAGTGTGGCAGTATGCTGTCACACATTGTATAGCTAATATTTTAGTGTTAATGTAATCCAAGTGATGCTTCAATACTTACTTTTGTGTTCAGTTTCAGACAGTGTGCTGAAGTGAGTAAATAAAGTATTGGTTGTATTTCTATCAGATTGGATTGTATCATTCCTCACTCTCTCCTCAAGTACGCTTTTTACCATTTTACCAGTTTGCCATTCTTACATCATCAGTTCTTGTATCACGTCTTTTGAAATAGGGTGGCTTCTTCTTATATCTGGTTGTGCATGTCATGCAATTTGCATTTTTAATTTCAGGGTGTGGCAGCATGATGGTGTAGTGGTTAGCACTGTCGCCTCACAGCGAGACAATCCGGGTTGGATTCCCAGTCCAGGCCATTCTGTGTGGAGTCTGCATGTGCTCCCCATGCTTGAGTGGGTTTTCTCCGGGTGTGCCGGTTTCCTCCGACAGTCCAAAAACGTGCATGATAGGTTGATCGTCCCTCTAAATCACCCATAGGTGTAAGGTATTGTGTGTTGGCCATGTGATGGACTGGCGACCTGTACATGGTGTACCCCACCTTCGCCCAATGATGCTGGGATTGGCTCCAGCCCTTGTGACCCCAACTAGCAGGATAAAGCGTAGGATAATGGATGGATGAAATTTCAGGGTGCAGGGTCTAAAAAAATACAAAGTAAGGTGCAAAAACAAATACTGTGTTTTGTCCTTTCAAAGTAAATTTATGTTCAGTAGTGTCCAAGACACTTAGTGACTTAGCATAGAACCCCCCTGACCCTTGATTTCTCCTGTGTTTCTGTTAATGGGGGAAGATGGTGACAGCCTTTGTAGTTAAGTTTGTTTGTTGAAGAATGACAGTAATGGGAATTACGTATTACGTATGGTGAGCCACATATTTTATGGAATAAGTCAAGCAAATGCTGTGTATGTGTTTGTAGAATAAAGACAGTGGCTTTGCATGTTTCCATTATATGTTTTGCTCAGTATTTTGATAGGTGCTGGTTGTGAGCCAAGATTTGCATTGCCTGCTTTGTACATAGACCACAGCCTGCCAGCCTGCCTCCCTGTTCTAAAAACACACTAGCTAAGCATGCTCCTGAATCATTTTGGCCAGAGAAAGCATGTTTGAATCTCAATAATATATTTTTACTTTCTATATAGAAAGGAATTGTACCCCAACATGAGTTACCCGTTCCCCTCTAAAAGATTATGACAGAGACACAAAAGTATGAACAGAAACAGAGTCATACAGAGTTGGCCTACGCTACAGGACATTTGGGCTGATTTTGAGCCTGACAGTTTAAATCATTTTAAACAATGATTTATCCAGATTATCCTGTGATGTGGGGTGTCTGTAATCCAATCTTTTACTCCAATCTACTCCTAGTCCTGTCAGGGCTGCCCCAATTGTGAACTGCAAAGATTAAAAATGATACAGTGTTTACAACTCTGTATCCTGTAGTGTTTGGTGGAAACCCATTCTCAGGTAAGAGGCAAGCTGATAAGACCAATGAAAGTTGAGCTGAATGGAACTTGTCACTGTACACAGAAGAAGTGGCATGGTGGCTATATTGAAAACTAAATGAACTACAAAGAAGGAGGATGAAAGCAGAGCAAGGGGGGCGTCTAGATAAATAGTGTTGCAATCCATTTTTTACTCCATTCACAAACAAGTAACGTAAGGGTGCACAGCAAATATGTGCATATGATGGTGGTATGTTTTTTATCCTATAACAGTTTTTTCTAAAACTGGACTTCACAGTAGCACAAATCACATTGTATCATTTGCTTGCAGTACAGCAATATATTGAATCATAACCGCTGTATCATGATACATATTGCATCACCAGGTTTTTACAAATACTCATAGCCATAGAGAATAAATGTGTTGATTTGTGGTAGCAGTCTAAATAATGTGTGCTGTAAAACACTTAACCACGAAAGCAGCAAAAAGGGAGTTGTACAGAAATGTCATACACAATCTACATAGCTATGGACTCTCTGTCATCTGCTGTGCTTGTATTAATCTAAAGTTACTTTAGTTTGCAAGAAATCCCATGATGCAGCAGTTTGCAAGGAATTTCCACAAGGTATTGAGAACCATTGGTCAGGATAGTGTTTCAAGTTGACAATTTGAAAGTGTGTGGCGTTTCTTTCAGGGCAGATTGTGTAGTACGGGGACTTTGATGACTAACAATGATCAAGGACAAAATTATCTATGAAAATTCCCATTACATGTGAGGTGTCTTGTGTTTTCAACATTGGTTAGGATTTCTAAAATCATGTAGGGCCAGGCATTAGATGGGGATTCCTGTACTTCCTTTACTTCTCTGCCTATTTTTTTAAACATTAGGGATTCACAATGATATTGCAATAATATCAATATTTGCCAAGCTTAAAAACAAAATATTAGCATCTGACCAATATTTCAAACCAGGTTGATAATTAATTTATTGGACTACAGAGGAGAAGAACATGGGGGGGAAAGCTGGGCT
This sequence comes from Megaleporinus macrocephalus, assembly GCA_021613375.1. Classification (NCBI taxonomy): domain Eukaryota; kingdom Metazoa; phylum Chordata; class Actinopteri; order Characiformes; family Anostomidae; genus Megaleporinus; species Megaleporinus macrocephalus. The sequence goes on from CM038703.1 coordinate 16,633,628, forward strand.
ACTGTGCTAAAATGTCTTCATTTTATTAATTTTATTGTTTTTGTACAATAAAGAAAAAATATACCATATGAAAATGAATGTTATGTATTTTATAAACGTTTTATAAATGTTTATACATCTGCATCAGCACATATGACATGAAAAGTATCCGAAAATAAATTTTCATGTACCCCATCATACCAAAGCATCACAGATTGTCATTAGAGGGGATTTAAATGTAAATGAAACTGCTTTACATAATGCTTGTTTCTAAACCCTGAGAAGTGATTTAACACTCCTGCCAATCCATCTGCTGCACCTGTAGCGACATGAGCAATATGTACAAAGGGCTATTGTCAAAATTCTAAATAAATTCTAAATTCAGAATTAAAAAATAATGATAACTATATTACTGCGTTTCGTGATGGAGCTTTGCTACAGCTAAAAATTGATTGGTGAATCAGTGTTACATGGAAACTGAGAAGCAGGCAAGAGAGGAGGATACACGCACAAGGGTTTTTTTTATTGGAGTCCATAGTGGCTACAGAAACAGAGACACAAAGTAACTAAATAACAAAATGACCAGTAGAACAAAAACAGAGCAACAGAGTAACATCACCACAAAACCACAAAGCTAGACCAAAACAAGGAGCGAACAGAGGGTATAAGTAATACACAGAAAACTGGGAACACCTGGGACAGGGAGGGGACACAAACTAGGTGATGGGCCAAAACAAACATAAGCACATGAAGCAGTGACTCACGAGTGATAACAAAAGCAGGAGAACAAGCAAAGCGTGACAAATATAGTTTGGCCTGCTTCATTTTGACAGAATTGGACCAATATTATGATGCGAACACCCAAAGAGACACTCATCCAAATCATCATCTTCGCCATTGTGATTGCTATTCAAGCTGATCTGCACATTATTGCATCCTCTATGATAACAATATCTCTATAATAAGAAAGGATTTAATTGTGCAGCCTACTGGTAATTGTAGTATGAGGCTAAAGTCTTAAAGTTACTTATTCGCCAGCTTCTTGTCTAATTGTTCCCCTTAAATGGTTTAGCCGTTAAATGCTTTTGGCTGAGAAGTTATAATAACTGCTGCACAGGTTACATATTTACTTGCTATTGTGTTTCTTGTTCATCACTCCTTATAACATCTACTAATACAATTATCATAATTGTGCAATGATAATACAGATTATTCTGTTCTAATACAGGAGACTTCCATCTCTTTTGTTGTTTTTGAGATGTAAACCAAGTCGTGCTTTAATGTGAAATGGTTCAACTTTCAGTGATATAGTGGTAAATCAGGATAATGCCTCACGATGCCCTACATGTACCTCTCTACTGTGAATTGCTTTTAAAAATACATGTTCTAGGCTAAAGACCTCAAAAAACTTTCATAGAACAATGTTTCAGACAACAGGCAGTGTACTTGTAACCATATATTAACCCTTTACACTCCAGGCTTATTACATACTAAGGCTCATTATTCAGTAACTACATGGATTACATAGAATTATTCCAGTAGAATTGTGTTTTAAAACTCTGGACCCATTGGTGAGTCTGGGCCATTTAAGAGGTTTTAGAGGTGGGAATCTTGGTTCCTGTCACTACCACTGTGAACAATTTCTTTAAGATTCAGCTTTTTTTTTTTCACCAAATCCCTGTAACTTAGTGCCCTAATCAAACCTAACTTTATGGGGGATTGTTATGTAATGATTGTGGGTTTCTAAATACTTTAAAACAAATTTTGTCCACCTAATATCAAACGGCAGGTTTGACTGTGACTTATTAGTGATTAGATAATGAAAAACACAGTGAATGTCATTCACTAAGCTGAATATGAGAATCGCATCATCACATTACAGAGGCCTTTCTCTCTCTCTTGCTCACTCACGCCGTGTGTACACGTCGGTGTCTGGTTTTCTATGTGTGATGGGGTGAAAGAGAGGTAACAGGGTGGAAAGCTTGTGCTGTCAGCAAAGACACTGTTCTGAACGGGCTGAGGTAGCACAGAGGGCTCATGATGGGGACTGCAGATAACCTTATTGGTCCATGGCTCAAACACGTTTCCACACTCCACTGAACATGTCTGCCTGTGGAACCGTGCAGCCATAAGTATAAGTAGCAAATATGCTTGGGTTCGCGATGGAGCTGCTTTAATTGACCACTACAAGACTAGATAGACATTTTAAGTGCTGCATAATATGGACATTACATTCCGTGTGCTAATTAAGTTGTTGAAAACTGCGATCAAGCTGTGAGAAGGCATGTTCAGTTGTAGTGCAGCAAGTACATTTTTGTTTTGTAATTACTTAAAAATCTGTTTCTTTGTTTTTTGTAACAATAATCTCCATATGTTGCCAATTTTAAAATATATACAGAAAATAGCTGAGAGTGTTTTGTCTAATCAAAATTGGGATTTAAATAAAATTATCTTCATTAGCTTGTTTTTTATGTTGTTGTTTTGTTTTTTTTTGCCAGCAAGACCAGCGACCAGCATGCCTGAATGCTTAATTTGGTATGTCAGGCTACCAGTTCAGGGACTCTATGTTATTAGGTCAAATGTCCCCACTGAAAACTGCCCTCTTTTATAAATAGTGATGAGTTTTCTTTACAAACTGTTTTGCCTCAAAATGCCCTACATGTACCTCTCTGCCGAGAATTGCATATGTTGTAATACATGGGTCTAAACTTTTTTCAGAGGGGGCCGCTTTGGACAATATCAAAATACCTAAGGGCCGGTCTCTCTTTTCAAAATTATTATTTATAAATTTATAACACTATTCAAAATATGAAAAAAACACAAATGCACAGAATAATGAATAATTATTTAACTAATTAATTTAATTGTACTGTAACTGTAGAAGCGCAATATCAACAGATTAAACAACATTACAACATACTCCACATTCTGTCTGAACATGTGCTAAACAACATCTCTGCATCAAGTATCTTCAGTGTTTCTCCTGTAGACTGTATATCACTCTGTCGCCATGCATTACCAAACATATGGAACTCAATAACAGCAAGTCTTATATCGTTGCTGTCGATTTTCAGTTTTCTACATAATTTGAACACGACAGCTACCATTTACATTGTGTAAACATTTCATGATAAATGGACCAATAGAAATGCTTAAAAATCACATGGGTAAAAATCTGGCTTCATTGACTTACATTTAATGTGAAGACTTTGGCCTCTCCTGTAAAGTCACCATTTTGGTGATACTTGTTTTTCATTGGACAGCGACGATATATCATTATTATAAATCACATAATCTTTTATGGCATTCCGTTCCGTGATCAGGACGCCCAGTCAGAAAAATACAGACTTTTAAGTTTAGATAACTTCCATTGCTAACACAGAGGTGAAACGTACTATACATGTGTATGTACTGCTGCCATCGTGAGGTGAAAGGAAGAACTGCAAAGTACCAACGAGCCATGGATAATATATTCTTACAAGTGATGCCACGGGCCAATAAAAATCTGTCTGCTGGACTTTGGACATCCATGTTCCATTATATGTTCTAGGCTAAACCCTTACTCAAAAACTTTCATAAAACAATGTTTCAGACAACAGACAGTGTACTTGTAACCATATATTGTTAATTACCCCTTACACTCCAGGCTTTTTATATACTAAGGCGTATTATTCAGTAAATGCGTGGATTACATAGAATTATTCTTAGAGTGTTTTATGACGTTAGACCCATTGGTGGGTTTGGGCCATTTAAGAGGTTAATAACACTCTGTGAGGGTGTTTTAGAGGTGGGAATCTCAGTTCATGTCACTACCATTGTCACTGTGAACAATTCTGATATGACAAGTTTCTTTAGGATTCAGCTTTTTTCACCAAACCCCTGTAAGTTTTGAGGTGATTTTATGTAATGCTTGAGGGTTTCTGAATACATTAAAACAATGTCTGCCTAATATTAGAACCACTGTTTAATATACAAATATGTTGATATGTTGTTGGGGTTTTTGCCCTCAAGACCAGCATGTCTAAATGCTTAATTTAGTATATCAGGCTACCAGGTCAGGGACTTTATAATATCAGGTCAAATTTCCCCACTGAAAACTGCCTTTTTTCATAGTGATTTTGATTTAAAAACAGTTTGTATTTTTCTCCTAAAATATATTGCTCCTTTTTTTCCTGCTGTTCCTTGATTAAAAGATCGGCTGTATTTACATGCAAAGATCTTCGACTGAGGTGTTCATATGCACACTTGTCATGCCCTGCCTGTTTCACCTGCCGGTGTCCTTGTTTATGTGATGTCAATCCCATGTGCTTCTGTTTTGGTCATGTGCTCCTCCTGTCTCCACCCCTCACCTGCTCTTGATCTATGGTCCCTCCTGTTCCAGCTGTTCCGTGTTTCCTGTCTTGTTATATACCCACTGTTTTCCACTTGTAGTTGTCCGACATTTGCTGGTTATTTGCTGTCTACCTGGTGTCTAGTCTGCCGTGTTTGTAGTTTGTCTGTGTTTGATTGTTTATTATATCCCCAGTATTCCTAGCTTTGTTATTTTATTTGTTTACTCTTGCATCTTTTCTTATCGCTTTGGTTTTGTTTATCCTTCAGTGTTTTTTTTTCTTTATTCACTATAGAAATCATTAAACCTCATCAGCCTTAGAACACTACTAAGAAAACTGATAATTATCTGCATTTACATGCACACTACAAGTAATCATATACAACATGAACTGGATTTGTACACTACCACTTAGTGTAGACATTACCCTGATAACAAGCATCACATAAATCCAGTCAGAGTAAACGGAGTGATATGTGTGCTTGTTTTTGCTTTGTAATACAAAGATTTGAGAAAAGTTTTTAATTTGTTCTGTAGTTGGTTTAAATAGTGTTGTTCATTTGCTCATATACTCGTCTGAACAACTAGTTATTGCAAGTCTTAAGGTCATCCATCCTGCTGACAACTTTGCCGTGCTTTTCAAGTACACAAATTTCGCAAGTACAAAACATACTTAAGGTTCCCAATTGTGAAAGTAATCAGATGCAGGTGTTTACATGGCTGTTATTCTTCTATTTATCAGATTATTTACAGGATTAGCCACCTCATTCAGAATTTCTTCTAGTATTTGGAATGGCCTCAATCAGACTAATGTAATCCGATTAAGCTGTACACATCGATGTATCCTATTACGATAGAGCTGTTAGTTGAATTGTTAACAAATTATCAGGCTGCATGTAAACAAATTACTAAATCACAAAATCAGCTTTTACTATTGTGCAAAGAGAAAAATACTGCACAACTGTAAGTCTAATTTTATGCATCACATATATTATCATTCTCTCAACAGCTCAGCTTCCTTAAACAGGTTAATGTGGTGATGCAAGTTTGTTGTGTCAGTTGTCAATACTGCTCCATGCATTTTTCCTGGAATGGTGAGAATAATTTTTAAAGTATTTTTACAGGTTAGTATAGAATTAATTAGTTAAGAATAGATGGTAATGCATTTGTATACTGTGTGTCGCTAAAACACTGAATGGATAAGACACCTTGCATGTAAGAAAGCAGGGTTTGATTCCCTGTGCAGGCCAGCACACCACTGTTCCAACTACATTCAGAAAGGAGGTCCTACACTCTGCCCTGGTAAACAGTGCTAGATAGAAGAGTAGAACTGAAGTAAGCCATATGAGATCTGGCAAGCAGTAGAAATGGGGCAGTGTTACGTAATTTTGCGATTGTTCAAAGCCGAGTGTGTGACAGAGAAAGCATGTGTGTTAGACAGCATTAAGCAGCTGGGAATGCGTAATAAATTGATTTTCTTTGACTCACAGCAGCATGTGTTTGCAAAACATTCATATGAGTAAGAGAAAGAGTCATGTGATTCTAAGAACAAATTTGCCTCTCTCTGATAAAACTGGGGAATTGCTGAATAACCTTTTCACGGTGATTAGAACCTGTGACGTCCCCTCTGAAAGCTGCTTTGTACAAAAGGGTCCCAATGAAACACTGTGCTGCATTCAATAGCGAAGAGAGTGGTGGCCATGGTGACTTTTTCCCATCTCAGCCTCAAGTTTCTAAGAGGGGCAGCTATGGTCACTGGAGCAGAGCATGTAAATGAAGTGCTTAAACTTCATCAGCAGAGCAAAAATTAGGATGTGCCTTTAATGGGAAATTACATAGATGCCTGCATAAGTCTATGCACTTATCACTAGTCATTCAGAGTGATTTGATGTGAAATGGGTTAGTATAAAGAACATATGGAATCTGATTCACACAGATTCACGTTTCAGATGGTTTCTGTCTGGGAAATATTTATGTAAGGCCAAAACAGAACAAAACAGTCCAATTGAAACAGGTTTATAAACATTTGTTTCTATATATTGATCAGCAGTCCTCAGGAAGCATGTTGTTCTAAAATAGGAAGTCCACTATTTTAAAAAAAATCTCAAAAATGAATTCACAAAGATGTGAGTGGTTTGATGTAAAATGTGCTGTACTAGAACATCTTGCAGAGTCCGAATTGTGCACAGTGTTGGTGATTATCTTTTATTGTCTCCATAAGCTCACTCACAGAAAGCTGTTAAACAAAACTGTTACAAATATGATGTCTAACACCTGAGAAACAATTTTGTTATTATTAACTCAGAAGACACATGGAGGTTCCCTAGTCAACATGTTTATTTCCAATGCATCATTTCACATTAGCCTACTCTGGATGACTTCTTTCATCTCAGTCATTATATAAGCAAATTTGTGGAATATCTCTAAGTTAAATATCATCTGAGTCCATGGCATATTTGGAAAATATCCTGATACTGCATTTAATCTGTGCTGCACAACACTTGATTACAGGGATATTATTAGTGTCAAGCGTAGTCTTCTGGACTGTAGCATAATGATGGTTTGTCTAGCCACACTGTGCAGTCTGCAGAGCTTCTGAATAAACTCTATTGTATATCCCATTGAGTTGTTTCAAACGCTGTCTGCCCTATTGGGGCTTATTCAAGTTAATATTTTAAATAAGGCCCACAGTCATTATTAAATAACAGTGACATTACTTAAATCCAGTTATCTTTATAGTTGTTGGGGAGTCAAGACATTGACTCAGCTTGTGAACTGAAGCACTGTCTTTGCTTGTCCCGTCCTGTTGTGCACCTTCCATGGAACTTCTAAATTATGTAGTGTGGTTCATCGCAGCTGCCACTATCAGTCTTACATTTGTCCACATTTACATAGTTTCTGTGACAGTGCCTGCCTACTTTTTGCTAGCTGAAGAACAATAAGAATTTGTTTGTGTTTCACTTGATACAAAATAAATAAGCCTTCCAGTGAAAATCCCACTCGGAAATGTAGACGTCTGACATAGGCACTTAATTCAGGTTTCATTTGAATAGAAAAGCCTACTTGTATAAACAGGTGAAGTCAGGATTTGGCCCCAGGTGATGTAATCCTTACTGAGTCATCTAGGTTAAGTGGGTATGTTCACAAGACCTGTGTGTACATTTACATATTTTACGTATATTTCATTGCAATGATAAGTAGCTTAATTTATCATTTTCAGTATTTGATGTATTTTCTGTCTGTTCAAGCTTTTCGTTGTGCTAATAGTGTTTTGCTTTGGAACCAAAAGATTTACATGCAGATTATAGGCAAACATGGATGCTATATTCTTGAATCCAGTAAAGGTAAAATGAATGTAAACCTCCATTCAAAAGTTTTATAAGCTTATCTCCTCACATAAACATGTCACAAATATTTAAATCTTTAATACTCATTAATGGCAGGAATATATTATTTATATTTAGTTATTGTAGGTTACTGATCAGTGCTTTTGGTCATTGTTTTATGCTTGTAGTTTGGTATGTTGTGCAGTTTTTAAATTAATCCTGTTCTTTACATAGGCCTAAGCCTTTAAGGCCGAGCTAATTATGTAGCAAGCTTAAATGATAGTGGTATTGTTGTTTACTGGCAAGAGAGTCTGTACCTTGCATGGAAGCCTACTGATTGCCTGGCCCAGTTCTTGTTGTTTCTGTGTTCTAATAGATTTCTTATAGATATGTTATTTATGTATTTACCTGTCTCTTTATTTCTTATCACAGAGAGAGATGATTCATATGATTTCTAATGTTAATAAATTAAATTGAAGACGGTGAAAAACTTTTATGGGCTGTTTTGTTTTTGCAAACTTTTGCAGGTGACAGAATCTCACTGTTATGGTGTCTCTGTCTTCGGCATGGCAACAGTCAAGCTGACAAACGTCCCGGGGCTGGAACGTTTTCACAAACCCCAAAACAACAAAAGCTTGCACAAAGGGCTTAAACTGAGTTATGAACATCCAAACTATGCGAAAGCTCTCAAAAACGTTCCAGCCTCTTAATGAAGTGGTGAAACTCTCTTGGCGCTTTATATTTTTCCAAAATAAAAAAAGCCTGCTCAGGAGTACCCTTTGCTTGTTTTGGGAAGTAAAAAGGTGTCTCTTGCGCCTGAAGAAGTTCTTTGTTTCTAAGAGTGTAATGATATGAAAAAAATGTGCCTGAATATATTTTATAGTTATTTTCAAACTTTTTCTCACGTTGCATTAAATGTTAGGTCAGGTGTCACAAGTCATGAATGAATTCGCCTATGTAGGCTTTAACTTTAAATGACATGCATCTGTCAGCTATCAAGTGAAATGAAGTAATTGTGACAGTCCTACTGGACTAATTTCAGAACTGGAACTGAACAGGTGCAGATTATTTGTGATTTAATTAAACATGATGTCTCGCCCTCACTCCTATCGCTCTGTATTTCTGTCTATCCTGCAGGGTCTTTCTGAGGAAAAGAGCCATGTCCCAGGAAAAGACTGGCTACCCTATAATGGGAGATAACAAGCCCCATAATGTCTATGGGCCACCACAGCCTGATGCCTTTGGCATGCCTCCACCTAACTACACCCAAGCCCCTGGACCATACGGACAGCCTGGTTATCCCCAGGGAGCACCAGGGTTTGCGCCTGGGCCCTTTCCACAGATGCCCTACCCACAAATGCCATACCCTCAAGGCCCATACCCCCAAGGTCCATACCCTCAGGGCCCATATCCACAAGGCCCCTATCAGCAGGGCCCTCCACAGCCTGGTTTTGGTATGGATCCAAACGGTAGGTGTTGAAATTTCAATTTTACCTGGGTATGACGTTAGTACTGGAATTGAACTTGACCATGAGGTTTAGATCCAAATTATCGTTAGGTTTATAAGATCTACTGCCATTCAATAGGCAATTGAGGCCAGCTTATCTATAGTTTCAGTTACTGTAGTTAAAGTGAATTATATATTCTGTTAACCATAATCAGTTAACCATGTAGAGTTCAATTGTGTTTATCATTTTATTAATGATGTTTATAGAATATTTTTTAAATGTGACCACTGTTGATGTCCTGGCTATGTTTGTAGTTGAGTAATTGGGAGCACTTGGCTGGCTTGTGCTTGGATTTCATTTTCTTATCTCTCCAGTCTTATTTTAACATTAGATATCTTTAGTTACAGCACTGTACAACATAGACCTATAGCATTGCTTTCCTTCTGCATCTCTTGCATTCACAGTTGCGGCAACTCAGAAATCTTTCCAGGTTCATGTAATGCCGCAGTTTTCTGTCTGGAATAAGTCATTAGACATCTGCTTTTTCCGTTTCAGTCTATAAATTTTCCCGATTAGCCCTAGCCTTGATTTTATTTTTCCATTTTCAGAGTCGTTTTGAAATTGAAACTACTTTTGTTGCCAGTAGTTAGTGAATATCTTCATATGTGAATCTCTTTATGGAGTTGCTCTTTTTTGGTCTGTTCTAATGAAGTACTGTTTCCAGAGAGGAACTGAATAATGAACTCGCCAGAGTCATGAATGTTTTAAGACTTTATTCCCCCGATTCAGTAATTTAAGCTGCAGCTGTGGTTTTATGGGGAGTTGTCATGCACCTATGTGACAATGATGAACGTCTTTCTTGTCAGCTTCCATGGGCAGCCCGGGTTATCACAGTGGAGATGGGCCACCTTCTTACTATGACAACGAGGAGTTTGCCAACTCTGGATGGGAGGATAAAACTATCAGGCAGGCCTTCATCAGAAAGGTGAGAGAACACAGAACGGGTCAGACACGTGTTGAGGATGTGAGAGGTGCTTGTTTGTAGTATGGCAGTGAGAACTGAACACGAGGGTGGCTGTGCGAGCAGTATCTCTTTGTTTTTATTCTTCGTGTTCTCTGTCTAACCTGTGTCTCTGTGCTCTTTTACTGTTCTCAGGTGTTCATGGTCTTAACTGTACAGCTAATGGTGACATTCTCCTTCGTTGCTGTTTTCACCTTTTCAACCGACGTCAAACTGTTTGTGCGGCAAAACCGCTGGACGTACTATGTGTCCTATGCAGTCTTCTTTGTGTCCCTTATTGTGCTTAGCTGCTGCGGAGAGTTCCGTCGCAAGCACCCTTGGAACCTGGTGGCACTGGTAGGGATTACTAAACCTGTAGATTCTGTTTGCTGTTGATCAAGTACTTAGATATGTCCATCTGGCTAGCTTGGCCTTCGGCTGTAGACTCATGCTGCTCATAGTACTGTGTATATATCAATACTATAAATAAAAATATGTTTTAAGTATATACAGGTAGATCTGCATTGTATGCTTTTTGTGTCAAGTGTTGAGGTACCAGTGAAATATGTGAATAAAAGTAATTATTTTCTTTCTTTCTTTCTTTCTTTCTTTCTTTTCTTCTTTCTTTCTTTCTTTCTTTCTTTCTTTCTTTTCCTCTCTCTTAGTCCATTCTGACACTCAGTTTGTCCTACATGATGGGGATGATCGCCAGCTTCTATGATACAGATACCGTTATCATGGCTGTGGGCATCACTGGAGTGGTGTGCTTCACCGTTGTGGTCTTCTCTCTGCAGGTCAGTTTACTGGCTATGAGGTTCTCCTTACCGCATATGCAGCACTTCAGTAGCAGAATTATTAGCAGGTGTTTGAGCTCTGTGTGTGTTCTAGGTTTTCTTTTGCCTTCACCTCTGTATATTTAGTTTTTTGAGAAAATGGCAGTTATTATAGTTTAGTGATTTTGCATTACGCATTTTGCATTAATCTCATTCTTTTCTCCCAAACCAGAGCAAATATGACTTCACTTCCTGCCGAGGCGTTCTCTTTGTCTGCTTAATCGTGCTCCTGCTGTTCTCCATCCTTTGCATCTTCATACGCCACAAGATCCTGCACATCGTCTTCGCCTCATTGGGGGCTCTGCTTTTCACCTGCGTGAGTACCGTTCTTTTAGAACCTGCCGTTTCAGCATGTTGCGGTAAATGATATCTCATGCCTGGCCCACACCACAGGGTCAGGGTCAGTGAAAAGTGGGTGGGTAAGGCATTATCTGAGAACTGTGTATGGAAGTATGTACATTGGGTAAAGTTGGCTGTTTACTGTGAGTGCTATTAGCATAAGAAATCTTACTGATTTGCAGCATTACTGATTGATGACGATGTGAGAAATGGGCAAGCACTGAGCAGTCAATCTAATGTGCATGTTAAAAGTGTAAGAGCTAGTGATGACTGTCTACTCGTCTTTTCTTGTCCATCTGCGAACAGTTCTTTTCACATAAACTCCATCTGTTTATTTCAATAGGCACGACAATGCACTCCATAAAATGTATCATAATAAAAATGGTTTAGAGGTCTGTCAGTAGTTTATTGCGTGAAATAAAAAAATAAGACAGGTTTTAGGTGGACTAACGCTGGGTACAGTTAGACTGTGTTTTTTGGAGACCATTGCTGGAAAATCAGGTAATAAAGATCAGGCTACTTTGCTGAAGACATAATGGAAACTGTGACCTATCCAGGGAGAGAAGGAGAGAGCCATGGATGCTGTTAAGATCATTTGCGATGAGAGAAAACAAACATCAGATATAACTCGTCCAACGTTTGTTGAATCCTGTATAGACACACACTTTGGGTTTAAAACATTGCTAGCAGGTGCCAAAAACATATTATATAAGAAATCAGTGTATTTTTGTTCAAAGGCAACGTTTGTGCTTTTTCCTCCAGTTCTTGGCCGTGGACACTCAGCTTCTGCTAGGCAACAAGAAGATGGCCCTCAGCCCGGAGGAGTATGTCTTTGCTGCTCTGAACCTCTACACTGACATCATCAACATCTTCATGTACATCCTGGCTATCGTGGGCCGTTCCCGGGAGTGAGCGCTGCCGCTGGAATAGAGAACCAGAGAGGCATCCAACCACGAAGAATAAAAAAAGCGTTGCACTCTATCATCTTGTCTTACCATCGCTATAGTCCCAGTAACTCCTCCTTTCTCAACGTTTCCTCTCTTTAGCAGATGTACAGAGTGGTCAGACAAATCATTATGCGCATCCAGCGGGCCTTGCGTGGATCGCAACAGGAGGGGCATACACATATATATATTTTTACTTATTTATTTGAAAACCCATTTCGGGTTATTTGAATCATGCATTGTGTCTTCTCTTTGCTCAGCTCCTCGCATACTGAAACAGCTTTTGTGCATTTGGGAACGGTAGAGTGTAGAATGACTCACCAGTCGCATCCAAACAGCATGAGCAGAAACCTTTTCATTCCTCCTGATGTCTGTGAGCTTGGCACTCTGCCTGGTAACGTTAACACTACAGTAACAGACGGAGAGAGAGAGAGAGAGAGTTAGAAAGGCAGGAAGTCGATGGAGCGGACGGTGATATGTTTACTAAGGGGGCAAAATGGCAGAGAGTGATAAATCAGTCCTCATCTCTGTCTCTGGTGGTCTGCACGGTAAAGCAAGAATGAAAGTAAAAGAAGAATAAAATCAGAGATACCTCTCCAAATGCCTGCTTACTGTGTAGCTGTGTAGTCCCCACCCTGCGCCCTCCCCTCAAGGCATGTCTGTATAAATGGCTGCCGTGCTCCACAGGGAAACATGAAAACACCTCTTTAGGAAGCAAACGACCAAATATAACGTAGTCTGGAAGTCATTGATATGGGTTTATTATCTAACACTAACTAGATGCTGTCATGCAACTTGTGTATATATTTATACAGTGTATATTGGTGACATATACTGGTGGGAAACATACTTTCTTTTTTTCTTGATTAAGGGAAGTGTGATTGTGTAGTTTGTGGTTTTTGTACGGATCCAGAGCTCAGTATTGCAAGTTCCATTGACATCGTTTGATATAACTGTTAGCCTGATTCTCTTTTTCCTCCCTTTTCTTTATTTGTTTGTGCACTTGTTTTGTATTTATGTAGCAACATCTGGATACGCTTTCCCTCATTTGAATTCCTAATGCGAAATGTTTGCCTACTGGCATTGTTTATTTTTTCCTTCTCTTTGGTTACAGTTCTTTAAAAGGCACCAGTTATTACTTTTTATCATAAAACAGAAAGCAAACCCAAGTCAAAGGCTTCAGTCTGTAGTGTTGCTTATATGCTGCATTATTTATGATCTATTTATTAAACATTACTGTAGCACGCAGGACTGGAGAACTGGACTAGATAGCATTGTTGTGTTTCTGCTTCCTAAAGTAATTCAGTTAAAGCCAAGTGCTCCTCACTCCTGGGGCACCACCCCACAAGCCTCTTCAACGCGAACGTTAATGTGAGATCCGAAGGTGTGTTTATCAAATGATCTAGGATCAGTTCCAGCCCATATGCTGTCCATCTTATTATGTTGATCATCATGAAAGGCAAGCCGTGGTCTAAGATTAGCACTTTACTTTGAGAAGCCTGATGCATGCAACCACAGATCTTTACGTTGAGCTGTGGGGTAGACTGGGAAACTTCAGCAAATGTAACTAACCTGTACATCTGTAAATCATACTTGTACACAACTGAGTACTCACGTAATATGCTCAGTGGCTAATTCTTAGCTGGAATGTGATTTAGCAAACTGTCCTCTCGCTTGTCAGTAGCCTTTCACTCTTTTACTTCATGTTTCCCCAGTTGCGCACTCCTCCTTTAGCTTGCATGTGGAGACACTGGACTAGATGTTACAGAGAAGGTGTTTGAAGGTGTTGATTTTTACTAACGTGCTGCAGCCCTATTTTAATCCTAACTGATGAACGGTTTAGTGTTTGTAACTACAGTGGATCGAGGTGTGTAAAGTATGTTTTGGCTTTGTAGTTTTCTTTGCACTGTAAATTTGCATTAAAATGAAATTGGATTGTATTCCTCCATGCAGCTGTGTACTTTTTTTTTTATTAAGAAATCAAAAAATGACATTCCTTTTTCCAAGATTTTGTAGTCGGGTTTGTGGGTTGACAAACAGTAGATGAAAGATGAAACAGTAGATGAAACATATAGATGCAGATGTGTTATTAAATACATTCAGCACTGTTCTCATTATGCATAGCCTTGTTTACAGCTGATTAAAGGTGCAGTGGGTAAAATTTAGGGGGAAGGATTAGCAGAAATAGAATACAATATACAACTGTTCTATGATACAAAATATAATATACAATAGTATTAATATATAACTGTTTGTATTGGTGTATAATTGCATGTTTTATTAGCTTAGAATGAGCCTTTTATATCTATATAGGAAGTGGGTCGTCTTCCAATGGAGCCTACAGTTGTAGCCCAGAAAGGACTAACCACACAGAGGCTCTAGAGATTCCCTTGATGTTTTTACTTTGAAGCTGAAGCTGTAATTTGATGGTGCTATAGCACCGGGTACAAGACGTATAGAAAAGGAGACTCTGTCAAAAACCCTACCACATGTTTATTGCAAGCTCTATGCATAAAACTCAAGGTAGGATATTATCTATGTAGGATTATTACTCCTTATCAAAAATACTACCAAGATTAAAAACTACAAGGCTACTTATTCACAACCTTCTTATTCAAAAGTTACCCTTCCACCCCAAACGGCGCAGAAGTTGTATTGCTTCAGGTGTTAGAAAGCAATCGCAGTACCATTTAAGGTAGAATGTTAAAATCTGAATAAGAATCTGGCAAATGTCCTTATTGGGAACTGTTACCAGCATTTAAAGAATAATTAGAATGGTTTGATTATTGACGAAGTGGTGATATTAAGCTAAGTCTAGACTGAATTAACATTTAAACCACAATTAAGCATTTATAACATTTGAAATAAAGCATCAGTTCACTGTACTAATGATGAGCATGCTAGACAGGACTGCTCAGGGAGTTAATAAATTGCTAGAACACCGAATTACAAGAAAAAAACACAAGATGTGAAGGGGTGGGATATTGGGATAACATCAGGAAAACCTCAGTTCTAGTAAGCCAGTACCAGTACATACTTTATAACTTGTAAACTCGTGATCCATTTTATCGGCTCCATTTACAGTACAGGTGCACTTTGTAGTTCTATACTTACAGATACATTTTTTAATGATCAGGACCCCCAAAAAGACCACGAGAGAGCAGATATTATTTGGATTCTCGGTCATTCTTAGCACTGCAGTGACACTGACATGGTGGTCGTCGTGTGCTAGTGTGTGTTGTGTTGGTACGAGAGGATCAGACACAGCAGTGCTACTGGAGTTTTTTAAAATTGAACCGCCTCCCTAATTGTACCTGCTCTGTCGTGGTCCTGTGGGGGTCCTGACCATTAAAAAACAGGGCAAAAGGGAATGAACAATGTATGCAGTGAATGAGATAGATCACAGTGTTTAATTGTTGAACTGCAAAATCATCCTACACGGTAAGTGGAGCTGATAAAATGGACAATGTGTGTAGATATAAGGAGGTGGTTTTAATATATATATATATATATATATATATATATATATATATATATATATATATATATATATATATATATATATATATCCAGATGGTGTCTTTTTCAGGTAAAGTCTTGCTTATTACAACAAAACTAAAACTAAAACAAAACTAAACTAGCCTACCTGAGTCTTGTCACAGTCCTGACCCCCGAACTGTTGAGCATCTAAAATCTGACAACAAGACTGGGAAAACATTTCACTTTCAAAACTACAGCAGTCTGTCTTCTCAGTTCTCAAATGCTTACAATGCTCAAATGTTGGTAAAGAAGAAGGGATGTAACGCAGGGGTAAACATAAAAACATTTTTTTTAATGTTGATGAAATCAAAAAACAATACAATTTCAATATTTTTACCGTTTTAATGAAACATACAGTTTAAATGATTGGAACCTCACTTTGTTTTTTATTTACATTTTGCATGCCATCCCAACTTTCTAGGAAATTATGTTAAACATGCATTTAAATCCTGTACCAATAGTACATTGAATAGCTGCATGCTACAAATGGCTATGAGAAACAATACAATGCAACTATGTTATATCTGTATTTAACTCATTGACTTGTTTAGATGTTTCCAATCATTGAAAGGTTCTGTACTACGCACAAGACTCTCCCTACTTTAAGTTATATTTACACCTTCTTAATCTAATCAGACAGGATTTGCTGGAGAACATGAAATCTTGGGTGCCAACAATTATAACAGATGTGGTTTTGGAAGATGAATGATTTGGGGGCCTACTAGAGAGAAAGGAATGTAATGTTCATCATCCTGAATTCTCACAAATTTCTTTCCTCATTATTATTAAGTTCAACTCAGTAATTATAATTCATGTAATGATTTAATCCTAAACTCTTTACGACCCACACAGTAACCTTGCCTCCTTGGCCTGATCACTGGCCTGTGTCCTATACCTATAACACATTCTCTGCTTTATCCTATCTGCTACACGATGGTGCTTCTGGGCTGAGAAGAGAGTGATGAGAATAATACTGTTTAATAATAGAAACTCAATTCACTGACAAAATAACCCGCTATTTTTACTCTCTCTCTCTCTCTCTCTCTCTCTCTCTCTCTCTCTCCCTCTCTCTCTCTCTCCCTCTCTCTCTCCCTCTCTCCCCCTTCCCACTGTCTTTGCTTAGGGTGCTGCAGCATCCTCTACTGACAGGACTGTTTAACTACAACTATACTTGAAACTCAGTGCCAGTGCCCTGGCTACAGATGCAGGACTGCCCAGCACTGCTGTGGGACACACATGGAAGACAAGCATCGAGATCTCTTCTATCTCCTGGAGCCCAGGAAGTAGAAGAGACCTTCATCTGGCTGTCTAAACAGCAGACTGCATCAAAATAAATACAGACTGAAGAACCTTACTGTGGTCCACCACAAGCCAGGCTGCCTCTGATGAGCTATAGATCACCTGCAGTCTTAGAACCCCTCTCGGTGGTGAACTCTTCACACACTATAAACAAAAATAACAATTTCACACAAATAACACATCAGCACACTTAAAGCCAAGGAAAAACAACATAAACAACATAACGAGAGCATTTGAGCCTCTTTTGAGCGTCTATGCCATTTTTTTATTATTTGGCATGTCCACACCACCCGAGCTGCCCATGGTGGATGCCACCATATATTAGTGAAGCATTTTAATGAATGCCAATCAACACTTATTGTGAATGCTGCCTCTTGGTGTTTGAAAGTGTGGTTTATAAAACTACCTTTACTTTGAAAGAACAGTTGTAGTCTTGTGTTGTAATGACATTGTTTGTAGGTTAAGTTGTGTTTATGTGTTTGCTTGTGTTTTATTGTGTTTATGTGTTGGTTTAATAAGTCTGTTGTTGTGGTCACTGCCAGTGGGTATTTTAGGGCTAGACCTTTTCAGGTAGGTTACACTGAGAGAGGTGCATTTCTGCAGGTTGTTATAAGCACTTGTAGCAAAATAATTGTCTCTCACACATCTTCTTCTACATCAACACCACACTGTTACATTGCATTAAGAATTCAAACAATAGACACAAGAAACACCATTAAGTTCAAACGAGAAACTGGTGAACAGAAAGCTGCCTTGAGCTTCAGCTCCACTGCTCATAAGCCAATTTTGCTACTGTTTTTCTCAGAGTTTCCTCATGAACAACAACTTCTGGTACTTAATTAAGGTTCCTTGTAGTTTCATGGTTAAACTTAGGCATTTTGAGAGTTTGCGGGTTTAAAATTATTTCAGCTCTATTCTCCTTGTAAACATGTTTGGGTCTGAATCTCTTCTGAGCCACTGATGTTCTGTTTTTCAGCACGCTGCAGTTGTGTGTTCCTTGTTGTTTGAGTCCAAATAACTGCTCAGTTATCATTCCTTTTCTTTCTGTGTGGTGTGAAAGAGAAGAGGAAATGGCTGCAGTTTAGCCAGCTATCTCAACATTAGCTAGTTAGATAGCATTAGCTCCAGCTTAGCTAAATAGCTAGCTGTCTTCATCAGCCCTTGTTTGATATATATATATATATATATATATATATATATATATATATATATATATATATATATATATATATATATATATATATATATATGGGCACCAAAACATTACATTAATGGTGTGGCTTCATAGCAAGAAACACACTATAAAAATCTCTATCAAAGGTGTTCACAGAGACAACATTAGAGCCTACTGGCATCAAACTTCTTTATTTGTTAAAGGACGGTAACACACTTTATTATCTACAGCCATTTCATCTTCTTCTCATCACAAGGAAAGTGGTAGAATGATAAATAATTAGCTTTTTGTAGTTAACACAGATCTGTTAAAACACCGAGTTACAGTCAGTACTGTACAGGGTTGGACTCGGACGCCTGGTCATGGCTCAACAAGCGGATAGCATTTACTGTGATGTCAGAGCTTTTAGGAAACATATTTAATACATCAAAAAACAATATTGCCAAAACGTGACTTAGGGATACATCCTTTAGAGCACTGCACTGTGACGGCAAAATCGCAAATCGGCCGTCCATATTATCCTGTCAGTATTTACTGTGACGTCAATTGCGTGACGCACATGCACACAGAATATGACAAAAATGGTTTTTGTAGCCATATTATTGATATTTTTCTAGAAAATAGCTCTTGCTCTCCCCTTAAGGAAGAGTTGGCGGCGCCCGTGGCTGTTTTTATTACATATACGACCAAAGCAGATGAATTCTGTCTGACAGAGGAGACAAACAAACACCTGCCTCTTTAAATCGCAGGGCTGGAGTGCGCATGCTCTGTTCAGCCTCCGGGGTGGCTGAGGAGAATGGGCTGCTAACGTTAGCTGTCCTCGTTTTACGTGTTTTTGCTTGTTAGCAAAGCAATTGCGTTCCCCGTGGTCAGCAGTATTCAGTAGGGTTTTTGAAAAGGTAACTCAAAAGGAAAATGTCAGTTTTCTCCGAGTCGGCTTTGGAGAAAAAATTGGCAGAACTTAGCAATTCTCAGCAGAGCGTCCAGACCCTGTCTCTGTGGTTAATCCACCACAGAAAACACTCGAAAACCATCGTGAGAGTGTGGTATAGCGAACTGAAAAAAGGTAAGCAGACCTCTTCGGCTGCCCACAGCATTGGTCGGTGTTGCGTTGTGGCTGCTTTATTAATTCAGTGCAGTTTAGCCGGTTAGTTTGAAATCCTCGGTGAGCTAACTGGATAGCAGTGTCTAACCTGTATTCGACTTGTAAACTTAGCTAGCTGGCTAACTCGCTAGATTCTGAATCTGATAACTGGTCGTGTGCAGCTACTCTTCAACCGTTAACTGAATGATGTAGATCTGTTTGGAAGCTCTTGAATCTTGTTGCAGAACAGCTCGCAGGGTAGCTGCTGTGGTCGCTGGCTAACGTGGGTCCAGTTTCGGTAGCTAGCTAACCGTGCCTCTAGCCAGTGAACTTTATGGGTTAGTCAGACTGTTCTGACAGGGTTTGCTGATTGACTTTGTGTTGATCGGTGCTTATATATCTGATGAACTGGCCTTGTGTCACAGTAGCCTCGTGTTAGCTAGTTTAAACCCACGTTTGCACAGCTGCCTGTCTTGGTCCTACTCAGCTTTAGCAATATACTTAATGCATATGCAAAGATAATATTCATTAACTTGGACAGTTAATGAATGCTGCAACCAAGATAACGTGTTTCTTGTCCGCTTGTGCATTGATCTAATGTGACTAAGTGCTTTCACAGCATCTGCACGGAACTTATTATAATACTGCCACGAACTCGGTAGCCATTTTGGATCCCTCACATGGCTGACCGGCTTTTTGCAAAATAGATAACTAACGTTAAACTTACTCACCAGGTACTGAATGTCTTTTGGCAAAAGCGAAATGCCCCTGCTTTGGTCAACGTGTACCGTTACTACGTATCTAGATTCCCAAGGATGTATGCTTTGGTCCGTGTCTCTCTGCACATCTACAGACAGCATGGCTTTCTAGAAGAAACATCTGGGTCTAAACTCGCGAACAGAAGAAGCTTCTTCAAGGTAGTAAAGACAGTGGTTCTGTATAGACACCCTCTTTGCGTGGTGAAATGCTTCTTCAATTTGATAGAGGATAAAGTTGTGTGTGTATAGTTGTGTATAGAACATATTTCTACAATCACAGGCTGCAGTTCATCTTTTCCTCTGCATACTTTATTACCCTGTTCTTCAGTGATCAGGACCCCTACAGGACCATCACAGAGTTAGTATTATTTGGTTGAGCTGGTATAAGTGGATCAGACACAGCAGTCCTGCTGGAGTTTTTAAACTGCTGGACTGATAGTAGTCCACCAACCAAAACTGTCCATCCAACGATGGCCTGTGGGCAGCGTGCTGTGACCGCTGATGAAGGACTGGAGTAACACAAACTGCTCAGACTGTTGTCTCTGACTTTACATCTACAAGGTGAGCCAACATGATATGTATGTCTAAAGGAGTGGACAGTGAGTGGACACAGTGTTTAAAAACTCCAGCAGCACTGCTGTGTCTGATCCACTCATACCAGCTCAACCAAATAATACTAACTCTGTGATGGTCCTGTAGGGGTCCTGATCACTGGAGCACAGGGTAATAAAGTATGCACAGGAAAAGATGAACTGCAGCCTGTGATTTGTAGAAATATAGTGAAGCTGATAAAGTAGACTGAGAGTAGAGGTAGTTTATGTTATGCATGATCAGTGTAAAGAACTATGAAGTAGAGATGGAAGGATCGATCGGCTATGTATTGGTATCGGCCAATTTTTAATCAGAATATGAGATTGGTGATCTGCCAAAATTTCTCCAATTTAGAGCCGATCCCGAGAGTCGATCGATGGCGTTGAACAAATGAGCCTAATTTCTGTATTTTCAGCTAGAGTTTCATATAGGAAGAGGAGAACCCCCTCCCTACAATTCCTGTGTAGGTGGAAATACACACCCTTTAATTTTCCACAGACTGACTAAAGCAGCAACGTCGCAGAAAAAAAATGTGCTGATAGTAAACATGTCCGTCCGGCAGTGTTTACCGTACGTGACAGACTCATCCAGGACGTTTTTAAATGTGTAAAATCACATTTGTGTCTCGTTGAGGAAACCAAGACAAAGATATTTAACTCTACTAATCTGATACGACACTGCACGCAGCTGAATACAGTGAGTATCAGCAAACAGCAGAGCTAGCACACACAGCTAGCGCTAAACTAATAACCCAGAAACCCGTGCAGACCAGATCTGACCGGTACGAACAGAACAGCAGCAACAATTCAAGATCTACATTTAATGATTACAGATTGTCATTTAAAATAACCAGAGTCTGTGTTTAAGGACTGCAGTTTTTACTGCATTTATTTAATTGGCTTTTTTCGTTTTAAATTAAGGGTCTAAATGTAATGATTGCAGTATTGGATATTTGTTTGATTTACTTTGTTTATTTACTGTAAATTTTGTTAAAAATATTATTCTGTTTCACATGAGCTTGTTAAAAATGGTAATAACTACACGTAGCCCTGCCGTGGCATTTAGCCCCGCCCTCGATCAGTATCGGCTATCGGCTGATCGTGCTGAATTGTGATCGGCGTTCGAAATCGGCCTCAAAAACGCTGATCGGTCCATCTCTACTATAAAGGGTTATTCTGTTGTTACTAGCTTGACGGTGTACAGATAAGAACCAGTTCATGCACCAGTATTTTGGAAAACCCGTCACAGATTGCTTCGAAGTTTGATGCTGCCTGCTCTTTAGAATTTGCCTTGTACAGAAAACTTTCTCCCTGGTATTTTCTACAGTCTTACGCTTTTAGCGTCGACTACATCAGTGCATCGCAGCCTAAACTTGTTTTGTCTATTAAGGGTCACAGGTGAGGAATTTCAAATCTGATTATAAGCAGAATCATGTTTAATTACATGGCGAGTGGTATCTGCTGAGACTTTAACAGAATGTCTTGTAGCTGTTGGTAAAGAAAAGCTTGATTGGGAGCCAAAGTTTAGATGTTATTGCTGCTTTGTTTAAATTAATTAATTTATTTCTGTCACACAAACCATCCATTCAAAAACAAAGACATTTCCAGCTAGAATACTCGCTTTTATGGCTCAGTGTAGTTCTGCTTGTTTGCTGAGGCCCTGTTACTAAAGCAGCGAGAGAACTATGTCCTGGTATTTGCTGTGGAACGCTAGAATATCTTTTCCCTAAGAAAGAAAAAACTGTGTTATTTATTAGGGGTCAGTAAAGATCCTTTTATACAGTGTTACAGTACTTGAGTCATGTTGTTGTGTTTTTAAACAGTCCCTCCCTAGACATAACAAACCTGGAACAATTTTCAGCAGTGAATGCCCATCTGCACGTGCTGCGTGTAAAAATAACACATACAAATGTTCACCTGCAACTGTTTTAACTCACATTTTACCAAGAGACACATTTGTAGTTTTCAGAATGCTGTTCTACAAGACGTGATCAGAAATATGAGTGATTTACCAACTTGTGAATTTAAGTTTTGTCAGTGAAAGACTGAAATGGAATAACTTTGCTCTATAGATATTAAAGAGACCTTGAAAAGACCATGTGTTATGTTGATTTATATATTATTGTGTTTTTTTGTGTTTTTAGCTTGTCCCTAATAATTTCAATGTCAACCAATAATTCATAAAGTCTTTTAAGTTCTCAGGTGTGCATTTTGCAGGCAACAAGCTTGTTTGATGTGAGACCTATTAGGAACATGACAGTCTTAACAGAATCATTGGTGTGATTGCGTACAGAGTGCATCTGTGTAGAAAATAAGAATAATTATGTAAAAGATAAAAATATTTTTTTTTACGCCAAATACTTATGAGTTTTAACCATTCTTTCCTGAATTGTATAGCTATACAGATTTGAATGCACCAGAGATCAGTGACTATTTTGAAGTGAGGGAAGTTTACTACACTGATTGACTCACCATCACACCACTGTGTTCCTATAGTACTCTGTCAAACTAGTGTAATGACAGTAGCTAACAATAATAATAATAATAATAATAATAATTATTATTATTATTATTATTATTATTATGATAATGTGTGCTGCTTACCATAAAACAAAGTGCTTCATTTAGGACTGCATTTAGGACAGTAGATATTACAGAACGTAAAGCCAAATAAAGAGTCTTGCAGAAATTGCGTATTGTAATGTAGCAAACAAACCAAAGGCAGACGAACTGAAACAGAGGAGGCGCTGTTCTAATAAACAGCACAGCGACCGGTCACAGTATTCCTGTTTATTGCTCTGTAGTGTCTTTGACCTGTTCAGCTAAGTGACTTGCTTCATTTATTTATTTATTTATTTATTTATTTATTTATTTATTTTTTTGTGTGTTTACTTTTCAGCTGTGTGTGTATAGTCTGTTAACAGGTACAACAGTTGATCGTCTATTTTGGTTATGTAGATTCAATTGAGATTTAATAAATTTAAGTAATTTGTGTCAGTATTAAGGAGAACAGAAAGCTGTTGTGTGATGTTTGATTCAGGCTGTCTTACTTGACATTGCACATCCTACAATCGGACTACCACGCATGCAATCAACTGTGTGGCTCTATTTTCAGTTCTGACTCTGAATAATAATTGTATTACATAGTCACTTCTTCCCAAGGCTATGGAAGTCATAGAGCATCATGAATGTTTTAAAATCTGTATATTTATGTATTTAAAAACTGTTTGCCAGATGCCTACCAGCTTGTTCTATAGAAACAGACAAAACCAGATTTTGTGTGTGTTTTTATTTTATGGTTGTGTGAAATTGGGCTTTTAAAGCTTCTCATTTACAGAGAAATGGTTAATTCATGTTTATTTACATGCTCCCTGAGTATTTCAGAACATTAGTTCACCGGTGTACCAAGAATTGTGTGTCGAGATATTTGTCAGTTTGTTGAATGGTATTGTTACAGACCTGATAGATCTTCTCTTCTGTCCGTCCCCAAGGGTCACTGTTGCCATAGTGAGTCTTTGTATTTTGCCTTTGTTGATTAAACCTCATGGGAGACCAGTGTATAAGTAACATAGCGAACTACCCTACTGTTCTATTTGAAGCTCCCTCTGAAAGAACCTCTGAAGATCCCTTGGTAACCTATATTTAGTCATTATATCCACTAGCAGATCCACAAACAGCCCTAGCTCTGTGTTTTTGTAAACATTGCCTTGAAGCAGTGTGGTTGTCTTTATGTATAGTAATCTTATACATACCGGTTTTTAAGTTCCTTCCTCTTTTGTGTGTGTTAAATATGTTATTATTTGATTCTAATACTCTCTGAATAAATAAATGATTGGTTTTAAGCAGTCTGTTGAAATTTTTATGAATATTTTTTTTTTCTACATTAGGACACTGATCTGCTTTTTCTATACCCATAACATTGCATAAATTCGATCCATGTTTACTAGGACAGGTAGAACCGGATATGCTTTCCTAACCTCTCTTTTGCTTTATTAGCATTTCTGATAATCTTAACATCCTCTATGATGCATTTAAACTTCAGCCAGAGGAATTTTTTACCAGTATACATTTTTTCACTGCACGTCCGCTAACATATATATAAAGCCCTTCTTAGCCGGGCTTGACCCGTACTCCTCAGCCTGCACTCTCATGTCCTTTGGCACTGGACAGTTCCTGAATTCAAATCAGTAGTTCCTTTAGTGAGATGGTCCCCAAACTATGGAACTCTTGATCACATATTCTCTTTGATTCTTTTCTTCCCTTGTTTTTTTATGCTAGTCCAGCATAAAAACTTTTCTCTCAGTACTTTTTTTTTTTCCCCACTCTTGCTTTTATTTATACTTCAGCTTGTGTGCAGTTACTATGTGTGTTCTGTTTTTGGAAAAACAATTACATGTAGTGTTTGTTTATTAATTTGTTTATTTATTTTCCCAATGTTGTTTTTGTTTCCAGCCCAGGTGTCTCGCAAACTGACCTTCCTCTATCTAGCAAACGATGTAATCCAGAACAGCAAGAGGAAAGGGCCAGAGTTCACGCAGGACTTTGCACCAGTCATTATCGATGCCTTTAAACATGTGTCCAGGTAACACCTCCCTGTTCATTTCCCTTTTGTCTGGGAACAGAAAGTCTTTGGGTTTTTCTACATTGTCTGCAACTGATTAGGGCTTTGCCTATGTTGTGTTTAGTGAAGGGGAAGATGGCTGTAAGAAGCAGCTGGATAGGGTTCTGTCCATCTGGCGAGAGAGAGCAGTGTATGAGAATGACCTGCTGGACAAACTCTTGGAGGTGCTACGTAAGTACACGTTGGTTCCCACTAATCATGCAAAATATGCTACAGCTGGTACGCTCTACTTGATTGGTGAACTTGACTATAGGCTAGTGCTACATAGGCCTGGGCGATATCTTAAAAATCAATAGCATGACATTTTTAGACAGCCAGCAGTGTTTCTATAATTCCTGTACCCACCAGAGACTGTTAAACTGTACAGAAAATATAGAAAATGTTACTCCACAAACAGGAAAAATTTATAAAACATTATGTGCACATAATATTAAATACTTGTTTCGTGCATATAGCTGGGTGTTTAGAGTTATCTGCTCTAGGGTATCGTCGACAGTATTTGATTGTCAGCCACGCATAGTTCTTCCCAACCCAGCCCTTGGGGACCCCCGAGGTAGTTTACCGTAATGCTCTACTGCAGTTACCAATGCAGTTAAACCAGTCAAGAACACAGAATACCTGGTACAGGTCTGACTGGAGTTACACTGGGGTTAAATTTGAAAGTGATTGTTATAAATTAGTTTGAAGTAGCTCTCAGCTTTTTTTCTCTGTACTGTGATTTGGCTCTGACTCCTGTTAATGCTGGGTGAGTGTAAATCAGTCACAACATGTATTTGAAATATTTCCAGTATAGCTTGGATCACTGAAACCTACTTCTACCGAAAGTTCAGACTTTAGTTCACTTTTTCCCCCTTCCTGCCCAAAGTGTGACATTTTAGCTGTACAGTCTTGACCGTTTGTCTTAACAGAGAGTGCAACACATAGTAATAAGCCTGTTTTTTATCTGATTGCTGTGGATAACCTGCAAGCTTATATTAGGAGGACCTTATTTAGTTCAAATGTCAGTTAACAGTGACTTTGAATAGTGAGATACTGTATGTATGTGCGTCTGTCTTTAAATGCATTTCCTGGCTACCTCTCCCAGATGGAGAAAAGAAGGCCAAGAAGCGTCCTTATGAGGAGATTAAAGCACATGATGAAGACTTTGCCTCTCAGAGCTCGCCAGCCGAGCCTCCGCAGGTATGAAAGAACGAGAGCTGTTGATGAAATTATAGGCTACTGGCATATACCAGCTTTCCAGGCTTTTTGCTGCGGATTGTAAGGCTCTTGTTTATTTCAGACAGCAGATTTGATCAGGGCGTTGCAAGAGCTGGAGAATGCAGCCTCGAGCGACTCAGCCCTCCGTCAGAGGATCGCTGCTCTCCCTCCTGAGGTGCAGGACTCCTCCCTGCTGCACAGAGTCACAGGTGTGTGTGTGTTTGCCTATAAAAGCACATAAATGGTGGTCCCTGTTTATTGTATTGGTAGTACAGTAATATTTCTATATTCTGCAGAAGTCTAATTGTAGTTTCTAAATTTTAAAGTAATGAAAAATAAGTTTTTACAGTAAGAGAAAAGAATTAAGGTCATGTGAAAAACTATCTTAATTTTGTAAATGACAGCTTGATTTAGTCTTAAGTATCAAAACATACTGTTCACTCCAGTCCATATTTTGTCACTGCAAAATGGCAACTAGATGACATCACCTTGTAACAGGGCTGCAATTCCAGTGAAGCATTGCAGGCAGCTGAGAAAAGTGGTTCTGTGAGGGAGTTTTTCTTTTCTCTCTGGTGTTTACTGTGCTCTCTAACTTTGCAAACCTTTTGAATGCAAGCTACATAACACATTTATAGAAATGTGGGGGGGGGGGGGGGGGTTATAGAAGTGTGTTTCAGGTTGAAACCTTTTTTTTTTTGGAATGAGGCACAAAACAGGACAGCCAGTTGGAGCTGATTTACGTATCTTAAGGGAGCTCTAACAAGAACAGCATGCTTATGAAAAAGGCTGAGCCATGCTAACAAAAACACAAATAGTTTTTTAGGTACATAAAACGAAGCAAACGTCATAAGGGGACATTATGAAGACAATGAAAGAAGTCACTGTGACAGCAGTTGGTATTTTATGTAGGGCTATCACCCTCTCTTAGTGGTACAGGCTAAAATAGGTTTAGACAAATGAGAGGGTGACCCACTTCTATCTTG
This sequence comes from Megaleporinus macrocephalus, assembly GCA_021613375.1. Classification (NCBI taxonomy): domain Eukaryota; kingdom Metazoa; phylum Chordata; class Actinopteri; order Characiformes; family Anostomidae; genus Megaleporinus; species Megaleporinus macrocephalus. The sequence continues at coordinate 16,661,073 of CM038703.1, forward strand.
TAAAATGCCCTCAATTCGTGGCACACTGTATTTTTGTGTTGGAAGCGGTCTATTGCTTAGTAATGGTTAATGTGTTTTCTGGGCTTGGCCTGTATGTTTGTCTCAGATAAGGAGTCAGGAGAACGGCTGTCCAGACTGGTAGAGGAGGCTTGCATGCTGCTAGCAGACTACAGTGGGCGTCTGGCGGCCGAGATCGATGACCGTCGGCAGCTCACGCGGCTGCTTGCTCTCTTTCTACAGAGCCAGCGTGACGGCCTGACCCAGAATGAACAGAAACTAGAAGTGCGTACACCTGCTATATTTTCCTTTATATATAATTCGCTTTCTCACGTTGTTTTCTAGCCGTTCACTTCTTACCTTCTCTACACTCCTGTGCAATTCAATTCCTCCATCTTTGGGTCTTGTCCACTAGAGGGTAGTAAATACTCAGGCATGAACGTATAAGGTCCGGTGCACAACTACTAACTTCGATAACTTTTGGGCTTTATTTGTTTACTAACACGTGGAGGTAAGTATGATAGTATGGTAAGTATAAACGTGAATGAAGTTTAATAGGGAATTCCACTGATTGTTTAAAATTATCCTATTGCAGGTAAACAAGTCTTTGTGAGCACTTTGATGCGAAATGGTGCATTGTAGAGGAAGACTTTCTGTACAATGATGAGAACCAGGGGGTCACAATGCAAGTATTGCCTTTTTTTCTCTCTGTATATGCCCCTGTAGCAGGCATTAGCATGGTCTTGATATATAATGGTAATACTGATGGTGATGAAACCTACATGCCATTTATGTATGTATTTATTGATTGATTGATTGATTTTTATTTATTTCTGATTGTTTGTTTCTCTTGGGCCTCAGGCTGCCACTTTGTGATGAAAATCAGATGCCTGAGGTGTTTAAATTCTTCTAAAGCCACAACTATGAACAACTCAGACTCTATGTTTCACTAGGATGGCAGGCACATTTTACATCAAAGTACTCTGAATGACTTTGTTTACACCATAATGACTGGATTATGCAGGCATATTGGTGGAGGGTTGTGGGGGGGGGTGTCAGTAGAATTCCCTTGTAATAAGTGTTATTTAATATTGATTAACTCTCTAGCCTCTGCCAACAGGTCTCAGCAGGACTCAGTATCCTGTATCTTCATCCTTACAGATCAAATAAAGATGAAAGAAAATACACAATTCTGGAGTGGGCTATTTTTTAAACAAGCTTATTAAAGCGATTGGTATTACCTGAACATCTCTTTAAAGTTATTTAAAGCATTATTATAGTTATTTCACTTACTACAGTTGGACAGGGCTGCTAATTCATTAGGTATACACATCTTGTATGCATTGAGAGTTTTATCAGAAACATCTACTATAAACATGCTCTCTGTAAATTACTGTTGCTGTACAATTTGTCAGTCAGCCTGTCTGTTCCATAAGACCAGAAGACCACTCAGCACAGGAGTGGCAGTAATGTTGTGTTGTACAGGTCTGACATTATCAAGAACAAAAGCGTTGCTGGGGTTTTAAACACTCAGCACTAACTGTCCACTTTACTGGACACCAGCCTTGTTAGACCTTACAGGTCATCATTTGCTATGCAAATTTTGTGTTTGTTATTCTCTTATGGTCAGAGTCTGACTGCAGGACCCTTTCTAGTTAGAAATGATTCATGTGATGGATTCTTAACCAAGGAGTAAAACTGTGGTGTTTTAAAGTTAAAATGCTGCAACTGATGTAACTGAACACCTACTAACATGCCACTAACTAGGGGTGGCTCGGTACAGCAATTTTTTAATATCTGCCAAGATCTTCATTTTTTCCCTCTGAATCAACCAAGCTGTTGCACTTTGGATGCACTTTGCTTTACTGAGCCACGTATTTAACATCATGCTTAAAGGAGCATTTCTTAAAGGAAGAAATACATAGAACACAATATGATTTTAAAAAACACTACAGTTTCTTTTAATTTCAATTTGTTTACATACAACTTTTCAGGTTGTGATGGTTTAGGGTGACTGATCATAAATGTTTTGCATCAGATATCTGATCTCAAATGTACTAGTTAATCAGTATAAACGTAGGCCTAGGACAATGCTAATTTATAAGTGTTCAGTTGGAACAGTTGGTCTTAAATTTGACCCCCATCACAAACATCCTTATGCTAAATGTTTATATACTAGTATAATAGAACAAAACTGTGTATTTCCAAAATGGAAACTTTGCAAGAGAAGAAACTAAACAACTTTTTAATGCAAGTTCATTGTATAAGATCTTTCCCTCCTGATTTGGGCTATTTCAGTTATTGCCCTCATAAAATATTAACCAACGTAAAGGACAACTAGTGTTTTGAAATCATGTCAGAAGTTATTAAGAGTACGATTACAAAGTGGACAATATGAAGCATATTTTAAACCGCATCTATCATTTCAAGGTCCTGAACAGTGAACAGTGGCGGTAATAAAGGTCAATTTACTTATTTTTTACAAAGTTAGTTGCAGAAGTTAAGTGATTTAATCTTTCATTAAATACTGCTGTGCGTCTTTACAAGTTAATTGGTACGGAAATGCTTTTAGGTCTTCTCTATTTAAAGGGTTTTTAAAAAAGCCAGTAAAGTTGACTAAAAGGTTGTGGTGTCCCAGACAATAATCCACAAGTGTATTCACATTAAATGAACCCTGACATTAATGGTTTTTCAGAATGTTCTAAGTGTTGCTTGTGTTTAGTTACTTTGGGAGGAAAATTAAGGAAAACTGAGCTAATTGCCTCTGTAAAATATCCATAAAGACAGGGGTTGCCAACTTTAAAAATTTCCTGAATTTTTCAAACCAGGGCCGAGCATTAGGGATGTAACAGTATAGCGTAGGTTATTATAATATTGCATCGTGATTACTGTGTTAACATTTCAAATGGAGCATTAGACTGGGAGCACTGTTTTTTTTTCAAATATTATACTTTATAATTTTGCTCTATTAAACTGAAAATAGATGTATTAACATTTTATTATAAGCTATTTTCAACAGTTGTGGATCTTCGTAATTTTCTTTTCTGAAAATTAGTGTTCATCCTGTTACATTTATAGCCCATCCTGATCAAAACATATCGTATAAGGAAAACAGTTTATGCACTTAGGGCTTAATTAGGGAACTAAAATAATGTTAACTTGTAATATTATAGTGGTAAGCTTGCACTCCACACCATTTAGGCTACTGAATTACTTTAGATTTAGACATACTTTAATTTATTCTTGCCGTTTTCTCTTCAAAATTGTAACGTTCTTTTTGTCACTGTAAGTTGACGCAATGTAATTCTAAGCAAGTTTGGACCATTTCTGTTGGTTAATTATAAAAATTTTAATGTCAGGGGAGGCTGAAGAGTTCAAATGGAAAAAATGGCTAAGTTTTTCCCTAGGCAGTTACTACATATAGCTATGCTTGCAGATGGAGTTAGGTCTTATTGTAAAAACTTGACTTGACTTGACTAAACGTGCTGCAGTTCTAGAGCATTAGGGATTCATAGTCCTGGCATTCTGAGAACTTGTGTTTAAAATGCTCCATTTATTAAAATTGATTTCTCTATCATGTTGAACAGATATCACAGTTCATGTTGTTGGTACATGCGCTGCACGGTATAGCTTCTAATCATATTTTTGTGTGTATTTTAGGAATACAAGCGTAAGCTGGCACGGGTCACCCAGGTGCGGAAGGAGCTCAGATCTCGCCTCAGTAGCCTTCCGGACCTTTCTCTGCTTCCTAACGTAACGGGTGGTCATGTCCGCCTGCCCTCCTCTGGTGACCTTTACAGCCCTTCTGACTGAGTGTTGGGACACATTCTCCTTCCTTCCATACAGCTTAAGCTCCAGCTTTCACTCTCATACCGTAGTCTTGAGGACTTGTTCCCGAATCTTACGTGTGCTCTTCTTAACCCGTCATCTTCTCAGTGTGTGGATGTGTCTTGGACAGTATAAGGCCAAGAGAGGACTTTAATGAGTGGAGAGTCCTACGATGTTTTGGGTTGTGCCCTCCCCCCACTTCCCACCAAACTCAACATGGGTTTTGTACAGGAGGATGTTACATAAACCATGTTTCAAAAGCCCATTGGTAGTGTTTCAACATATTCAGCCTGAATATAACGGAAATTTGAAATGAAAGCAAACTGAACAGATGCCAAGTCTAATCATTGTTCAGATCCTTATGTTATCAGTCTGGAAACATATTTGAGAAAACTACTACTTGTGGACGTGCAATCACTTTTTCAGGGCGGTGGCACCTTTTCAAACACTTCCAGCTTTTATGTTAACTCTGTGAAGACTTTACAAAAAAGATATACTCTTTGGTTAGACATTGCTACTGGAGTGAAGGTCCATTCTGTCCCAAACTAATTTAGTCTTATCACAGTCAGTGATTATATTGTCTGTTGAGTTGATAAGGCACTGTCAAATCAAACTCCTCACCTATACTAAAGCCAATAGATTTATGCTTCTCATGATGTTGGGCTCACCATGTTCTTGCTAGAACCGCTTGATAGTGGTTGAGATTTGCTGTGATACTATTTTTGTATTTATGTAGTGAATTTTAGAGACTTCTTTAGAGCATAGAAGTAGTTGAACAGGTGACTTGTGGAAATCTTCATTGCAGTATCTGATATTCAGCTGCAGTATTTTATTATTGAAGCGATTGCAACATATTGCTAGTTCATGTCTTAAAGTAATATGTTCCCAGCGCTGTAGTTGAAAGGTTTTCTTCTGCAATGGGAGATGTTTGCTCTTTTTTAATTATTTTTTTCTTTTTTTAAGTTCAGTGCTAAATTATTGCTCCATGGTTAGCTTAACCATTTGCTTTCATCATGGTCAGTGTGACAGTGTGACAGATAACTTGAGTTAATTGAAACTATTTAAAAGTCTGTACATTTTAAATGTCTACCAAAAGTGCATTGCGCCACCTCGGTCCATTTAATTTTTTACTTTATCAACATTTGATCCTTAATTAGGAACACCATTTTAATTGGGCACTCACTTTAAGGGCCTTTAAGTGTTCTGTTACAGATGCGTTTCCAAAGATTTAAGATGGAGCGGTGGAATTTAGATGGCTCTGGGTTTCTCATGAAGAGTTTGTCGGTTGAAGCATTCATCTGGTGTGCGTGTTTACTGTGTAATTGCTCCTTAGTTTGTTATCTATATCTGAAAAACGAGTCATACAGCTAATAACCGTTTTCTTTGTAGAATTTAAGGGAGCCTATTGTTGCCTATGAAACCACAACTTGTAACTTATTTGCAACTGTATATTTTAACATCAAACCTTTGTAAAATGTTCGGATATCTGAACCAAATAAACAGAAACTTTAGAAAATGTTTTGGGGCGGGGGCATCTGGGGTTATTCATCGATACTGTAAGATGTACGTTCAACAGAATTACATTCATCTTGCATCACAATTCAAGTTCATATCTTATCCGGTGTTTTACATCCCAAGGCTTTTGGTTGAATCACTGATCAGATCACTGCCTCTCTGTGGATGGCTTCTAGTTAGGTTCAGGTATTGTTCACTGCTTAGCCACTGCTTGTTCTCTAATCTCTAATGATGTTCAGAAGCCCTCAAACGTGTTATGTTATAATACATGCACAGTAATTCTGGGCTGGTGGTGGATATCGTCAGTTCTTAAAGAAAGCCAATACGCTTCATGTTTCATTACAAAGTAAGCATATTTGGATCTGGTTAATTGGGGCAGTTTCTATATATATATATATATATATATATATATATATATATATATATATATTGGGGCAGTTTCTATATATATATATATATATATATATATATATATATCCCTTACTTGTATTGCTCGTTCACTCACTCAACATCTACACAGTTTATCCTCCTGGGTGGGATGGAGCGGGTGGTGTGTTAAAGCCTATCGCAGTACTCATTGGGCAGAAGGTAGGAAACACCCTGGACAGGTCACCAGTCCATCAAAGGGCAGACATGCACATTCATACCTAGGGACAGTTAAAAATCTCCAGCTTCCCTATCTGGACTGTGGGAGGAAACTCACACGGACACTGAAAGAACATGCAAACATGTCACCTGACTGGGGAACTGAATCCAGTCCCTTGTTGCTGTGGGGCAACAGTGCTACCCACTGCCTTGTAATATTATTCCTTTATTTAAAAATACGTTTTTATCAGTAAGGGAGATTTCATAGCTAAGTAGTAATCATGGTGAAGATGAGCTCCAGAGCTGTAACAAAGGATGTAAACCAGCTTGATAAAATGCAATTGGAATGAAATCACAACTAATCGTCCCTGGGCAGTTGCACCATGCAAGAGTTCACACTGTGCATTCAGACTAATGGTAAGAAAGGCAAGACAGAAGGCTTTGTTCACTGGAAACAAAGTGATAAATTACCTGCAATGCTGTTATCTGCATTCCTACGCTGCATGCAAAACTTCTGTGTTAAAAAAAGAACAGAACAAAAAAAAAAACTAAAAAACTATAAGCATTTAGACTAATCAGAAGTTTTCTGGAACCATGCACTCTGACGCAACGACACAAAAGTGAAGTACCAATGTGAGAGAATCATTACATCTGGGCTCTATGTAAAGGAAATTATATACTAGAAGATATCAGAGGAACACTGAACACACATCAATAAGACAATGATCCCAAACATACTGTCAAAATAGTAAAGTGGAGTTGCTTGTATGGCCAGGCTCTCAGCTTGTATCTCATTGAAATTTATGAATGATTTCAAGTCCATCACAGGACTTGAAGACGGTTGGGCCAGAACTGAACCACAACGCTGTGAAAAGCTAGTTACTTCTTACCAAAGACATCTTGCATCTGTAATTGCCCACAAAAGCAACAAAGTACTAACTTTACTTCCTTCCCATCCATTCATTTACACTCATAAACATATACTTTTGTGTTCATATTCGCAAGTACTAAGTCAAAGTTATGTTAATCAACACAAAAATTGTTATATAAGATATATAGGTTCACTGGTCATTTTGGATAGGAAATAATAAAATGACTATTTATTTGTATTTGTATACGTTTCACTGTAATGCAGCATTTCATATCAAACCAATCAGTGTTTACTAAACAGCTAAATTATGCAGAAACTTCAGTGACCCTTTAACTCCATGGTCAGTGAACCATTTTGCATGGATTTGGAAGTTTGCCTTGGATTACTCTCCTGCTGGAGGATCTGACTGTGACCCAGTTTTAGCCTCTTGGCATAAGCAGCCAGATTTTGATGTCAAATATTCTGGTTGTGACAAGATTCCCAGGGCCTTTAGAAATAAAGCCCCCCACCAACACAGAACTACTGCCTTACTTCCTTAACTCTCCTACTGTGACTCTTTTTACTTCAAACCTCTACTTCAAACTATAGCGTTAAAGCGCCTGATTTAGTTTTCGAGGCTTACAAAGCCCAAAATGCCATCACATGCAGCTGTTCCACTGGGATACTTTGAGTGTTGTCTTTTCAACTATCCCCTTCTGTGCATTGGGGCAAAACACTTGCATTAGTCAGGTGTTTTTTTAAATTCTTTTACACTTGATCATCATAATTATATCCTAGTGAAAAAGGAAGTCACAGATGAGCAGTTCACTACCTGGTCAGCAAATGTTGAACACCCCCCAGTCAAATTACATGTTTCCTGATTTAATTACATAAATGTAGCTTAATTGGGAAAAACCAAAGGTCACCTCCAGCATGTTAAATTCAGCAAATTTAAAAACAGCTTGCTCACAAAACATTATTACACACAGTAATTCTGAATGTGCTGCCTGATCACAAGGTTTTATGATAGTTTTGCAATAATGTTTTATTATCTGTTCATGGTGAAGGTTAAAGGCAAAACAATCACCACAAAAAGCACTCACTCACTCATCATCTAAACTATTTATCCTTCTTGGTCGCAAGGGGGCCGATCACAGCACTCACTGGGCATCCTGGAATAGCTGCTGGTCCATCACAGGGCAAACACACTGACACACACATACACTCACACCTGGGGCAATTTAGCATCTCCAGTTCAGCTGCCTCAAAAACTGTGGGTGGAAAAGTGGAGCATCCAGTGGAAACCCCAACATACATGGTAAAAACATGCAAAACCATATTTTTCCATCATAAACTCTACATATAAAAACTAAAAAGGCACATGTGAGTTCACTGGTGGTTTAGCATAGTAAATAAAATGTGTAAATTTGGGTTGTAAACAAGGCGACCCCTGGCTCCAATCACAGCCACTATATAGAAACCTGTATGTTTCTCCACAATGAAACATTTTACACTCCAAATTATTCTGTTTAAATTTCCCTTTAACCTACTTTCACTTGGAAAATCAACAAAACATTTAATTTGACCAGAGGCATCCAAGTTGAAGGTTTATTTTTTATTAATAAGAATGACTATGGGTGGCTTGCTAAAAGATTGTCCTTCAGTCAGCTGTTTAAAAATACGTTTTGGCTAGACACGCAACAGACACCTGGTTCTTTTTGACATAACTGTAAACAATCCTGACAATCCTGATCCATTTCTCTATAATAAAGCATTTTACATCAAACCACTCTGAATATATTGGTTTACATCTTAATTACTATTTAATTATGGAGTATTGATGAAAAATCAGTTCCATATTAAGTTCCTGTCATGTTTTAACTGCTGGATGCTCCTGCTTCTCCAGGGCTGACAAAGTCAACAACCTGGTTGACCTTTGTAGTGTCTCTTTCTATCCTCCAGAAGAAACGGCCTCCGCCTGCTCTACGAGAAAGACATACATGAGGCTGTTAATATGTGCTCTCTAGTGCTGGGCCTGATACACTGGACAGTTAAAACCCCATTTGTGTCAGAGGTGAGAGCTTATCTGTGTTAGCTGGTGAAGAAACATGTAATTACTGTTCTTAGTCCAACATTTGTGCCAATAAAGTTTGTGCCAATCTCCGTACCAGGAGATTTAGGCAGAGGACTGAGAATTGCTGATAATAGGACTATATGCAAAATAAGCCTCTATACAAAAATAGGCTTTAATACAAACATTTTTATTCTTTAAAAATCATCTGATACACTTACATTAATTGTGAAATGCATGAAAATTGCATGAAATGAAATTCTAAAGTGATCCTAAACTTTTTGAGCGATAGTGTATATATATATACACTTTTGGTTGGTGGACTATTCTCAGTCCAGCAGTGACACTGAGGTGTTTAAAAGCTCCAGCAGCATTGCTGTGTCTGATCCACTCGTACCAGCACAACACACACGAACACATCACCACAACTGAGAATGACCCACCACTCGTATAATAACTGATCTGTGGTGGTCCTGTGAGGTCCTGGCCACTGAAGAACAGGGTAATGAGGTAAATGCGAGGTATATATAAATGTGTATTCAACTCAGTGTATTTACAGTGTTTGAAATACATTTTAATAAATGAGAAAGAAAGAAAATCTCTTTCTTTTGTCAAACCAGTGTGAAGCAAGACTCAGCGCTCAGCAGCTCCGCGGCGGCGGGTTCCGGGGGGTTTCTGCGCGGGTGACTTGGTGCTGCGAGCAGAGCAGCCTCAACATTTGCACACGGTTCCGAGTCACAAGGCTTCAAAAAGCAGCTCGCCGAGCTCTTAGCGGATTCTCCGGGATGCTGCGAGCGGCGAACTGAGACCCTCTCAGCTCTTCACATCCACTGTTCTTACTTTCTTTCTCTTTTTTTATAACTTTTTTTTTATCGTCCGCTCTTCTCGGGAACACAAGCTAAACCCTTCACTGTAACTCAGCAGATTGAGTACTTCGCTTTCTGGGCTTTTAAAGAGTTTAATTGTGTAGCAGGTAAAGTAACTCACAGGTAGGAGCTCTCCAGCATGTTCAGAAGTGATCCGGAGAAAGCTCTTTTACTGAAGGACCAGGATGCCAACACGTACACCATCACACTGGGGAGGTAAAGTACTGGAGGCTTATGTGAACTGCTGACTGACTATCACTGCAGTGTAATAATCACCGTCTTGTGTGTCGTTTGTGTGTCCGTCTGTATTGGTTTGTGAAATCCGTTCGGTTTTTTTGTGAATTTAACGCTTTTTTCTTTCTTAATAATAAATAATAGCCGGTTTCTGGCAGGAGGGCTGCCTTTTCCACACGGAGCGCAAACTTTGCGCATCGCCCTAGTCCTGTGTGGGTAGCAGCGATGGGGAGGGGCGGGGCGGGTCGGGAGGGGAGGTGCTGGGGCGGGAGGGGCGGGCGGGCGGGGAGGTACTGGGGCGGGGACCTTTGCTCGAGATGCTGGGAGTTACACGGATACACTGTTAGATGCGATGTGTGTGTGTCTAAACCCCTAAATCCGTGTTTATATTCAAGATTAATTTTGTTCGTCAGCCCCTGTAAACACGGTAACGTTGTGACTACCTGTTGGTTTAGTGCCCACAACGTTAAAATGTAATTTCTCAGAAAGTTGTGACAACGCACTAGCAATGTTGTCAATACGTTGTCACAACGTTCAAGAATCTGTAATACTCTCTGTTATAAGGGGCAGTCGTGGGCTGAAGGTTAGGGATCCAGTCTTGTGACCACGACTGAAGTACCCTTGAGTCAGGCACCTAACCCCCAAATGCTGCTCACTGTGCCCCAGTATGTATGTTCACTTGTGTGTGTGTGTGTGTGTGTGTGTGTGTTTGTGTATATGTGGGTGTTTCACTGCAAGGATGGGTTAAATGCAGAGGTCAAATTCCACTGTGTGCAAACTGTAGTGTCTAGAATGGAATGTTGCCAACAGGTAGTTATAAAACAAGGTTATTTAATATTTATTTATTAATATTTAATGGTGAGGTTGTGACAGCCTTGGTTGAGACAATACAAACCTCACATTTGAACAACATTGTAGCAACGTTGTAGGAAAGTAGACAGTGTTGTGTGTTTGCTGGGTCAGTAGACATGTACAAATTATATAAATGCTTTCCCAAAGACTAATAACTGTCTGTTGTATTTCAGCATGTTTCTCCTTTTTCCATGAAAACTGGGTGGTCTTAATTTTGGGCAGCACCAAGTCCTCTAATAACACTTCCGTCAGCATTTCCTAACCAATCACAAGGCCTGTCCCACACAAAACAGTCTCGGAGAAACTTAGCAAGCCCAAAATAACCCAGCACAACCAAAAACGAGCCTGACCTCCTGACTGTAGCTGTCATGTATATATTTACCAACATAAACTTACACAGTAATTAGAATCTGTTAAACTCTCTCGTCATTTGATCTCATGATGTAACCTTATATTTACCAACATGTGTACGCTTGTTATGTGTAAGGAATTAATATCTGTATATTTCCAAGTTGATTTTTAAGTAAATCTCAAAAAAATAACAAGAAGAAAATAATATAAATGTGTATTTGACATCATGAGGTCATCACTGCGTTCATGTAACTACAGCTGATGTAAATAATAGAGTAACGTGCAAGTATATAATAATAACTGGAGAAATAAAATCATAAAAATTGGCCACTATTAATAAGGCAAGTCACATGGGTGTGTTGAAACGTTGACGCTGAACAGTTCTGAACAGTGCAGCTCAATGAGCGAGCGGAAACGCTGTGGCTTCATCGCTGTTAAGTATAATAATCAGAAAGTCCAGTTTAGTGAAGGTTAAGGTTTTAGATTGTTATCTTTTATGTCACTGTGTGCAGTTTGCTGACTGTAAAGCTCAGTTGTGCAAAGAAAGATCTCTAAATACTTACAACACAAACCTGTATCAACAGAAACCATAAACTGAGGCTAAAGAACACGTATCAAACATTATCACACAAATCATAAACACGTTTTAACCCATCAGATACATTCAGGGAACAGTTAATCTGTTTATACACAGCGTGAGCACATTTAAAATAGAAGACATGCACACGACTAAGGGAAAATGAGAGGCCAACTCTCATTCGTGAGAATGAATGAAAGAAAAATGTGAGCACGAATTGCAAAACAGTCCTTAAATAATTGTTTTTCTTTTACTTTCACCCCGTCCCCTCCAGAGTTCCATACCTCAGCTAAGAAAATTAAAGTCTGTGATTTGGAAATCATTGTTTGGAGCTAGTGTTTCAAATCGCATCATAGAGGTTGATAGAATGATTCTGTTTCATCACATCTCCACTTTTTAAAGTGTTTTGTAACTGAGTGCCTGAGTCATAACTAGGTCGCGTGACTGCTTGCAGTGATTATCTCTGGAAAGTGGCAGCGTGCAGTGTGCAGTGGGCTAATGTGCAGTGTGCAGTAAGCTAATCTCCTTACAAAGTGACCACATACCAGCATGACTATGCAATATAAAGCACATAACGTCTCATTCATATTTAAATAATATTTCAAACTGCCTCAATCTCACAGAGTACAGTGTTTACTGGCGTGTTTTACCTTCTTCCCATACAGCAAACAAGTCATGTCCCACTTCTGGCCCTCTTCTTTATTTAGTGTTGTGGCTTTAAATATAACTCGATTATTAAATTAATATTTAGAAAGTTCAAGTTCAAGAGTTCAAGAGTTTTATGGTCATATGTACAGCAGAACAGTTACACTGTCCAATGAAATTCTTACTTTGCTGTTCCTCCATTGACCAATAGATAAAGATAAAAAAAATAAAGAAGAAATAATAAAACATATATACAAAATATACAAAGTATAATAATATAAGTTGAAGTAAATAAAAGTATTTTTATAGTTAAAGAATGAAAAATTAAAGTTATGTGTGCTTTTATGTGCAAGTATGAAGAGCAGCAGCCATAAAGTGCAAGTTACAGTAACAAATGTAGACAATAAAGTTTTGTGCGAGTAGCGAATGTAAACAGTATTGTATGTAAACAGCAGTACATTGAGTGTAAGATGCAGTTAAAATCAGACCAGTTAAAACCAGTTCAGACAGGAGAGGTTAGAGAGGAAGGTGCAGTTTAGTGAAGGTTAACATTGTAGTTTGCCTTCTTATACATCACCAGGAAGCTGAAACTGCAGAGATGAATCTAGATGCTGGTCGATGGCACATAACTTCTTATGCAAATTTAAATTAGATTCGGAGCTACACGAATCTCACATAGTACAGGCTTGCTTGTGTATTTTACCTTCTTTCAATACAGCAAACGACTGATGTCCCACTGGCCTACTTCTTTACTTTTATAACTCTTTTATAACACTTTCATAAAACCGACAGTTGCACCACAAATCTATTCAAACTAAATTTGCATTAAACTGTAATACAGGATGTATGGTAGTGTTTCTATCTTGTGGCAGATCGATTGGGCTACCTATGTTTTCTGGTTACCTAGGCCAACATACCCATATCACTGTATGCTTTAACATGGGCCACTGTTTGGCTCATATGCTGTTTGCCAGTGCTGGCAGTGGCCTATCTGTATCAATGACTATCATCAGCAGCTATAAGCCAAACAGGAATTGAATATTGGAGGGAGATGGAGAATGATTTAGGTCTAGTCCTTTAACAAGTCTGGGGCAGTCGTGGGCTGGTGGTTAGGGAACCAGCCTTGTGACTGGGAGGTTGCTGGTTCGATCACATGAACAGACAGGACATGACTGAAGTGCTCTTGAGCAAGGCACCTAACCCCTGACTGCTCACTGGGTGCTGTGGTAGGGCTGCCCACTGCTCTGGGCCAGTGTGCTCACTGTCCCCTAGTGTGTCTGTTCACTAGTGTGTGCGTCTGCATGTGAGTGTTTCACAGTATGTATGCAGAGATCCTGAATAAACTATCTATCTAAAATCCAGTCTGGACTGTTGATATGGTGTTGTTAGTTGAGTGTTTGAGGATTATAACCTTTTTTAGATGCTTATCATAGTTGAAGTGCTTCAGTTCGAAATGGCTCACGTTTTTACAGAAGCATTGATTGACATTCAAGATTTAAACAAAGCTAAAAAAGTGGTTATGTGTCCTCGCTAGTGTACTAAGTGTACTTAGTGTACTATTTCTCTTTCTTCCCTTATTTCTAGTGTGTCTTCTGGCGAGGCAGTACAGAAGGACAATAAGCACTGTCACGACAGCAGCCGTGCTCTTGAGGACAGAGAGCAGGAGAAAAAAGTGGCCAGGAAACGGCTCTACATCGTCTCAGTGGTTTGTCTGGTCTTCATGGTGGGAGAAATCTTAGGTGTGCCTGCTGCACTTTTCATCTCTGCCACAGAGTCGTGCGACATCACATATAAATCTCTGCGAGCGGTGTGCTTGCTGGAGATGTAAGAAGATGACCCACTTAAGCATGCATCCTGTTTTTCTGCGCTTTTGTACGCTTGTCTGAACAGGTGGGTACTTTGCTGGCAGTCTGGCGGTGATGACGGATGCTGCGCACCTGCTTGTGGACTTTACCAGTTTCATCATCAGCCTGTGCTCCCTGTGGCTGTCATCCAGGCCTGCTACACACACACTCAGCTACGGCTGGCATCGAGCAGGTGAGAAGACATCATGATCTTGGTTATTGCACAAGCTTGCATGATTAACGGAGCAATATGTATGATGATGTAATCAATTTGTCTCAATTTGTATTCAATTTGCAAGTGTCGTAAACAATGTATTGCTTGGCGCTAATCCCTCTCGTCCTCATCCTCGGTGCCATTTAATACATTAATTGTGGAAATTTCTATGTATCCTCAGAGATCCTGGGTGCTCTTCTGTCAGTCTTCACCATCTGGTTGGTAACTGGTGTGTTGGTGTACTTGGCAGTGGAGCGTCTCATCAGCAATGATTATGAAATTGAGGGCACTGTCATGCTCATCACCTCTGGCTGTGCTGTGTTGGCCAACATCATGTGAGTGGAATGCGGTTCATTTGTTTGTCAATGGACATTCATCATGAGTCATTACTAAATGTCTACACACTGCCTGATATCCATATAATCCATTACTGGTTACTGTACAGCAGTGAGAATCAATCAATCAATCAATCAACCTTTATTTAATCTCGGAAATACATTGAGGGGTGACCCTCATTTTCAATGCAGCCGAGCATATACAAATATATAGGGATTGAAAGCAAAATGAGCAAAAATAATAAATAAAATACACATTTTAAATAAATATTTAATATAGATGCATAAAATACAATGTAAAAAATTTATAAAATAATATAAAAGAATATAAAATAAACCTAAAATACATACAACAAGATAATAAAAAGTTGAAATGCTAATAAAAAATACTCATTAAAACATTGTGAATGTTTAGTTATCTTTATTACAGTGATTGGGTAAGACTGTTCACTTAAAACAACACCGTGTGCATTGTTAAAAAACAAACAAACAATCTTTTAATGCTGGCTCCAACGGGCCGTAATGTCTCCCTTTGCTCACAGAATGGCACTCACTTTGCACCAGTCGGGACATGGTCACAGTCATGGTGGTCTTAGCTCCCATGGTCATGGTCACAGCCACTCTGGGGACCACAGCCATGAAAAGAAGAACGGTCATAGCCATGCTAACGCTAATGGTCACCACCAGGATCCCATAGGCCAAAGAGCCGGAAAGAAACCGCAGGAGAACGCCAGCGTGAGGGCCGCCTTCGTGCATGTGATTGGAGACCTTCTGCAGAGTGTCAGCGTGCTTGTTAGCGCTCTCATCATATTTTTCAGGGTAAGTGGCTGCGCTGCCCTAACGCTGCTTTCAATGCAGCCAAAAATGCTGAAAGATCTGTCTGTCAAAAAACTTCATGCCACGCTGGAAGTGTTACTAATGGACTGACTACCATCTTTTGTACAGCCGGAGTACAAGATTGCCGACCCTATCTGCACTTTCCTGTTCTCCCTGTTTGTCCTGGGGACCACTTTCACCATCATGAGGGACATTGTGGTGGTCTTAATGGAAGGTATTGCCTGCCTCTTAAGTTCACTAGAGCTTCAAAAGAAAGATTTTATTGAAATATTTAGATCGAAGTATAGCTGTACTAATGATTTCTTATCATTTGAGCCTATATGTGATAATAAAATTGATTGAACAGTCTTCCCGAGCTACTGTATATGTATCTCTTGCAGGAACTCCAGCAGGTGTGAACTATGGAGAGGTGAGGGTGCGACTGCTATCTGTGAAGGGAGTGAAAGCAGTACACAACCTCCATATCTGGGCCCTGACCATGAACCAGGCTGTTCTCTCTGCCCATGTGGCTGTAGGTGAGAAAGATGTTTCACTCTGGGTCTAAAACATACTGCTGTACATTTGACCAGTGAGGTCAAACATAATCTCCTTTACAATAAAAGAACAAAAACGGCATGAAATAAGATCCTTAATGCCATTATAAGAACTGTTGGCTCAGCATGCGTCAAACAGTATGATTCAGAGATTTGATTAGAGATTTGCACATAAGACATCATTAAATAGTCATTATCTACATCTGAACAGACTGCAGTGATTATAATGCGGATTTCAAATGTCGCTAGGTCTATCCTCGAATTCCAATCATAAATGTATTACGTGTATATATATATATATATATATATATATATATATATATATATATATATATATATATATATATATATATATATATATTCATTGCATATTCACTCTGAAATGATAACTTTTACAGGCGAAAGAAAAAAACATTCTTAACTTTTGATGGAGTAAAGCAAAAAGTTTGGAGATGGCATGCCTAAAACCCCTTCGTCTTCCAGTCTAGTGCACTATACATTCACAACCTCACTTTCCATTCTGTGGCAAAGATTTTGCAATCTCCACCGCCACACCATCACCTCTCTGTTCCACAGTTCTACAGTGGGGGTCTGGCCTTCTAGCTGGGGCAGAATCCACTCCAGAACTTAAATTTTATGGAGTTCACCTCCAACCAGTCTTCCCTTTTTCTACTACCACAGTCAGAACCTGCACAATGGTCATTATTGTAACCAGATTGTTGTAATTCTGGGCCGGTTCTGTGTGACACAACTTGAAAGGCCACTGGAATATTTAAATTATGCAGAGAAAGCATAAAAGGACAAAAATCGAGATGCTTTGTAATGACAGAGAGGAAATATAATTGTGTCACTGTATACTTAGATTGTTCATTCTCTTTTACCAGCTCTGCTGCCAAGTAGTAGCAAGTAAATATGTTAAGTGTTCACATTAATGTGACTTTAATGCTCTTTTTCTATGTCATCCTCCTCAGATGATGCCACAGAGCCACAGCTGGTCCTGAGAGAAATCACCCAGTCCTGCTTCACCACTTACAGCTTCCATTCTGTCACCATCCAGCTGGAGCAGCAGGCAGACCAGAGACCAGACTGCAGCCTTTGTCAGGACCCCAAAAACTGAAGGCCCCTTCACATCGGACCCTCTTCCAACCCTTTGCCAAGAAGGGCAAGAACCGTTTCAGCCCAGTTAAGATTTTATGGTAATGCAGTGTTTTACCATGTTTACCAGTCAAACAAAAGACTCAGTGGGCTGCTCAGTCTTGGACCTTGGACCTCTCTGTTCCTTGCATGAGCTTATCAGTGCGGGATTCATGCCAAAAATCACAGTATCTGATTAGAAAATCAGAGATTAGGAAGGTAGAGATTACACTGTGTTTCTATTGTAACAGTACTGTACAACTCCATTTACTGTATATTATTATTATTAGAGGTTGCTTTTAATGAAATGTGTTATTTTGTCACTGGACACGTTGATTAGTTAGTTTTATGACAGCATTATGAGCATTTTATTCAGACGGAGTAAACAATGTGTATACCTGATTCTATTGTAAATGCAAAAAAAAAAATATATTAGCAATTTCACATAATGCCTCCATCTGTTGCTCGGAGTTGTTTATGCTTATCAATTAAAAATCAGAGCAGAGTTGTACGTAAAGGCTGATATCTTTCCAGCCATCTACGTCTCTGTGTTGCCGGGCAACAGAAACACAGTCGGTCATTGTCTTGTTGCTCACGTTGATCCTGGTTTAATGCTAGCACTTCTCTCTGACCTTGAGAGCCCCTGTGTGTGATAGAGGGTCTGGCACTGTGATAGATTGGTTCTATTAGGTCTCAGGGGCTTCTTCTCCAGCATTGACCCTTCAGTTCTGACACCTCGGGGGTGTCGACCCTTCGCTCTCACTGTGATTTCTGCCTGACACGAAGTGCCTTGCAGATTATTAATTAGAATTTATAGATTTTTATTAGATTATGTTATAGGTAACGGTGCACTGGGGAGGGGGGCATAGGGGGGAGGGTTTATTAGATACCTCACAATTAGATTCAGGCTGCTAGAATGCAATTATCAAACAATCCTTTATCTACTTCATAGCTGTTTGCTGTATTTGTCCATCAGAAATGATATTATCTTAGTTGAATTTGACCGTAGCGTACACAAACTCACTTGCTAGGTGTAGAGGAGGATGTTTTATTATCTAATACTGTCCTTTGTGTATACAGTATAAGGTTTATTTTTCATCAGAAACCTTTCATACTGCCTGATGTCTGCTTTCTTTCAAAAATGAGGGGTGAAACTTTTTCCCAAGCCTGTTGCAAACATAAAGGGTACTATATTGTATATTAATACATTTCTAAATCATTTTTAAAGGTTCTTTAAAGGACTCATGTGCTACCTTTTTTTGTATTCCAGTCTTCCCTGTCAGGTCCATTTATAGCATTTGCATTGGTTTAAGTGTGAAAAACTGATTTACACGGCCATTTCCCAACTATCCTGTTATACAGGCTCTGTTATTGTGCCTTTAAGATTGAAATATTACAATTGAATACTATATATATATATATATATATATATATATATATATATATATATATATATATATATATATATATATATATATATATATACATATATATATATATATATATATATTCTCTCATACAAAAAATAGTTCAGGTCAAATTGTTTAACTTCAGCGTGAGTGGGAGGGGCCAAATGTCATAACACAAAAAAGAACACTGTTTTATATATATATATATATATATATATATATATATATATATATATATATATATATATATATATATATATATATATATACTTATATACTGTATGTTAACAGTGAACACCTGTGACTATGCACTTTTTAATTCATAAAAAAAGGACAAACATTCAGTTTTTCATAATATGAGCCCCTGAAAAGGACCCATATTGTAACTGTCCAATGATTGTAACACAGCAGCTGCTCATTACATGGTGTGAACATTTTATTATTAGCAATAAATGTTTTTGCTTTCTCCTGTTACCGGTTTGGTCTTGTTGTTGTTTTTTTGGACAGCTATTATATACATTCACATGATCATGTACAAATAGTTGTATATATATAACCCACAGAACCCATAAAGAACCCCTTTTGTAAAGGTGTAACTGTCCTAACTGATGTAAAATGAGCTGAATGGGGAGAATTCACCTTTAAAGATGTGTACAAGACAGAAACAGCTTCAGGCCAACACAAGACCAGCCACGAGGTCTAGTAAGAGTTGGATAGTGAATATGCTCTGCATTCATACTGATACATTCCAGTGGGGTCACTGTCATGTAGGCATTGTTTCTGTTCAAAGGCATCCTTTGTTGCAGTTTTGGCAAGACAAACTGAACTCTTGTATCTGATAGCTTTGCACCTTCTGAGCTTGCCAATGAATTTTGACCACACTGACAAATTTACCCCAGGATGGATAACTGTTGCATACTTCTGAAAAATCTCTGAAAGATTTAGGACCTCAGACTTGTCTTCCTGCCTACAGGTGTCTCTCCCCCTGTTCTCTTTCTTGCTTGCTTTCTTTCTTTCTCTCTTCTTTTCCTTCAAATACACACACACTCAGAGGTAAGCTCTCTTATCTGCCTGCCCCTGACACCGCTTCACTCACAGGAATACCCATCAGGCCAAGAGCGTGAGAGTTCCTACTCCCCCCCACCTTTTAGGAACATGCTATATCTCTGCCTGTGCCTCTAACTCTCTTGTTGGGTTAATCCTCTTACAGTTCGCAGGATGAGGCTGATCAAATAAACACAAACAAGAAGGCCTTGCATGGGTGGGAGCCCCTCTGCAGCTTAATGGACTTCAGAGAATCGCTAACAGCGGCCTATTGTGCATAGAATAATTGCACTTTCTCCCCAAGGACGCATAGCAGGCACATTTATATATAAACACACTGGACTCATTTCTTAGAATTATAGATCTTGGATTCTCAAATGTTGCCTTTTCTCTGATTAGCAAAAAGCTATTTGGACCAACTTGAGTCTACTGCAGCGATTATATCTCCTCTCAGTGTGGAAACGTAGGTTACAGCTTGGTAGGTTAATCAGTCTAATGGCTTTTCAGGGGCTCTGACAGAAATATATTGGTAGGAAGTTGAACACAAAATTTTAGACCCAGTTTGCTCTTAAGTATGATTAGTGTGTGCAATTTTTATTGCTTTAAGAACTGATATCATGAAGTTTGTGAGACATCCAGTGGAACTCTGAAACTGTCTTGAATATGTCTCTAAGAACCAACTTTGAAAGAACTTCTTTGGCAGATATATTGTCAAATTCCAGCCATTTGTTGTTAAAGAGAAATTGTACCATTGATTATTGCATAATTTGCATAATTTGGTAACTAAGATGTAAACAAGAGGTTTAATGTAATATGCACTGTTCTAGTGAAACTTACAGTATTGGAGCTATTCACAACAGCAGGGCAACCAAAAAGAAAAGAGTTCATGTACATATATCAGCCTTAAAAGCTGAGAAATAACAACAGTATAAACAAGGGGATTCCAGCAATTTATCAAAACTTCTGAATGATTTCATCACTAAGATGTAAACAGAGCCTTTCAGAGTGGTTGAATGTGAAATGGTTTATTGTAGACAAACCTAAAACTCTGATTTCTTCATGGTGCTGGTGATTAGAACCAGGGGTCACAATGTCTACATCATAAATATAGCCATTTTATTTACTATCCAAAACCAGCACTAAACCTACATGAGTCTTATGAGTTTTTATATATAATGCTGACGATGGTAAAATAGTCAATTAAAAAACATTTTTTTTTAATCTGTCAAATTATGTGTCAGACATCAGGCATTATATATTATATATATAATATATTATATTATACATTATATTTAAGGTATTAAACTCTTCAGACATCTGGTTCCTATCACAAGCACTGTGAACAACCATGACACAGCTAATATTACTAGAACAGAGCATTTCACATCAATACACTCTGAATGTCTTTGATACATCTTCATTTATTTATGCTGAATTTTCTAAAAATTGGTGGACCTCCCCTTTAATTCTAATGGCCACAGAGATGTTGAAAAGGAATCATGTAAAAATGAGTTATGCCAGCTTTGGTACATCCATTAATGACTTAGAAGGTAATTAAAGAAACCAAAAAACAGATTTATCACTATGTCACCTCTACAGAATATGAATTAAGCAGGTTTTGATTTAAGGTCGTATTCCTAATACGAATAGGATACACGAGAGCGCTAGATCTGCAGACAAGCGTAATTCAGGTCTGGAGTTCTGCATTCGGAGAAATGTCTTCTATTTCTTACTGAAAAAAACCATAATCTAATATTACATAACAATTCAGTTGTAAAAAGAAGAATATAGTCTCTTTTTTACTAAACCTGAGCTTTCATTACGACCTTTACGGTAGAGACTCGCAAACTCTCGCGATATCTCACCAGAGAACGGGGACGCAAAAGAGGAATGACATCTTGTCAACAACACAAACAGAAGTAACGTTAGAGTTAAAGGTAATTGTCCTCAGAGAATACTGTAGCTAAACATTCAGCAGAACAACCAGGTTTCTGTTGAAGTATTTTATAGAATTTCGGTCTTTTGTTTACATATTTTTCAGCATTAATCTCCTAAAGTCTTAAGCTCCAAGTAGTAGCCAGCTGTGCTCTCCTCTCTAGTTCTCACTGACGGCGCGGCTGCTATTCGGTTAGCTGTCAGAGCTAAGTTGTCTTTCTGTCATCCGAAATGTGCTGCTAACGGTTCACAAGACAGACAGGCTAGTTCGTGAGTAGAGCTGGAATAGAGCTGATATAACACGTTTATGCTTGTTATTACAGTCATTGGTTAACTAGATATTTTACGACAGTAGCTTTCCTCGCCACAGGTGTTGTATGTGTGTCGCCTACGTTAGCTGGTAATGCTCTGCATGTTGCTGCTGACAACATATAGCATTTACAAGTTATCTGTTTACCTAATGCAGTGGTCTTTAACCCCTTCTCCTGGGGAGTTACCGTCCTGCTGAGTCCGGTTCCAAACGCCGGCTGTCTCCATTGCTTCCATTCCAAGTAATAATTAACTTCTTCAGAGTTCATGCTTTGCTGGATCAGATACCAGTAGTAGGTAATGGGACGGTGAGCGTATTAGATAAAGACTGGAACTAAACTCTGCAGGTCAGTAGCTGTCTAGACCAGTGATGCACCTAACTAAGTTGTTTTCTGTAAATTATGCTTGTCTGTTCTCATACTCTCCAGAGGAGAAGAACGCGTATTTAACACATTGAAGTGTTGCTATATTTAATGGTAGTATATCATAGCTGGATCATGTGTGGTCATAGCTGGACTACACTTTCCGAAGTTTCTGAAAGGGCTAATTTGTGTTTATTTCTGTGACTGTAAATATGTAGGTAAATGTTCATGCAGTGCTGCAGTAACAGCCTCTGTTTACCTGGGAAGGCTTTACAGTAGATATTAAAACATTGTTGTGAAGAGAGGATTGTATTTACTCAGCCACAGGAGCACTGGAGAGGTCAGGTATTGATATTGGATGAGTAGTTCTGGATTACACACACCACTGCAACCTACCCCATAAAGTACTGGGTTAGTTCAGAGCTGCAGGAAATGCATACCCCTCTAGCTGAGGCTTTGAACTTGGTGACCTTGGATGCAGGAGTTGCTGCTGCAGATCATCATTTTCTGTGGAAATTATGAAAGCTGTGCGACTGATTGCTTGTGTCTGTACTGAGTTTGCCTTAAAGCAGCTGAGTTCACTAATTACAGGCTCTGTCAGGATACTTTGGCACATAGTGTATTTAGAAAATGCTTTAAACAGGTGAGCAACTTGTAAGGCGTTGTTTTTGTGTGTCCTTTTCCCCTCTATGTTCTTTCCTGCACTTACCCCCCTCTCACAGCTCATGACCACACATGTCCATTCTAACATGCTTGTTCAGACCTGTCACATGTCCATAATCTCAGGTTGGCTCTGTCTTAGGTATGCTGCTGTGTGACGCTGAGTAGCCACCTGCCACTGTGCCCCCTCCCGTCTGTCCCCATGACAACCCCTCCACTCGCCCAGTTCCCTGGGCAACAGGCGCAAGCCGCGCGTGATGTGAACACGGCCTCGCTGTGTCGTATTGGCCAGGAAACCGTGCAGGACATAGTGTTAAGAACCATGGAGATCTTTCAGCTACTTAGAAACATGCAGGTAAGCACAGTATGTCATTATGGGTATGGAGGAAAAGCGACATGACAAGTAGAGATGTGCAGGTCAGTTATTTCTCCCCCGCACGCTTTTATCTGAATGTTCCTTCACGTACCCAGCCGACTATGAAATTATAAAAATAACAACAACCTGAACCTAACCTGAACTCACTTGATAAAAATACACTGTAGAACAAAGAGCATCTTAGAGGAACACTTAATAAATGCACAGCAATTCTGCTTGGCAAGTCACCCTACCCATCAGACAGGACACAGCAGTGTGAAAGAGTTTGACTTCTATTTGCATTGTCGTGTTAGTGTTTATTTATTTATTATTCATATATTATTATTATTATTATTATTATTATTATTATTTTTATGTCTAATCTTCCTTCCTGCTTACTTTTTAATTTTTTTTTACAGCTACCAAATGGGGTCACCTACCACCCTAATACTCATCAGGACCGGTTGGGCAAGTTACAGGAGCACTTGCGCATGCTGTCTGTTCTTTTTCGCAAACTGCGCCTTGTCTATGACAAATGCAACGAGAACTGCGCCGGTCTGGACCCCATACCCCCTGAGGTTAGCAATCACTTTTCTACTGCAGTTCAGGTCATTGTGCAAATAATAGTTGTTGGCAGCACATGAATGGCCTTATTGCGTAAGTCCATAATAAGTGTAATCTAAAATTAGTTGTAGAAAACCGCTGGTTACACAGAGTCTGTTTCATAGAGTACTGCTATTTCCTTTTTATGCAGCTAAGTTTGTGTCCAGAGAGCTTCTGCATCTTAAAGTGATAAAGTTAAAAGTGTGATCTTTTATAATGCTGAGTTTTAAGTATGAGAGAGAATGTTTTTATGCTCTCAAGGACTTTTTTTTTGCTTGCAGGACCACAAGTGTACATGTATTTGTTCTTTAATACTTTCTTGGTCCCACATTCGTCCCTGGTTCATCTTTAGGTCTTCGCTTAAAAGTAGAGTTTTGACTGTTTGTTAATGGACAATAATCCAGAAAGGCAAGAGCAGGCAAAGCAGAGCAGGACATGTGAAAATCATGTGGTAACTTAATGTATTGTGTGGGGTTGCTCCCTGAGGATGTCTCACAGGACATAATGAATATCATTTGTCTCTTGAATTGAATCTTTGTTTTCTGAATTTTGTGTGAATGATTGCCAGCCCATCGCACCATCTGCAGAATTCTCTTTTGTATTGCATCAGAAACATATAAACCTTGCATTTGTAGGTCAGTTATTACCAGAATAGTGGACATTTACTAAGAGTAGTGGACGTTCTGTGGACATTTTTAAGTCCTGTAATTACTCCCTTTAGACGTGAATAAGAGATTATAGTCCTGGAGAGTGAGACAGATATAAAAAGGCATGACTAACACATTTGTAAGGCTGTCTTTGGTAGTATATTCCAAGATGTACATTCACTCAGCCCAATGTAAAGCTCAGTTGTGCACATTTTTTTTTTTTTTACTGGGATGTGTATGCTGGCGTAGCTTCTGCTGTTTAACTTCAGGTGCTCCATCAATTCTTCTGGAGCTTCTGGAGCTGTCTCTCCAAACAGGAAGTGGGATAATGGAGGCGGCAGCATTACCTCATCACGGCTCTAATTAGCCGCAGCTCTCTGTACCGAACAGCTGGCAAAGCAGCTCGCATCAGCGTTTTCCACCGCGAGCAGTCACCGGCTCCTCAGTGCCCTGGAATTTCCTGCACTGCATAAAAAAAAGTCAATGTCATTTCATTTACCGCTCAACTTTTTTTTTTTCCATCCGTTTTTTCTCCCTCAAAGTAAAGAAACTGGGCAGACCTCATTGAGTCATTCTTTTCTGTCAAGCAGCAAACCACATCCATCCCTCAGTGTCCAAATTATGAGTAATGCGCCGTCGCGTTTGCTCCTTTTACCACAACCTGCTGCTAGCACACAGCCCCTACCTCGAAAACTTTATATGAGTTTGGCTGGAAACTCGGGTTGTTTTCTTTGTCCTCAGCTTGAATTTGTCATCCTTAATGAGCTTGGAGTTCATTCGATCTCAGGCACTTGCCTTTGTCCCTTCTTTGACAGCTGTGCCAGTCTGCCAGTTTTGGTTTGCTGCATTGACTCGATAAACACACCGAAGGCTTTTTTTTTTTCCTGCTCATATGATCAGATGTTTTCCCCTCTCGGGTGCTCGGCTGGCATGTGACAGCATGAAAGCTGTGAAGGCTGTCCTCAAACGACCTACAAAAAATGAGTGATTATGCTGACATTGAATTTTTGTCTTAGCTTATTTATAATGCAGATCTTTTCATTGAGGGCTAGTTGATCATTATGTATTGTTGGGGAAACCTTAGGTGCTGAAGCATGTCATTCAACACAGCCTGTTTTTTTTTAGAGGCTTGGTACTGGTTTTACCCATTTTCCTATGAGTATATATATGAAGAATCTGTATTTTGAGTTCAAACCGACTGTGGAATTGAACTGAATGGATTTAGTTGGTGCGGCTTACCATAAATGCTGAACATGAGCTTGTCCGACAGTAGTAAATCTTGCTTCACTGCGGGTTATTTGAATTGATTTGCTGGAAGAAAATTACTGACTTGTGTCTGAAATATGCTCCAATCCAATGCTGTTTCAGCAGGCAACACAGTCTGTTAGTCTAGTCTGGTAGCAGAGCAACTTTCATACCCTGCGTGACATGGTCATGGATCTCTCTCTCTGAGTGCTAGACTGTAGCATCTTTTTATTGTGTGCACCAGCAGGTGTCAGTGTGATGTAAGCAGAGGTGACAGCCTGCGCTGCTAATATTGACCATTTGTCAAGGTCATTTCAGGATGGAACTGTTTATAAAAAGAATGATTCGTTATGAAGCTGATGTGAAACTTGCTGAAACAAACCCCGGATTCAATTATGGCAAAATGATAGGAACACTGTGGGCATGTTGTGGCTGAATCCAAGGCTGTTCTATGTCTACAGTTACAGTATTTGAGAAGATGAGTTAATAAATTATTCTGGGGCTGATAAATGACTAGAAAAAAATCTTTATTTTGTATTGGCTAAATCTGAACAGATGTGGGGAAAGTTTAGGAGATGCCAATATCCAGTATTTTTATATATATATATATATATATATATATATATATATATATGTATGTGTAGGAGGTGGTTATAACATTAACATTAACATAATACATTGTTGCAGAGGGTTGCCAATCCAGTCAGCATATATAGTAGCATACTAGTCCTGTGTCATCTTAAAATTCTACTAATCCACTAATAAATACATAATCGAATATCTATTTGAAATGTTGGTCAAGTTTAACCATCTATTCAATGCTGATATTTATTTATTTCTTTCTTTCTTTATTTATTTATTTATTTATTTATTTATTTATTTATTACCATATTTTCAAGCAAACGCAATAACGATTTGATTTCTATATCATCTTGCATCTATGACTCCATAGTGTTATGTATGTATATGTGGTTCCTGTTAAGATAAATTGCCAGAGTATTACTGTTAAGCTAGACTGATTGACTGCTGGGCTATAAAAAAGCTGTTTTTTTAAACAGTACTGTACAAAACATCAATCAGGTCATAAAAAAGTTGGCTTCTCAGAATCAGCAAAAGATGCAACGTGTCAAGACAAACCCTGCCGCTGAGAGCTCGTTTCAAACAAAGGAAAGCTGCCTCAGGATGGAGGGTTGAAAGTTGAAACTCACTGACAGGATTACATGTACACTTTAATAGCATAATAAAAATCATAGATAGACAGCATTAGGAGCACCGCAGAATTAAGCCTGAACTAGTCCCCGCCGAAACTGTGCGTCATTCGTTTTCCTAAAACCTGATATTTATGATCCAGTTGCCATTTGGAAACCAGTTGTAAGCAGAGCCTGTGTAATGACCCCAGTACTTCTCGTTTCTCTTTTTTTTCTGCATTTGGATGAAGAGTCAACCAGTATTACTTTCAAACATCCAGCGTGACGGCAGTCTTTTCTTGATGAATGGTTCAATTTTCCATTATACGTTGCTCAGAACGTGCATGCCAGCAATGTAAGGTCAGAACATTCTCTGAAGATAAAAGGCAGATAACTGATGTCTTCATTATTTAAAATGCATTCATATCTGCATAACATATTGGAGAAGGGATCAGAGGAGGCTATTCTCCATTCCTGACTGAATTCTTTCTTGTGTGTTATGTAACTTGGATGAACAAATGTAGGGGTTGTTGTATATTAATACATACATACAGCCTCATGTTATTGGTCCGTTATATAATAATTCCTTCCTTTCTCTTTGCTCCAGCAACTCATACCCTATGTGGAGGACGACAGTTCAAAACTGGATGACCGTGGAGCCAGTCAGATGCGTTCAGCCAGCGAAGAGAGAAGAGAAGTACTCGAGGTCAACAAGGTCAGGACAGTCTCTTCACAAGATCTGTGTGCTCTACAGTAAATACAATGCAGTCTGCTTTATGACACAGGCTTGAATCCAACTAAACTGGGCCCTTCTTCTTAGATCCTGAGGAGCGAATGCTCATGCTTTTAAGAATGGTCTTTGTGCTGAGATGTTTTTGGAAAAGCCAGCCCTGGCCAGTTTGTGTTTGTACCATCCTGTGCAACACCAAACTGTGTGCAGGACTGAACGATTCATCAGCGTCTGACCTGCTGATCCCATGCAACATTTTTTTCCCTTTATTTTAACACAGTGAAAGGCAAGTAATCTTGAGTGGTGCCATGTTCTGTCTGGACATGTTTAACCATCACCTTGGTCTCATTTAAAATGAGCTGTGTTCATGAAAGCAGGCGAGGCAGCAGGGCTTCAGCGCCATGGGCCCTGGAGCTTTGGGCTGGCCAAACGGCCAGCTGCAAATTACATGCTGGATGAGGAGAACATGTTGGGGGAATAAGGGATGGGGAACTCAGGGGAGGTCAGCGACGCAGCAGAATGTGGGGAGCAGATGTTAGCCGCTTCGCTGCATCTGTCTCTTCGGGCACAGCCAGTTATGCTTTCAAGCATGAGAGGAATGATGGATGAACGTATAGATAGAAGAATGTTTGGATGGCATAAAATTTATTTAAACAATCCAATAAATAAAGATACAGGAAATGATATTCTTTATTAGAAACACTTGTACACCTACCTATTCATGATTCATCATTACCTGATCAGCCAATCGATTGGCAGCAATGTATAAAGTCATGCAGTTATTAGCGAACAGCTTCAGGTAATGTTTACATCATCAGGCTGGAAAAAAATGTGATATAATTTTGACTGTGGCATGATTGTTGGTGCCAGATTGACTATACATATCCCAGGTGATTGACAGTTATACATATAACTGTCAATCACCTGGGAGTATCACATACAGCAGTCAAGGGTTTAATCAGAATGATGCAAAAAAGAAAAAAAACAGCAAGTGAGTGGAGATGAGGAGAAAGGTCAACAGAGAATGGCCAGACTGCTTCTAGCTGGTTGAGGGGCTACAGTAATTCAGAAAACCTCTGTACAGTTGTGGTGAGCAGAAATGCATCTCAGAATGCACAACCCCTTGATCATTGAGGTGGATGGGCTACAACAGCAGAAGGTTCCTGGTTTTACTTCCATCAGCCAAGAACAGCACTGCCGTAGGAACAGGCTCACAAAAACTGGACCGAAAAAAAAATATAGCATTGTGTGATGAATCTCGGTTTTCTGATTTTCTGTGAGATGGTAGGGTGAGAATTTGATGCCAACAGCAATAATTCATGGACCCAACATGCCTTCTGTCAGCAGTCTAGGCTAGTGAAGGTGGTGTAATGGTCTAGGAATAGTTTTGTGGGCCTGTTAATACTAATCAATCATCGCTTAAATCCCACAGCGCATTCGTGTATTGCTGCTGACCATGTGCATCCCTTCATGGCCGCAATTAAAGGCTGCTCACAGCATAATGATGCACTTACTTACAAAACAAATTTTTGTTTTCATGATCGTTACCTTTCCCATCACCAGATCTGAATCTATCAAAGCTCTTTGGGCTGTGGTTCTCTTGTGTTAACCGCTAAAGAGAGCACAATAAGTACTTATTGAAAGGCAAGGTGTTGCACTTATGTGACACCTAACTCATTCTTTTCTATCTTAGAATAGACTGCTTAGGTATTGTGTGGTATTGTACTTGTTAAGATCTTGTTCTGGCAGTGTTTAAGCTCAAGGGTAGTTTGCATTTGTACTAGCTAGGATGTATATTCTCTGACTGGACTTTAAGAGTTTTGAATTCTCTTAATTAGAGCTTCTGCCAAATGTCTTAAATGTAAATGAGATTCGCAGCAGAAATTGCATGATGTAGTCCTCTAAACATGGACCAGAATCTCAAAGGAATGTTTCCAACGTCCTGTGGAATCAAGCCATGAAAAATGAGGCTGCTTTGAGAGCTCGGGGAAACTCTATCGACCGAGTATTAATATAGTGTTCCTAATAAAGTGCACAGTGAATGTGTACGCTAAAAGTAACAAGAATTTTTTCGGTTTAATAAAATTTTATTCTATCTAGTGAGATGGTTAAAAACTCACAGTTTTGGTTCTTATTCTGAAGCATGCCCTGCCATTGAATGATTCGTTAAATTCCACAGTCCTTGGTATTTATAAATGATGTGTTACTTAATGAAGTACTGATTACCCAAACCAGCTTTTGGATGGTAAATACAAATAGTGGTCTGGCATGAAGGGAGGCCTGAAAGTGGTTTAGCTAACACACTGCCGGACATAAAATCCCAATTTATTGTATAAACATTTATTTGTATTTATTCTGGTAGTGCTTCTTCTCAGGTGGCCCAACACATCTGCACAGTTTAGAGGCTGTTTGTCACTCAGTTATGCAAATACAGTGATGGCCTGTTTGTCTAATGCTGTCCAACATGTTTGGCTCCAACTGAGAGAAGTCTCTTTTGATGTCATGCCATAGCGTCTTCATGTTTTGAGATCGGCTCAAAAATGCGATACCGTATCTGTGGACCATGAGCGCAGTCCTGACCACAGGTTGGGCATAGTGGTATTTATGGTAATGCCCTGCTGCTTTCTGGGGCGTACTGTCTTTGAATGATGGTTCTGTCCTCGTTATCTGTCGATTGGGGTAATTGCTGTTTGTCAGGAGCCGGATGAAATATGGCTTTGCAGTCTGCTGAGCAGTAGAACGGCCTTCGTCCCTGTGACTGTTCTCATCTTCACACACACACACGGCGTGTCCTACAAGCATGTGAGCGATTAAAAAAACTGTTTTAAAGTTTTCCACCTCTAATCTCAGTAAATATATTGGGGACATGGATCTCTTACTTCAGAGACCTTGGAATTTCTTTGCAGTGATTATCTGTAGGTTTTTGAAAACTCATATATATAATGAATTTAAGGCCTTATATACTCTTAATATTTTTATTTTATCACACTGTCTTTAATTACTCACAGTGGAATGGACTGTGCTAATTCATTGGTGGTACATTTTATCCTTATGTCTTAAATTACCTTATGATTTCTCATATAGGTTATATTATAAGATGCCTCAAATGAGTCATTCTTTAGTTTTGCACTGGAGCTACAAGTAGTGGAAGTCTTCTTGGGTGATAAACTTATATTAGCTTATATCAGCTGTCAAACATTCACTGGCAGATTGTGTTAAATAATATTTTTCCCTGAACTATTGCTCGGAATTAAGTTGGCTTAAACCTATAGATAGACTTGGAGCAGCCACATGAACTACTAAACATAAACAAAGCTGACGCACAGCCCTAGTGGCAGCACAAGTGAAAGAGATTAGTTACCGAGGTTCAGGCGACCATTTATAGCAGCACCTGGGCTCCAGGATGGCAAACCTGTCAGACCTTCCCACCCACTAGCCCTCAGATGGGCCTCGAGCTCCTGTCGTGTGGGAGGTGGTCCCTATGGCCCCGGCTCCCTGTCGAGAAGGCCGTTGTCCTTGCTGGCTCTGTGGTGGCGGGCCGTGTCTCGTCGTAGCGGGGCGGTTTGATTTAATACCGCTCTAAGTGTGAATAAATTCCTGTCACAGCCCATTAAGAAGGCCTTGGAGAGATCACGGCTCTTATTAATTCTCCTGCGCGCCTCTCCCCTCTACGCTCTCCCTCTCCGTCCCTCTCCCCTCCGCCTGCTTTTTTTTTTTTTTTTTTTTTTTTTTAATACCCTGTTAATTACCGTGTCTGTCCTCTTTATTCAAATGAGAAAGTGAGATATTATGGAGGAGAATGTTTGTAATTTCAAATAGGACCCTTGGAAACGGGCGGTAGGCACATAATGAGCAGCAGTGTTGTTGGCACGGCGGGTGCGGGTGTTATCGCTGGAGCGGTGCTGGGTCTGGGGGAGCGTGCAGGAGCGCTGCCGCTGATAAACAAACACACTCAGCCTCAGCCGTAATGAGACCCTGGCTTGTCTCGGCCCACATGCACATATACATACACACGTTTGTGCGCGTTGTTTGGGCTAACAGCCTGCTTGCAGGAGGTGCCCAATTCTCTACATGATTAGCCAGTTCATATGTCGCCCATTAGACTGTGTTTGTTGAGTAAGAGGCTTTTATTTAAATTGGTTTTTAGTGCGTGATTAGAGAAAGTACAGCACGTTCAGAGCATGAGGGGAGGACACAGCTTAGTATTAGAATACAGCCTTTAAGGTGGAGAACATGTATCTGGTTTGCATTTATTGTGTCATTGTGTACTTCATAGGCTGGAAGCAGTTAAAAGCAATGGTTGAAGCAATGCTGATTACTTCAGGACTCAACTGAATCCTCTGGAGGTCTGTTATGTATTGGTCGAGAAGGCCAAGACTGTTTAGATGGGGATTAGTTCTTTTTAAGGGCCCATGATGTGGAAAACTGAGGTTTGCTCACTTCTATGATACAAAAGAGCTGAATGAAGCATATAAGCATTTGTTTGGTTTGAAACTTTAACATTCACACCAGTTGCGGTCTATATAGTCCAGAGGTCACTAGTAGGTGGACCCGGGTCCGAACCCAGCCGTTGTTCAATGCAGACCCAAACCTGTCATGACATTATACGGGCTTTGTGACCACCAAATGCGCTCAGCCAATCAGATCTGTGCAGATTCGGGCCTGCGGCACACACACAAGCTAGGTATGAAGCAAGAACCAGCAGTCAGAAAGTGAGTCGGAGAGTAAAGTGAGTCGGAGAAAGAATAACATGCTCTAAAAAGGAACGTTGACGGCGAAACCCGACTGTTTAACCAGGAATGAACCGAAACTTATGTTTATTCTTCTCACAGGCAGCTCCAAATCCACCGGTCAAGTTGTAAAACTGAGTTAACGAGAAGACGGTTGTTTATTTACTTTTTCTATAAATAAAGACTTTTAATGTAGCCATTGTTTTTACTTGAAATAAGGAAAAAAGCATTTATACTAAATAATTCATTCAGTTCAGCATTTAAACAGTAAATATTGTTGAAATATACTGAACGGCATGTGTGATGTATTGGTCTTTCAGATGTTGATGGTATAAGAGGCTGATACTAGGCTACTTCAGTAAACAGGATACGCCACTGAATCATAACACATGTTAAAAGTGATGACGGTCCGGGCCCACCTGAGAAATCTCCTCCAACTGGACCTTATTGAACTCTAATTAAATACCCCTGATCTAGTCCATATATGAAAACTAAGTGGTAAACATTCTTGCCTTATTAAATATACATGTTTAATAAATCCTCCTATATGGTTTTTGTAACCAGCTTGCATTTAACCCTCTTTTTTTATATAACAGAGGAACAACTGAAATGTGTTTTAAAGAGGAATCAGTGCTTGTATTGCCCTCCATGATATCCCTCTGTCACATGTTGCCTGCGAAGTGATCGTTGGGCCTGGTTGCCGTAAGCCGCTGACAGTCAGGGGTGAGATGAAAGCGATTTATACAGGAGAGATGTGAGGGCACGGCTGATTGAGGCTCAGTCTGCACTCCTTTAAAGAAGAGTTGCTTCTGCTGTAGTAATGCCTCTGTTTTGAGTGAACACTGTTTAACCTAGTGTAGATCTTAAGCACCGTCCGGTTAAACGTCTGAATGTGTTCAGACCAGACGCAACAGTTTATTTTGCACAGACACAACAAGCAGTCTAAATATTAACTTTTGTATTTGTGCCACGGCTCAGAAATAACTTTAAAAGTAATTTAGAACATGAAAGGGAGCAGCAGTCTTCTCGTTCGCATGCCTCTCTTTGCTTGTCTGTTCCCATTGCATCAGTTTGTGCCTCAGGCACGGCCCATCTCTCCTGTGCCCACCTTCCCTCACAATCTCTCTTCTTTACCCTGCTCGTCCTTCACCTTGATCCTGCGAGCATCCCCTCACTGTTCTCCATCTAAGTCTGATCACAGTAGGGAGGGCTTTGGAGTCGCTGTGCTTAATGCAAGCCATCAATCCCCGCACATCAGCTCCAGTCCTAAAAGCTGCATTGAAGATTTGATGAACTTTTCAGCTTTGGGGATAACGTATTTATTTGATTAGGTTAATTTGTAGTTTAAACACTATACGAAGACTAATGTGTATTGGGGATTAATGAGGCTTTATTGGCTTTAACAGCCGTATTGAAAGGAAATTCAGTCGAAGGTAAAAAATGGTTTTAGCTTCATAGGGGCCAATCAGGCCATCACACATCATCATTTTTTATTAAGCACTCCATTCTGCCATGCACAAGTATTGAGTTTTCATTTGGTGCGTACGCAGCACATGAGAGAGTCATGAATCTGCACTCTGCTATATAACTACTGCAAACAAAGTAACGAAGAACAGAGCAATCAATATCACGGGCAGATGGAGGGCGAGTGGCGAAAGAGCTTGATTGAAAAATGCTCAGGAACAACATTGATCAATGGAGACTCTCCGCAGCATTGACACAGTGCATTCTCTCTCTCTCTCTCTCTGTCTTTCTCTCTTTCTCTCTCTCTCTCTCTCTCTTTTTCTCTCTACCTCTCTCTTCTTCCAGTAGCTTTACAGAGATGTGCATCTCTGCAGGGTTAGCAGTACAGTTGTTTGTTTTTTCTTTCCAATTTAGGCCTTTCTTTGTCTGCCTGTAGTTTGCAGTCCTGCTGTTGTACCAAAGAGAAACTATTGATCAAGCATAATTGAAGATGGCGTCTCAAAGTATGCAACTGTATGCTGAATTTGCAGTCTCTCCTCTTTAGTAAAGCAGGGATGTGGGCATCTTGCTGCAACTTTGATTAACTGTATTAATGCAAGCTAGTTAGTTCACTTGTTAATAATAATAATAATAATAATAATAATAATAATAATGACTGCTCTTGCTGAAACACAGTCGGCTCAATGCACATTATTTCTATTATAGCGCAGCAACCGGAATTCAGAGACCTTCTTTTATTGCATCTGCGTTGACTGTGGATTTCATTCTGAGACCCTGCACTCTTATTCCTCCACTAGATCAGCAGGGTAGTGTGAGGTTCCTGGAGAAGAACGAGGAGGCGCAGTAGTGGTATTAGTGAAGCCCTTCCCTCCCTCAGCCTGTCTAATCCCTTCGCTTCACTCCCAGACACTTAGACTTGTAATTCCTGTTCCATCTGCGGGAATAAAAGCAGCGATTTGAGTTGCTAGTGACAAGGCGGATTAGCCAAGTAGAATCCAAGGTGAAACAGCGTGTATGTATTATAAAGGCTCTTTTTTTATTTTTAAGACGAGGGCCCTTATCTGGAAGAGAGCTACCGCCAGTAGCTCTTGCTTTGAGAAGTGATAAGAAATAATGTTAGTTCAGAACTAAGTAAAAAGATTATTTAGGAGTAAAAGACATACATTATATTAAGGATAGGCAAACCTTCTTGTCTCCATCCAAAACTAGGTAATATCAAAGCTGCTTGATAACTGCTTGTGACTTTGTGAAAAACATTATTGCAGTACATACTTAAACCGGGTTTGGGTTTGCTTGCCATTTCGTCCCTTACACTGAAGCAGACGCAGATAAGTATTAATCTTGGTTAGTTAAAACGGGCAAGTTGTAAGTGTGGTATACGTTCTTCTTTAATTTGGCCACAAATCCTTTAATTTAGTAAGAAAGAGTGAAATTATGAACGCCACACCGGCTTTACTGTCTATAAGCTGCTTACATTTTCTTTTCTCTTTTATGTTATTTTGTCAGAGGCCCTTTGAAATGACCTGTATTGCTTCATGAATGAGTACTGATGAACTCACAACCAAAATTACATGAAATTTACTCAGAATTGTTTTTCAGTCTTGGCCTGCTGCCCCAGACACTTTCAACCAGCACAACTGCTGTTAGTTTGTTATGTACAGTTTATGTGGTATTACTGTAGGATGTTACATCTCTCAGCACATGAAAGTTTAGTTCTGTTTACAGGTGGCCTTGCTGTGGTTTGCGCTTAGTTAATGAGTTTCTACCATCACTGGGTGCTGTTACTGTAAAAATTTGATTAGCCCTCATCGGGTACAGACCTACTGCTAATAAGCAGACATGGAAACAAGTGTTTAGTGTAAACATTTGCGAACAAGAACATAATTAACACACAATTCAGTGAAAGTTGTGTTGTGGTTAGTTGTCCTCTTCGATTTGGCCACAAAAGACTAATCAGTCCAGTAAAGAACTGAAGGGTGTACCATCAGATGCGGTGGTGTCTGAGAGCTGAGACATGGCAGTACTTTTCTCTTTTGCTCAAGCTCTCAGGATGCGACACTAAAGGCTGCCGATGCGCTAAAATGTGCACCATACCAAAGACAGCGTTTTGAACGAGTGTCGTATCTGCCTGCAGCAAGTGCAAATTAATAAATGCCTAATAAATTTGATGTAGCTTAAAGAAGCAAAAACTGGGCTCCAGCAGCTTGAGTCAAGGTATTGCCTTAAATAAATATCAACCACAGAGGAGCAAAAAGACACAACTCTTATTTAATGTGGGATGTCAAATGATCTAGCAGATAAAAAATGTATGTTTGCGTATTGAAATCTTCAGTTCTTGTTGAAATAAATGATATTCCACAGTCACCTAATCAGAAGTATTGATACTTCAGCACCAGATACCTGAGGGTTTGTTGGATCTCAGCTGTTACTTAGTGTCATTAACTTTGGGAGGTTTTTCCACTGCTTTACTGTGCTCAGTGATTTGGAGGAATGCTGTCCTCCATTATCTCACCCTCCTCTTGTATAACTGTTTTCCAAGCAGTTTGCCATCATCCACTAAGGCCATAAACCCGGACTACCCTCATTGATTCTACTGGGTGACTTTTGGAGCCAGGCCCACACAGCACAAAGAGAGAGATCAAAGCGTTTAGTACAGATAAGAACCTTGGTTAACCGAATGGACTGAAGCTCATGGGTGAGTGTTAAGCGCTATCATGGTGCTGGAACCATTTTTTGCTGATGACATCAGTGTCAAAGGATATACCTCTCTTCATTTGGCAGCATTTAGCACTAATGCAGTGTCTAGCATTGGTGTGATTTATTAATAGTCACGGACCTTTCAGAGCCATCTGAGTAGACATAAAGAATACCCAAAATGTTATGTGAAATGATGTCTCTTTTATGGCTAAAAAGAAAAATCTGCTGCGAAAATCAAATGTGATGCTCTTAAGTGTCTCATTTAACGGTTTTGACAGGAGTTTTGGCCAGGGTAATGCTGGACTTGTTAAAAACATGACTGAGCCGTCCAGTCTACTGGAAATCATATAAAAGAGCTGATTTCATAACAGCTAATGCACATTTTTCCTGCTGTATTAATACTGCTCTCGCACACTGTGACTTCATTAAAAGATTATAGTATTGTCTGCCATCTGAATGGCTCTACTGCTCTACAGGAATAGATCATGCTTTTCAAAGGCAGATGTTTATATTACTACAAGATATACTTAATGTATTTTTGTATTCCTTCATGTTTTAATACATGTTTTATTATAAGCATTACTTTTTTAATGTGATGTATAATTTATTCAGAGTGAAATCATACAGTATTTAATATTAATACAGCTTACTGTACTTTACTGCTTACTCTCAATCACAGTGTGCTCATAGTGACAAACACTGTAGGCTCACTTGTGCAATTAGTATTTACACAATGCGAAGCAATGTGCAAAACTTATCTGACAGTATATTCTTCTGCTTCCTCTTCTTCTGTCTTTTTTATGCCTCCTCCTCATCTGCCTTTTCTTCTGCTGCTGTTGTTTCCTCCTCTTTTGTATCCTCCTCATCTGCCTTTTCTTCTGCTGCTGTTGTTTCCTCCTCTTTTGTATCCTCCTCATCGGCCTCTTCTTCTGCTGCTGTTGTTTCCTCCTCTTTTGTGTCCTCCTCTACTGCCTCTTCTTCTGCTGCTGTTGTTTCCTCCTCTTTTGTATCCTCCTCATCTGCCTCTTCTTCTGCTGCTGTTGTTTCCTCCTCTTTTGTGTCCTCCTCTACTGCCTCTTCTTCTGCTGCTGTTGTTTCCTCCTCTTTTGTATCCTCCTCATCTGCCTCTTCTTCTGCTGCTGTTGTTTCCTCCTCTTTTGTGTCCTCCTCTACTGCCTCTTCTTCTGCTGCTGTTGTTTCCTCCTCTTTTGTATCCTCCTCATCGGCCCTCTTCTTCTGCTGCTGTTGTTTCCTCCTCTTTTGTGTCCTCCTCTACTGCCTCTTCTTCTGCTGCTGTTGTTTCCTCCTCTTTTGTGTCCTCCTCTACTGCCTCTTCTTCTGCTGCTGTTGTTTCCTCCTCTTTTGTATCCTCCTCTACTGCCTCTTCTTCTGCTGCTGTTGTTTCCTCCTCTTTTGTATCCTCCTCATCGGCCTCTTCTTCTGCTGCTGTTGTTTCCTCCTCTTTTGTATCCTCCTCATCTGCCTCTTCTTCTGCTGTTGTTTCCTCCTCTTTTGTATCCTCCTCATCTGCCTCTTCTTCTGCTGCTGTTGTTTCCTCCTCTTTTGTATCCTCCTCATCTTGCCTTTTCTTCTGCTGCTGTTGTTTCCTCCTCTTTTGTATCCTCCTCATCTGCCTCTTCTTCTGCTGCTGTTTCCTCCTCTTTTGTATCCTCCTCATCTGCCTCTTCTTCTGCTGCTGTTTCTTCCTCTTTTGTATCCTCCTCATCTGCCTCTTCTTCTGCTGCTGTTTCCTCCTCTTTTGTATCCTCCTCATCTGCCTCTTCTTCTGCTGTTGTTTCCTCCTCTTTTGTATCCTCCTCATCTGCCTCTTCTTCTGCTGCTGTTTCCTCCTCTTTTGTATCCTCCTCATCTGCCTCTTCTTCTGCTGCTGTTCCTCCTCTTTTGTATCCTCCTCATCTGCCTCTTCTTCTGCTGCTGTTGTTTCCTCCTCTTTTGTATCCTCCTCATCGGCCTCTTCTTCTGCTGCTGTTGTTTCCTCCTCTTTTGTGTCCTCCTCTACTGCCTCTTCTTCTGCTGCTGTTGTTTCCTCCTCTTTTGTGTCCTCCTCTACTGCCTCTTCTTCTGCTGCTGTTGTTTCCTCCTCTTTTGTATCCTCCTCTACTGCCTCTTCTTCTGCTGCTGTTGTTTCCTCCTCTTTTGTATCCTCCTCATCGGCCTCTTCTTCTGCTGCTGTTGTTTCCTCCTCTTTTGTATCCTCCTCATCTGCCTCTTCTTCTGCTGCTGTTGTTTCCTCCTCTTTTGTATCCTCCTCTACTGCCTCTTCTTCTGCTGCTGTTGTTTCCTCCTCTTTTGTATCCTCCTCATCTGCCTCTTCTTCTGCTGCTGTTGTTTCCTCCTCTTTTGTATCCTCCTCATCGGCCTCTTCTTCTGCTGCTGTTGTTTCCTCCTCTTTTGTATCCTCCTCATCTTGCCTTTTCTTCTGCTGCTGTTGTTTCCTCCTCTTTTGTGTCCTCCTCATCTGCCTCTTCTTCTGCTGCTGTTGTTTCCTCCTCTTTTGTATCCTCCTCATCGGCCTCTTCTTCTGCTGCTGTTGTTTCCTCCTCTTTTGTATCCTCCTCATCTGCCTCTTCTTCTGCTGCTGTTATTTCCTCCTCTTTTGTATCCTCCTCATCTTGCCTTTTCTTCTGCTGCTGTTGTTTCCTCCTCTTTTGTGTCCTCCTCATCTGCCTCTTCTTCTGCTGCTGTTGTTTCCTCCTCTTTTGTATCCTCCTCATCTGCCTCTTCTTCTGCTGCTGTTTCCTCCTCTTTTGTATCCTCCTCTACTGCCTCTTCTTCTGCTGCTGTTTCCTCCTCTTTTGTATCCTCCTCATCTGCCTCTTCTTCTGCTGCTGTTTCCTCCTCTTTTGTATCCTCTTCATCTGCCTCTTCTTCTGCTGCTGTTGTTTCCTCCTCTTTTGTATCCTCCTCATCTTGCCTTTTCTTCTGCTGTTGTTTCCTCCTCTTTTGTATCCTCCTCATCTTGCCTTTTCTTCTGCTGCTGTTGTTTCCTCCTCTTTTGTGTCCTCCTCATCTGCCTCTTCTTCTGCTGCTGTTGTTTCCTCCTCTTTTGTATCCTCCTCATCGGCCTCTTCTTCTGCTGCTGTTGTTTCCTCCTCTTTTGTATCCTCCTCATCTGCCTCTTCTTCTGCTGCTGTTGTTTCCTCCTCTTTTGTATCCTCCTCATCTGCCTCTTCTTCTGCTGCTGTTTCCTCCTCTTTTGTATCCTCCTCTACTGCCTCTTCTTCTGCTGCTGTTGTTTCCTCCTCTTTTGTATCCTCCTCATCTGCCTCTTCTTCTGCTGCTGCTGTTTCCTCCTCTTTTGTATCCTCCTCATCTGCCTCTTCTTCTGCTGCTGTTGTTTCCTCCTCTTTTGTATCCTCCTCATCTGCCTCTTCTTCTGCTGCTGTTGTTTCCTCCTCTTTTGTATCCTCCTCATCTGCCTCTTCTTCTGCTGCTGTTTCCTCCTCTTTTGTATCCTCCTCTACTGCCTCTTCTTCTGCTGCTGTTTCCTCCTCTTTTGTATCCTCCTCATCTGCCTCTTCTTCTGCTGCTGTTTCCTCCTCTTTTGTATCCTCCTCATCTGCCTCTTCTTCTGCTGCTGTTGTTTCCTCCTCTTTTGTATCCTCCTCATCTTGCCTTTTCTTCTGCTGTTGTTTCCTCCTCTTTTGTATCCTCCTCATCTTGCCTTTTCTTCTGCTGCTGTTGTTTCCTCCTCTTTTGTGTCCTCCTCATCTGCCTCTTCTTCTGCTGCTGTTGTTTCCTCCTCTTTTGTATCCTCCTCATCGGCCTCTTCTTCTGCTGCTGTTGTTTCCTCCTCTTTTGTATCCTCCTCATCTGCCTCTTCTTCTGCTGCTGTTGTTTCCTCCTCTTTTGTATCCTCCTCATCTGCCTCTTCTTCTGCTGCTGTTTCCTCCTCTTTTGTATCCTCCTCTACTGCCTCTTCTTCTGCTGCTGTTGTTTCCTCCTCTTTTGTATCCTCCTCATCTGCCTCTTCTTCTGCTGCTGTTTCCTCCTCTTTTGTATCCTCCTCATCTGCCTCTTCTTCTGCTGCTGCTGTTTCCTCCTCTTTTGTATCCTCCTCATCTGCCTCTTCTTCTGCTGCTGTTGTTTCCTCCTCTTTTGTATCCTCCTCATCTGCCTCTTCTTCTGCTGCTGTTGTTTCCTCCTCTTTTGTATCCTCCTCATCTGCCTCTTCTTCTGCTGCTGTTGTTTCCTCCTCTTTTGTGTCCTCCTCATCTTGCCTTTTCTTCTGCTGCTGTTGTTTCCTCCTCTTTTGTGTCCTCCTCATCTTGCCTTTTCTTCTGCTGCTGTTGTTTCCTCCTCTTTTGTATCCTCCTCATCTTGCCTTTTCTTCTGCTGTTGTTTCCTCCTCTTTTGTATCCTCCTCATCTTGCCTTTTCTTCTGCTGTTGTTTCCTCCTCTTTTGTATCCTCCTCATCTTGCCTCTTCTTCTGCTGCTGTTGTTTCCTCCTCTTTTGTATCCTCCTCATCGGCCTCTTCTTCTGCTGCTGTTTCCTCCTTTTTTGTATCCTCCTCTTCTGCCTCTTTTTCTGCTTTCGCCTCTGCCCCTCATTCTGCTTCCTGCTCTCTTGCTTCCTCCTCTTCTGCCTCTTCTTCATGTGCTTCTTCTACTTTCTTCATCTTCTTCTGCTTTCTCCTCATCTGCCTATTCTTATTCTGCTTCCTCGTCCTCTGTCTCCGCATTCTGATTCTTCTGATTTAGTTGTCATACAATCTTTGTTAAACAATGAATGTTCCACTCATAGGAGTGAATGGGGTGCAGAGATTTGAGCATCCAGCTTCAGTCACATTAGAAACACTTGTTATTACAGAACTAGCAACACCATAGCAACCATCAAGGATATCACAGCTAGCACAGTCAGTAAACACTCGACAGGCTAGTAAGATTTTAGCAACCACCTGGGACACTAGACCAATTGCCTAGCAATTGCATTGGATACAATAGCAACCACAGTGTTGCTAGGAGGTTGCTATTGTAATACTATAGCAACTACCTGGAATACCATAGCAACATCGTGACAGCACCCTATCAACCATTGCTGAAGCTGCACGATTACTCTACGTTTAGTGAATTACAATTTACAATACAGCGTGATTACCTTGTTATGGATAGTATCTTTATCTTTAAAAGAATTCTGATAGCGCTTCTCTGTGTATTTCAAATGTCGGGCAGTTGTATAATGTTTGTAAAAGTAAAGTGAGTAAGAGTAGCTGTTCTCGGTTAAGCGCCTAGCTGAAGACAGTTGGAGATTTTGACAAAGTCGTCTTATTTTGACTCCACAGATTGGAGACCTATGTTGATGCACCTGATTGGAAAGTCTAGGACTAGTTTGAAACAGTGTTCTAGGTTGTGTTCAGTCATGTGATTCTGACAATCCTGATAGGGGGCAGGAAGAAAAAAGCAGAATGGATGAGTTGAATCCAACAAGCCCCTACTGCACTAATTTAGACAATATTATGAGAGAAAGGTACAAACAGACAATCACAGCATATGCTGGACATGATGTTTATATTATAAAGAACGATTTTAACTGAACTGAAAGATTAGCTGCAATAGAAGCTGTAGATATATGAACTACCTGGTCC
This sequence comes from Megaleporinus macrocephalus, assembly GCA_021613375.1. Taxonomy (NCBI): domain Eukaryota; kingdom Metazoa; phylum Chordata; class Actinopteri; order Characiformes; family Anostomidae; genus Megaleporinus; species Megaleporinus macrocephalus. The sequence continues at coordinate 16,703,325 of CM038703.1, forward strand.
TCCAGATGGCCTTCTACCTAAGAACATTAATGAAAACATACAAAAGTATCAAGACATAAAAGTTTTTCGTTAGTGTTTGGGTCGACCTTTGTACCCAGATGCTCCATGGTTTCTGTCATCTGGTTTTCTTTTATAGTCCTGCGGATTAACCGGCAACAAGTATCTACAAATATGCGACACCTCTCATTACAGCGGTTTACTTAAATCTATCTAGTGCTTACCCATAGACTCACATATTTTATAACTGACAAAATGTGTATAAAAAGCTATCTAAAACAAGCAAGAAGATTTTTGAAGACCATGTTTACATTAATCAAAAGGAAGTAAGTCACTCAACATTAAAGTGGTAGGTTTTCTTATCTAATAAGGAGGACGTTTTAGCAATGGAAACTGCCTCCACAGATGAACAGTTGATCTAGTCAGAACAGTGTTTGATGCTGGAGAAGTCCTTTTTTATGCAAGGTCTTTTAGCAGTGTTGAACCATATGTGTATTCAACTTTACACATTTTACATTTTGACTTGAGGTGGGGAACATCAATTCAGCGTAGTATCATGATAGTATGGATGCCAATATTTTATCGATACACAGACATCAATTTTTTACTATATAAATTAAGAAAAAAAAATAATAAAAAAAATTATAAAGTTTTATATGGTAGCAGTAGTCATTTTTTCTGCTTTGTGGACTCATTCCCTGCAGTAAAAATAACTGAAATGAAGAACTTACTGAAAACTTCTGTTGAGATGATAAAACGTTTTTTTGGGTACAATGAGTCGAAAGTCATACCATTTGATTTAGTCATTTTTCCATTTTCCATAACAAACGGTCTTTCTACCTTTTTATCTTTTTATTGAGTTTAGAAACAGTTAGGAATTGGAAGAGATTAAAGTACAGGAAAGGGTGGACAAGCAAATAAATAAAAACAAATAAATAAATAATACAAGGAAAAGAGAAGGAGGCTCAGTTTGTTTTCATTTACAGCAGTTGACAGTTAGGTACTGAAACTAAGTATTTAACTAATGTCCTGACCCACATGCTGTGCTTCTGTGTCTCGGCAAGACAAATTTCTTCTCCATTTGGAGGGGAACATCTCCAACCCTTATTTTGGAGCCTAAGAGATAAATTTTCTAAGGCAGCCAAGCTGCCCGTTTTTGTGTACCAGTGAGATACAGATGGTGCTGTAGAGGGTCTCCACTCTCTAACAATTAATTTACAGCCTAACATTAAAGCACTTTGTGTCCAGTCGGCCTTAAGGGGCTCTAGATCTACTTCCCCAAGATGTATAATCCAGGTGAGAACTGAATGTGTTTGCCCCATATTTTTCTCAAAATAGTGTCAGACCAGAAATCCTGCATATTAGCACACTCCAACATGAGGGGCATTAAAGTACCTGGCTAAGCTCTGCAACCCCAGCTGGTCTAGAAGGTAAATTCTATATAGTTTAGACTGACACCAATACACCAATACACTATAATAACTAAGAGCATGCATTGTGTCGTTAGCCTGGGAATTCACAGCCAAAGGTTCTGAGTTTGAGGTAGAATACTTGTGGCAGAACCACACATTTCAGGTTGATTTTAGCCACAAAAAACACAATTAACTGCTTTTTGAGTGCCTGGTTCCTTTTCCACAGTATGTGATAGCGTTTTAATATTATGTCAATTAGCAGGAGATTAATATAACCTGGGGTTATTTCTACTGTGCGCCTTACTGTAACTGAATCTGTAAAAATGACTGACATGGCAGATTCAGACGGGACTAAATCCACTGAAAAACACAGATAAAAATGACCTTGCCCCACCTCCTCATGTGAAAAAGTAATCCTGTCCCAAAAGTACCTTAATCTAATATTTCTTGACTGATTTACTGGCAGTGCTGTTTTGTCTGCAGGTTTGATTTGAGAAGTTCTGGAAGAAGGGCTTAGAAACACTTATAATCAGCTGATTTTGTTATTTAGAAATGGTAGATTAAAAAAATGTAAAGGTGTATAAAATTGGTGTCAGTCTCTTTTAAATGCAATAGCATAACATGATAAACACAGCAAAAGATGTTATTATAGTACTCGGACATAGCTGCAAAGTCATTGAATGTTGTAACTATTGAGTCACCCTGAGAAACAGATGGGGAGTCAGAATTTCAGCTTGATTGGGTTGATGACATAAATATTTGGATGCTTTAGCATCTCCTGTTGACAAATGGACTCGAAAATGACTTAAAAATGCTGAGAAGTAATCTACGCAGTAAACATTGAAGAAAACAGGTCAAAGACTCCATCAGTTACAGCTGTCTTAATTAGGTAAACTCCACCTCCTAAAGATTTATTGGCATATTGTTTGGAAACCTCAACATGTTTTGATAATTAGTCTGAAAAATGAGGTTCAGGCTGTTGTAAGCCAGCATAGGAGATGATCTCATAAGCACATTTTCCTGTTTATGCAAATCAAAAAAAGAGTATTATAGTGGAACCCAATCGTCCTGGCCTACATGAATTCACCACAAACTTAAGATTAAGCAGGAAAGAGTTGTAAGTAGGAGGTAGCCAAATGCAAAGCGGCTTCACTGCTTCCCTTCTATGGCCATTTTAGCCAATAATCAAAACAATAAAATCCTAATAACTTACACAGTTGAATTCCATGCACTGTATGTTCCTAAAGACACACTGGACAGGTCTTCAGATCGATCAGTCATACTCACGTTGCCTAGCTTTGCACTTGTGGCTGGGGAGAGCCAGCCATGCTTGACTGTGGAATTGCTGGGGATCAGGCTTGTAATCTCCCGATCATAGAGCAAACCCTTGTGCCACTTGGGTGACCTTTTCAGTATGATTTGATTTGATTTTTGTAAGTGGTGCTGCTCCTGAAAAGAGGAACTTGGGGCTTCTGTTTTTAATTAAAGATGAAAGAAATGACATTGTGAAGTACTGTTGTTTGTAGGCTGGGGGCCATATCATATCGTACACAATAATATCGCCAACATTTTTGAGTATCTTGAACGATATTATACCCTAAAATATTGTACCATATAATCAAAAGACAGATTTTATCTGTCCAGTATCATTCACTTTACTTCAGTCCTGGATATATGGAGATATTTGGAGTGCATTATTTAGTATTGTGACATTCTGGATCATTGACTTCTGTTACAATCTGATGAAGATTCTTGTATTTTTGAATATCTCAGTTAGGAGTGTGCCGTATTATATTGTATGCAATAATAAAATGTAATTTTCAATTAATTGGCGTAGTGTATTCTTGAAATATATTTTTTAATTCAATGTTTTGTCATATCGGCAAGAGTATTGTTATCGCAAAAATACCATGAAATATCGTGATATTATTTTAGGGCCATATTGCCCACCCCTAGTTGTTTGTACTGGGTTTGTAGGCATCATTGTCAGTCATTGATGCAGCTTTTTTTCATGATTTAATAATAATAATAATTCATTTTAGGCTTTCTCCTTCTACTTCACCAGAGTTTGGGCTAGCAGTTGTGGTTTATAATAGGCGGCTCTCTGAGGAAAACCATCGCTCCCTTGTTGCCTAAAACAGCAAATAACCCTCTTCCCTTTCCCATCCTGGAATGGTGTCTACAACAGAATGAGCAGAGTTTCAGGGGCTTAAACTCCGGTGGGCTGTCAATCACAGTCTAAAACTTGGCAGATTTGAATGAATCCGAATTTTAATAAGTCGGCACTTGATCAAAAACTCTCCATCCCTCGCACATTATCGAGAGCGGCTCCTTTGATCTCCTCTCGAGTTGAGGAGGAAAGAGCGAAGCAGATGAAGGGGGAAGCAAAATGAGATGCGGTGTTCAGTCCAGCAGAAGCTTTTGTGACAAAGTAGTTCGGCCGGAATATCAAAGTTTTCGTACCTTCTGATGGCTCTTGGTAAAAGCAAGCTAATGACCGTGCCTGTGTTCCTGAGCTCTTAAGTTGTGCTATCAGATCTCTCCTGTGATACGCCGTGGCTTTTGTCAGCCTGCCTTTTTGACCATCCGGAATGATGAATTGCAACACATGGATAAAAAAAATACATTCATCAAAAGTCCTAGGTAACCACAACAGGATGCTTTTTTTTCCATAGAGCCTCCACTATATCACACTGTAATAGGAACATGTCCTTTTCAGCCTTGCATTATGATATAAAGGGTTGCTGAGGCTCTGCTTCCTTAAAAGGAGAGCAGATATAAGAGCAGGAGCTTATGCCTTTTTCTCCAGTACCGATGAGAATGAACAGCTCAGAAATGTAATAAGCGGCTCTGTCGCCTGACTTGGGCAGTTAAGTGGCAGGATTTCAACGATTTAGGTTTTCCCTGTAACATTTTGACACTTCGTTCAAGCCGTGCTATACAATTTTCATTGAAGAATGAGTGAAAACATAGTTGGGTCAGTGTATGAGCAGTCAGTATTGAAAATGGGAATGAATTCCCCATATATGGATATTTCAGATTTTACAGTATTCATATTGTATCATTGCTTTGTTTACTTCACTGGCAGTCTTTTTTTAACTCAGTGATTTGAAGCTGGACCTGCAATAAATGAAGGTTTAGAATGAAGCATTCGTGCTGGTGGGTTTTTGCAGTGGATTTTCACCTCAGGTGGCATTTCTGGGGGAATTTTATCAGGGGTGGCAGGAAGTTTTGACAGGGTGGCAGCCTGAATGTGCGATTGGTGGGGGATGGATGGATGTTTGATGTTTGTACGTGTAAGCAGTGGGACTTTGGCTGTACGTGTGAATGGGGGTGGGTAGGTGTGTGTGTGTGCTGGGGATGGTCGTATGTGTGGATTGGGGAGTCTACCAGCAATACTACTTGCGACAGAAGATACATACTCACACTAAGAAGGCATGATGCAGTTGGGGGGGCAGGGGTGGTATGTTTTTCTGTTAATAGCGAAACATGTCCATTCTTAAAGGCACAACACACCTGATCTACAGCGAGGTGGATGGCAGTGGTATGCCTTAAATTTTGGGGTGGCATCTGGCGTATGAGAATTCTGAGGGAGTTGTCCACCTCAGGCACCCATTCAGAACCCTACATGCATAGAGTACATACTGATGATTCTTGTAGCCACAGTAGTGATGAACAGTATGGCAATATTTTATCAGTATTGTGATTCATTCCTTCATGATTTGCTTACCTTAGCCTTTGGATTTAGCTCAGTGAACTATGTTGTATATCTCTTTCAACATATTAAACCTTCAGGAATTGGAAAAATTCAAATACTTGTCATTAAAAGGTCACAGTATCGTAATAATTTTGACCGAACTTCTCCCACTTCTAATGTACATGTTGAAATGTATATACTTGGCTTTAAAATGACAGTGGAAGTTCATTTACCAGCACTCTGGATATGAAATATCTCCTCCATCTGTCGAGTTTTGTGCATATATTAATTTCAGATTTAATTTGCATTGGAGCTACAATTACATCTTATAAAAAAAATGATTTGTTGTTATTTTTATTACAGAAACTCAAACAGAAGAACCAACAGCTGAAGCAGATAATGGACCAGCTCAGAAACCTCATCTGGGAGATTAACTCCATGCTGGCTGTGAGGAGCTAAAACACACACTCACTCTGTCTCTCTCTCTCTCTTTCTCTCTCTCACACACACACACTCACTCACTCACTCAAGGCCATTTGCAGAGGACTCTTGTATATGCAAGACAGACTATTGTCTACACAAGCTGCATTAATGAGATGTCTGTTTTCACTGACCATGAAGCAGAAAGACAGAAGAGACAGGAGAGGGGTGCTGAGGTGAAAAATTGAGAAGAGGAAGGAGGAAGGAGAAAGGAGAAAAGACTGCGAGAAAGGGGGGGTACTTTTTGCTGCTCGTTCATGCTACATGGTTGAGAAAGCATTCAGTTTAGCTGCCTCGAATTCAATTTTCAGCTTGAAAATTGGAAAAGGCAGAGAGCTTTTCTTTTATTCGCTGTGATGAATTTGTGTCTAAATTGTATTCCAAATATTTGTAAATCATAATGTACCTTTTATTCTAAGTATGTTAAATATGTCTTAATTTATAGTTTAAAAAAAGATGTAGCATGAATATATATTGCATTTTGCAGATGAATATTATTTTATTTGAATGTTTATCCATTACCAAGCTTATGTAATGTTAAAACACTCTGTTTGGCAGCTAGGTGTTGCAAAGAGGCGATATATATATATATATATATATATATATATATATATATATATATTTATATACCTTCCAGTGCTTTTAATGTAACATTTGTGAATGGGTTTGTGTAAGAAGGTTGAGAGTTAAGGCATTTTAGTTATTAGACTGGAAGTAAAAAATGAAATAAAACAATGTCAAAATTTGACACACCATGCATAGACATTTCTCTGTCTTAGCCTTTGTTTGGATTTGATTTAATGGAGACTAAAGCAATGCCTCGGGCTGTCAAGAAGCAATAATGGAAAAGAAGGGGCTTTAAGATTGTAAGATTACAGATTTTGCCTATGCTTAAGGAAGCTTGCTTAAAAAAGAAAGAGACTCAAATCTTGAGTTTAAAGGAGCAATATTTAAAAGATTAATATGTAAAATGATGCAATCTATTAAATTCATACATCCCGTTTACTTACCAGTATTGTATAGGAGTGTAAGAAAATATCGAAATATAAACTATTGAGATATGTTTGGCGATATTGTATTGCTTTCCAAAAACAGAGTATCGATACACAGATTTCTCGCAGACAGTGAATCACTGTGTGTTGTTTTTTAACCTCTAACCGCTAGATGGCAGTGTTTAATCCATTTTCAGCTCCACTCCAACATTAACAAACAGTACAAGGGTGAAATGCTGTTGTAAGCATTGACAAACCTGTTCATATAAGGGTGTGTTTTAATTGTAGGATTTGAAAAATATAGAGTCATGATACATATTGTATAGCCAGGTTCTTGACAATACACAGCCCTAGTATTTTGAGTTTCCTTTGCTTTTTAAATGTGTTGGTGATTCTTCTTCACCTGCTCAGGTGCAGTCTGACGCTGCAGTAACTCACACTTAGAGGGTACAACCCAAAAAAACGTATATATATTGCTCCTGTAACCAGTACATGATTAGCTGTTGAAAACTAAAACAAAAAAAACACCACACATTGCTTGTCGTCATATACCATCAAATTTGACTTTTATTCATTTTTTTTTTATAAATCATTCATACAAAATTGTCATTATTCTATTTTCCTTTGTTACCTCTATAAAAAGTCTTTTTGTTAATTACAAGGAGAAAGGAGGATGGTAAGGACAGGAGGGAGCAAATTATATATATTTATATATTTATTTATATAAAAAAAGTCGGCAGATTCTCCTAAGTACTCTAAAGTGGTCATGCAGTTCTGGGTGGTCTCAATGAGTGCGTAATGGATGCTGAGAGACTCCAGTGTAAGACAGTGTAAAGCTGTTATCTGGCATGTCTTTGAGGGCATCTTCTAGCTTACTATGCCCCGCTCCTCCATTTGAAGTGGGTCGTTATATTCTCTGATCAAATTTAGTCAAAGGCACAATCACAAAATCAGAAAGAATGACTGCTCATGCCTGCCCTCGTGTTGCTCGAGTGCCGTCTTCCTTATTGCTAATCACAGAAGGTTATGCACGACTACAAATTCAAAAAATCCTTTACAGACCAACATGCCAGTTGTGGTAGCTTTAGAGGAGAGTCACTTCTGGATCGTAACAGAAAGCGTATTACAGCTACAGGAAAGAAAGAAAAAAAATAATAAATCCAGTATAAAACGTTAAAACAATCTTCTGGAGAAACACATTTTCCTAATGCCTCTTGGTTACCACAAGTCTTTGGTGACGGAGTATGCAGTGGCAGCAGCATTAGCATTCTGAGGGTGCCAATTCACGATGAATGCTGACAACTTAATAACACTGGCGACATTCGTCGGCTGAGTTTGCAACTACTCACATTAATACAATGGACCAAGGGCATTCTGGGGCAAACAGCTGGACAGTATGTTTTGTCATGCCCTAACAGTATTAGCAAACAATTTAATGGGGGTTAACAAAAAAAAAAAAAAAAAAAAATAAGGGGTACATCTTACACAGAATGTGTATTTGATGCTGTACAGCTGTCCTCCAAAGTCCTCTCCAGGTTGTGTCAGATATCGCATACTATACATATTTGCTTAGTTTTATTTGTGTGAAAATAAATACAGTTTATGTACAGCAAGTCTACATTTTCCAAATGTCTGATTTGTCAATGAAATTGTGCAAGGCTCAAAACGAAAATATCTGATAAGAGATGGTCACAACAACTCAGACAATCATAGATAAAGGCTTGATATGAATTTAAATAAGAGGGTTTACTGAACTTAATAGTTGACCAGATGTGGGCCAGTGGTTTCATACAAGCTATATTGCTTTTACTGATTAGTTACCAGCATCTGAACAGAGCTATTGAAGGTGAAGAGATATTAAACCCAAACTTCTTTAAACATTTCATTTCGATCTTCACCTCCAACTGTTTTAGGAATACAGAACGGAGCATCACATGTAGTAGAAGGTTCTGATCAATCTTACATCAAGAAACACTGCAAGCCGCAGACACAAGTGCACATGGCAAGTACAGAATTGCGTCAGATATCTATTTTTTTTAAAACCACCTTTCATTTCGAGTTTACTTCTTTTAAACTGACTTCTTTTCAGATCATTAAAAAAAGGACAGGTTAGGTCAGCGGCTTTCTGCATCAGACATTATCTAAAGAACACAACATACAGTCTATGTCTTGGCAATAATACAGCTTGGCTCTGTTTAAAAATAGATATAAAAAAATACAGACATCTTAAGTTTCATTGTGGGTTAAACCAGGTTTAAAAAAAGGGAAAAAATGTAGTGTATGCATTAGAATTAACCATACGTATCTGTGGTTTGTTGTTTTTTCTTTTTTTTAACCATTGCTGATCTGCTTTTCAGTACAGTACGACTAAAAGCTAAGTTCTCCGTTAAGTTTACTTTCACAGAGGAACATATTAAAACAGGACAGAAAAAAAAACAAGACTTTGGCTCACAGCTGGCTCACTTTAAGTCCAGTCACCTTCACAAAAGGCCACTAAAGCACAGCGCTCCTTCAAGTCATCAGACATTCAAGTACCTGTGTGAGCAGAGACTGGCAGGTAGCTCTGCTCCATTATAAAGACTAACACTTCTGCACTGGAGACTGCAGAGAAGTACAGGGGTCCTGTGCCCCTTATCTTAAGCGCCATTCCCTTGATATAAAATCAATGACTAAGAGGATGCACATGTTTTATTTAATAAAAAAAAATTCTGAACAGGTAAAATTGAGGACATACATCTTGTGGGCATGGGTTAGTAGTGGGTGAGGATGTCTTGTACATGGCGGTGGAAAAAAAAGAAAAGAAAAAAGAGGACTACAAAGCCGTGAACGATGAGGTGGTGCCATGACCCTGACAGATAACTCATTCTTCATTGGGCTGGAACAGAACAAAGAGGCAAGGAACAGCTTGCTGAAATTTGGCCTATAAGTCACAATGAATCCTGTCACATACCAGCGTTAAGTGCTTTTCTCAAAAAGTCAAGCACTTTACTGACAAGTATGTGTTTTTTTTCCCTCCTCAACAAAACGGATGCGTCCACTCGCTCACATTTTGACTTGTCTAAAGATGATGCTATATTCCAGAATCGATGAAGGACGTTCAGTGCATAGATTTTAATTAGATATAAATATTTTTATGATGGGGGGATGGAAGTTATTTAAAAGGCAATTAACCAATCTTGGCACTGAATGAATTAGCAATTAAATAAAACAAACCAACAAAAAAATAAAATAAAACAAAACATCATCAGTCATGTTGAATGTGCCTCCTTAGTATAGTGGAGATTTTGGCAATGAGGAGGAAATGAAGACCAGTTTCCTTTGTCAATAAGAAACAGCACACCCAGCTTGTGCGACCACTATACCGTATGTACTGCTCACTACTGAAATGATTTAAAGAACTGAACGATAAAATGCGACCTATTACCCACCGGCGGAAAACACATGATGAACATACAAAAGCGATATTCCTCAGATGAAGCCTGAGACAGACGTATGGCGTTGGTAGTATGTTGTGAGACTGGGAGGAGATGGTGGATTGTGGTTTAGATCCTGATGTAGCTAGCATGAAGACACATTGATGCACCCCTCCTGTCTTCTCCCAAACTCTCTCGTGTGCTGGCAAAGATCGTCAGTCATTTACGGCATTCGTTACAAAAGAAAACAAACAAACGAAGAGTTCCAAAGAGTCTCGTGGTCAAAAGTGTGCGTGCTGTGTGCGAGTGTCCCCAGACAGCGCTCATGTTCTGCCAGCTTGGTCACCGACGGCGTACTGGGTGGAAAACAGAGGCGGAACCCCGGCCGAAACGTCTGTGGTTCTCCTCCTTTCCGGAGACAGTCTCAGTGCCCCCTGCTGCGAGGTCAGTAGGGGGCGCCCGTCTGGTCAAAGTCGCTCGATCTCCCTGTATTTCTTGCGGAGGATGGAGACCTGGTCCTTGAACAGGACCGGGTCCAGTCTCATTTGGGAGTGGACCAGGGGCATGCCGCCAAACCAGCTGGCGAACTTGTTCATGCACGTCTGCCGCTGAGCAAAGTGGTCCGGGTCTGCCCAGCGAGATGCTCGGGATGACTGCGGAGGCAAAGAAATGTTTCAAAGTCAGCGTTCAGGACATCCATGGGTTTTTTTCAGAATGCTAGTGGGGTTTGGTTTATAAACGATTGTAATGAGTGAAAAAGCATGGGGTGGAGGGGCTAGCAGGGGAAACACACAGGACAGACTCCGTGCGGGGTAGAAGACGTGTTTAATGGCACAAGTCAACATTGACTCTCACCATTACTGTCCGGATAACTTAGGATATGCACATTAGACCGGAGGACCTAACACAGTTGGCTCACCGTCCCACGCCGAGAGCTACAGCTCCAGCGTGCATGCGCAGTAGTACACTACATGTAAAACCACCGTTACACTATGCAAAATAACTGATCAGCTTAATTAAGGCAATTATGTTATAATTGGAACAGGCCTAATTGGACCCCTTTCACACCTGTACCGTCTCCTTATGATCAGATCACCCAAGATATATGTCAATGCCAGGTGTGAAGTAGGCCTACTATACTGTGTGATTCATCTTCTAGCCATTCATCTCTGGCCAGTTACTGATTACATGACCACTGTTTGTTGGCAGGCTATTCTCAATCAAACTGTGACATTAAGGTAATAACGTATACGGGCAATGCTGCTGTTTCTGACATGCCCATACACCAGCACAATATATACTGCTATGTTGGTATCAGTGCCGCCACCATGTCAGCGTTTCTGTTTTTGGGAGTAGTAATGATCTGGGATGTGTTTTCCCTACTTTACAACATGCCCACTTCAACTCCAGTCATTAAAGAGCTGAGCAGGTACATCACTCTTGATAAAACATGGCAAATGTGCCAGCAGTGGTACTCCAGGACCAGGAACAGGAACTGGTTTAATGCATTATCAGAAAACAGAGCACGGAAAATAAAGAATGGGAGAGCCAGAAGCGAAAAAGCAAATCATTTTTTCATACCTGTCCCATCATGGTCTCCTTGTACTGCTTCTTCTGGGTGACCTTGATGGGGGGCAGCTTGGTCACAGCTGACACCAGGAAATTCATAAGGATGTCCTCACAGTTAGCGAGCTGGTCCACCATGTTCTTCAGGCTGCTTGGCAGGAAGTGTGTGTACAGGTAGTGGTAATATCTGAAGAAGAAAACCAAGGTGAGCTTAAAGACCGAGTAATGCCAAACATCAGAACAGACATCATGACCAATGGGATACCTGGATATGAATCTGTTTTAAGAAAGGAAATTGTGTTTAAGTGATCAATAGTTTGATGTTTTTGATGTTTACAGTCTTTCTGTTCTGTGACCGAGCAGAATGTGATGCTGTTTGAGATGCTGTGTGGGTATCAGCACTGGGCAGTTGTGGCTACCTGTGGTAGATGGCAGCTCCAGTCAGAACCATGGAGTAGTCGTTGGTCCACTTGGAGGTGTAGCCCCATCGCTCCTTATTACTGTCCCAGAAATGACTGCGGGCAGGATAACCCACAATCCTCTCTGGGAAGCTCTGCCATACAGTGAAGGCAAAATCGACCTACAGGACGACAAGCGGCACAGACTCACAATAAGCAGATATCCAGTAGGCCTAGTATTATTTTGACCAGAATTATATCTGTTTGCTTGTTTGTGGAGCTAAACGACCACAGGTCAGAGCTCAGAACAAATAATACACATAATAATAAAAACTCAGTGATTTTTTTTGGCTGGCTCAATTGTATTAGTTTTCAGAAGCTCCTTATGATGGAAACCATATAGCTAACATCTGGAACACCTGTGGCCATGAGTCGACTGCTCCTGCAACAGAACCAGACCCTGAGACCCTTATCCACTGCAAGTGGGTAACACTAATGCAAGCGTACACACATACACACACACCCGAAGGCACTGCTGTTAGATGCCCTCCTTTTTCTTAGATCAAAGCTTTAAAACAAATAATTACTGAAACACATCAAACGCGTCAGATCCAGAACCTCTGCTGGATATAAAATCAGCACTGAATTAAAGAACAGCCACACACACACACACACACACACACACACACACACACACACACACAGCTTACTTCACAGAAAAGAGTATTAACAAGACTACACAATAAACCCTAACACAGGCAACAGCTGCATTCACAGCTCCAACTCCACACCTGTATCTGTAAGTACAGCAGTTGGCAAGTAGGGACAGATGGACAACAGAAGCTTTCCTGCACTGAGGTGCAGAAAAAGAAGGGGGGGGGGGGTGTTGAGGGAGACGTCAAGCTAAAGGCAGTTTGAGTTCTGAAAGTCTAACTGCCTCTTTTCACAGTGAACATACACAACCACTGGGTTAGCTGTCAACAGATTACAGTGGAGAAGAGCATGCAGTCTTCAAAACACACAGACAAGCTCGGAAGCACTCATTCGTTTATTTTATATATACACACACACAACAGTTTAAGTAAATATTGCAATATACTGATATTAATTCATTCTCATTGTGGGTATGCACATTGTTTTAACTCTGTGTTACACAGCCTTCTCAATTATTTTAGCATAAATGTAATATATCTTGTTTTTCTGGTTTACATCATCTTGTAACGCTATCCATAAAATCCCTAAAGATGCAGGAGCTCTATCAGAGCACTTCAGACAAGCTGTGCAGTAAGAGATACAGTTATATACAGTTATACAGATAAATATAGTACTGAAAAATGAACATAATAGACATTAAATTTACAGCTTTAAAAAAAGTTTCCTACTAATTATTTAAGACCTGTGGCGACATACTTGCACTAGAAGAGTAGAGCTTTAATGAGTGTAGGCAACCACACAGAAGTTTTTATTTTTTTAAGCTTAGATTTATAGATTTATAGGTTTACTGGTTTGCTCTTTGAAAGAAGAGACAGCTTGCTCATTCCATTGCTTGCTCTGTGCATGAGCAAGTTAGCCTGGAGTTATGAGCATTTTTAGCCACTAATCAGAACGTGACTAACACAATCATGTCCTGACAAAGTAAAAGTTAATGGTTTAATGCTAGAAAGCATTTAGCAGCCAGATATGAACACTGCATCTCTGTTGTTTGTAGTATTTTAAAAAGCAGTGGGCAGCTAGCAGGAAAGTGGAAGAGATGACGTGCAGCAGTTTAAGTGAACCTAGACTAGTTAGCACCTAGTTATCTCCCTAAGCAGTTAGCAGAGCAAAATGGGAAGCTGCTATTGAACCATAGGGGTCGCACGTCTTCAGATTTACAGTCGACAGTTATATGATGAACATCGAGTCGCCGTCGACGCATCACTTAGGACGTAATGAATGAAACCAAAAAAGCTGCTTTTCAACATTCAACTTTACGACGAGCCCTAGACTGTAGTGCTAGCCTTCAGGGAACTGGAGATACAGACCCCGAAGTCCAGACTTTGCTAAGACACTCGACCCCAACACTATTTTTTGGTCTCTTTGAACATAAGAGTGGTGTAACTTGGCAAAGGTAGGAGTATGTGACGCATTATGCCTCCCTGTCCAACGTCTTTGAGAAAGAGGAGATAAAGGCGTTAAATATCTGATCTTTGAAGCGCTGAAGATCAGCAGGGAAATGTTAGAACGTCGCCAGTCAGTACAGCCTGACATGCCATTTCCAACAAATGTCACATTGCTAGCCTTCAGGAAACCAGAGATATGAGCCTAAAATCAACAGGCTTCTCACCTGTTACCTTCTCTGAGGTGTCCATGTTGTCAGTGTCAATCATTTGATCAGTAACTAGATAACATCAAGCAGTAAGCAGTAAGGAACCACTAACAAACACAAATATTTACTGCGCAGATTAATAAAAGAGATCTGTTCTCTACAGCAGCAATTAGCACTGCCTACATCAATACATCACATGTGCTTGGACACTGTAGGCCTTATCTAATTTCTGCTTGCACCCATGTACTAAAAAGACAATTATATTATACACACATCTGCAGGCAAATTGATTTTCTATTACTGTAAACAACGAGCGAGAGGTGATGTGAGTGAGAACAGCAGTCAGAAAGCAGAGGACTGTAGGGGCAGCTCCTCCATGCTGACACAGCTCAACTCAACATCAGCACTGGAGTCCTGCCAGCACTGCCCCTACAGCCAGTCTCTCTCTCTCTCTCTCTCGCTCTCACACACACTCTCTCTCTCGCTCTCACACACTCTCTCTCTCTCTCGCTCTCACACTCTCTCTCTCTCTCTCTCTCTCTCTCTCTCTCTCATGGAGAGAGGGGGAGAAGGGATAAAAAAAGCAGCTGATTGCAAGTTCCGGAGTGTGTTTGTGAAAGCTGTGAGAGTGCCTTACCTCTGTGGTGGAGAGCACCGTGTCCTCATCTAAACTCAACACGGCATCAGTGACGATGTTTTCATACGGCTGAAACCGACTGCTCATCACCTGCACGCACAGAGACGAAGGAAGGAGTGAGGACAGAGTGAGATGGGGAGGGACAGAAAGAAAGAAACGAGGGACAAAAGAGGGAGAGGAAGGAGAGAAACATAAAATGGTGATTACAGGACTGTTCACAGGTGTGCTCTGTGCTGCTTCGGTCGTTCCTAGGCTCGTATCAGTTTGGCTCAGAGCCGCATCAGCCTGATAAGATTCTATCTTTCTGGGAAAAAGAAGGAAAAATACTCTGCACATTCCTCCTGCTGACTTGTTGCAATATTCATAGCTTTTAAATATTTAGCTGGGGTGTGTTTGTGTGTGTGTTGGAGAGTACGTGAAAGGGAGAGTGTGCGTGTGTGGGTTTATGCCACATTGTGGGGACCAAAACCTGTTGATTACAGGGTTGAGGTTACACAAGCATGATCTCACAAGGAGTGAGAAAAAATGGCTTTGATGCCAGAGGGTTACAGTTAGGGTTTGGTTAAGTCTCCAGAAAATGAATACAAGTCCATGTAATAGCCCAGCGATTCACAGAACCAAGGTGGTGTATGCGTGTTGGTGAGTATATGAGAGTGTGTGCTGTAAGACAATGGAGGAGAGAGTGTTTCGGGCAGTGTAAGCAGGTCAGAGACACCAAAATGCTAATGAGAGACGCAGGCTAATGAGAGACGCAGGCCTTAGAGCAGTGAGCAGGAACACGGCTACGGTAACTTCAGGACTCAAACAAAACCGCCCACGCAACACAAACACACGGACACGGACCACACGCAAGCAAAACAATGCATGCAAACACACACTGGTAGCCTGAATCACAGACACAGCCTCCTCGCTCCTCCCCCAGCGCACACCAACACATGTAATTCACACACATGAATATAAAACTAAACTAAACAGCATTTGTGAAAACTAAAAACAGCATTTGTGCACACACTAGCAACTACTATTGTTTTCACACAATCACACACATACTTATATTCAGATAGCTTCACTATTGAAATAGCATTTGCTATCACTAGTGACAAAACCACAATTAATTTAAATACGTTAAAAAGTCAAGGACACATTTAGCTTATTTTCAATGCTTACATTTAATTTCTGAGGGCTGGTATAATAAGATTCCCTCATACTGTACATCTGTATTTACTCTATTAAAGCTCCTGTGTCTTTAAGTCCCACCTCCTGATCAGCCCCCCTACTCGGTTCTGACTTGCCGGCTGCTAGTGCAATATCCTGCTCACATACCGCTGTAGCTATTCGTACAATGTTGTTGGTTCAGCCATATCAATTTGAGTCAGACTCCGATGCTGAAAATCAGGTAGAGCAAACTGGCGTACCTGATTTACCGTCACAAGCTAGACTGAGACATTTAATATGTTTTTGTGTGATGTGATGGTGCATCAAGCCTGCCCGTAGGCAATTAGGATTATGTTGATGGGTGACGTCACACAGCTGAGAAATGTGGTTTCTGTGGGAGAGAGTTTCTCTATCTGGCATGTACTTTGTGCTTTTTTTTTTTTTTTTTTTTTTTTTGCTCTGCAGAACATTTATATGTGCAAACAGCTCCATAACATGGAGGGGAAACGTCAGAGACATTGCACTGTATGATAATTCTACAGCCTTCATCATATGAATCATCGCCATACTGTTAAAGTGCACATTAAACATACTAAATATGGTGATGAATATTAACAAGTGCTCTATAATCACAGATGGTGAGTATGAAATCAAAACCTGACACGTTCAGTAAACTGAAGGAATGTGAATGTGTTTGAGTGGAATTCTGCTTGAAGCAACTGTGCGCACACGCGCACACACACACACACACACACACACACACACACACACACAAAGTGGCATGGGGCTACGCTGTCAGTCACGGCTCAAAGGAGCTGCCTCTGCTCCCCTCGGCTGGACTGGATGGGAACGAACACACACATGCACACACACAGCTCTGTAAACAAGACAGCCACAAGCACAACAAACCACAAGTTGACTGGCACCCCACTCTCTGCTTCCCGCAGCCAACAGAAAGCTAATCCCTCTCCACTGCATGCTAAATGCTGTGTGTGTGTGTTTGAGAGAGAGAGAGAGAGAGAGAGAGAGAGAGAGAGAGAGAGAGAGAGAGAGAGAGAGAGAGAGAGAGAGAGAGAGAGAGAGAGAGAGAGAGAGAGAGAGAGAGAGAGATCCTCAGACTTTTGAAGGGTCATCCACACTGGATAGAAATGCAGTCAGCCAAAAGTCAAGGTTAGTACCTTTTAACAGAGGGCGCCTGCATGAGTTCTCATTTACCACCCGCTTCCTAAAACCAGTGAATGCACTGGTGCCAACTTCAGAAGCGCAATGTCCACATGATGTGGGTTTTGATCTGATTTTGAAAATGGTTATTTGTTATACTCATAATCACAGTTCTAAATATGAAAACAATAAAAACAGCAAAAAACACTATAATTGCACTGCTGCCACAAGCAACCTACTGAATACAGTGCCTTGGCATGACGTTACTAACAGTACTGTGTTTATTTGAGAAGACCGAAACGTACTTCTGACTTTAGTCAGTAACATTAACTATAAGTATGCATCAGCAGGACCCCGTGTTATGCCCCAACTGGTTTTCAAGCTAACCAAAACCTATAAAAGTTCATGCACAGCAACTGAGGTCGGTCTCGGTCACCAGACTTGTCACATGTAAGTTTCAATTCATATCTACTGCGGCAGAAATGGTTTTATGAGTGGTTGTATGTCAGTGAGATTTATCAATTTTATCTGCTGCAGTAGCTATTAATACACACACCAAGTTCAACTGTTCAAAAATAAATATATAAAAAATAGAGCTCCACTCTGAACTTGACTGCCCATGTAGGAGGAGTTCACTGTGATTGTCTGTATTGTGTTCATCAAAGGAGAAAAAAACATCACTATATACTTATAAGTAATAAGTAACGAGAACCTTTACAGAAATGTAGTGAAATATACAATACAGTGAAGAAAAAGTTATATGTTTCCAAAAAAAACTACATACAAAAAGTACATACATTTGAAAAATGTACTTAAGAACAGAACTTAAATAAATGTGCTTTGTTACTGTACACAAGAACATTCTTCTGAATTCTGGTATTCCATGAGTAATTGCTGTGGAATTTTATAGTTCACTGAGTTCAACTATGTATAACCAAATATTGGATTTGTCTCAAAAAAAAGAAAAAAAAAAAAAAAAAGAAAAAAAAAAAAGCCATACTAAGGTCAAAAGACCAATGTGTGCAAAACATCTTTTGAGACCCCAGATCATTTCTACTGGCTCCATAAAGACAAACACTGCCTGGACCACTTGCGATAAACTGCAGCAAAGCTCGTTTGTAGTTAGTACGGTCCATACAAATCAGAGGAGAACCAGAGTCACTTCAACTTCACTGTATTTAAAACCGTGTCTCTCGTCTTCTGTAAAGTTATTTTTCTGATTGGCCCTTAAAAATGTTAAATCAATAATTTAAACACCATTCTACATGTTCTGAGGGGAAAATGAGAACAGGCCAAAACACATCACACTACAAACACTGTGTATACCTCATTGTTTGTAAGAACAGTACTGCTCAAAAGTTTTTAGCCCTTGTAAACAGCTCTTTTTCCAGACAGTAAGCTTTTATTTGCTTAACAAAACAATTTATTTTTAAATATTCAAACAGTATTAATAAAGTCAGTAGTGGTTTTACATACATCAGTGTTTATTTAACCCTTTCCAAGCTTTTCTTTGTGGAAACAACCCAGTTTTACTAACAGTTATAATCTAATACTTGCTTTCACTACTCTGTACTTTATTAAGGTAAATCAAGATTGCTGCTGAAGGAATTTAATATATATTTATGCAAAGTCGGCCGCGTCCAGGAGCAATCTGGAACTAAACTTCCAAACCCGCCTGCAAGATATTATGTACTACTTTTAAAATAAGATATTTATGCTACTTTATATTGTATTTACACTTATTTATATCTGTTTTCTTATTATGTACAGTTTTCTTCCTGGTTAATGCATTAATGTATAAAATCCTTTACTTGTATATAGAGGGGGCACTAATGTAAGCCCACGTATCAGAGGGGGAAAAACATTTTTTATCTTTAAAATCAGATTAGTATCTGTATTAGCTCAAACTTCAAAGATTTCACTTTTTATGCACACACACACAAGCTTATATACACACACACACAAGCTTATATACACATACACACACATTTAGTGTGCAGTACTACTCTTTACATCAATTTTAATACTGAGAACAGTCAACATTCTCAGACAGGTACACATAAGCATCATAAAGACGAGCACAAAAAGCTGCAATATTAGGATCATGTTTGATTCAGAACTCCTCAAGTGGAGTGTATGTGCTGTGAAATGCTGTTTCTGGAAGACTCACCTTGTTCTCTCCTTCGATTACTATGACGGGCACAGAGGTGGCAGGCCATCGGTGCTTGGCAGGTAAAGGCTTGTCGCAGTTCCACAATACAATAATCTGAGAAGGTAGGAGAGGGAGGGAGGGAGTGAGGGGGGAGGGAGGGAGGGAGGGAGTGAGGGGGGGAGGAAGGGGGGGAGATGTGAAAGGAGATGGACATTTTGAGGTTGGGGGAGAAAAGACAAATCACAAGTCATTAATAGGAAAAAAATGATTATTTATATTAGAGATGGACCGATCAGCGTTTTTGAGGCCGATTCCGATCGCCGATCACCTTTCAACGCGATCAGCCGATAGCCGATACCGATAGAGGGGCGGGGCTATTAGACACGACAGAGCTGCAAGTAGTTATTAGCGCAAGCAAGTCATGAAACAGTCTAAACTGGTTTATTACTATTTTTAACGAGCTCATTTGAAAGCATAATATTTTTGACAAAATTAACAGTAAATAAACAAAGCAAATCAGACACATATCCCCAATACTACAATCATTAAATTTAGACCCTAAATTTAAAACGAGAAAAGCTAATTAAATAAATGCAGTAAAAACTGCGGTCATTAAACACAGACTCTGTGTTATTTTAAAAGACAATCTGTAATCATTAAATGTAGATGTTGAATTGTTGCTGCTGTTCTGTTCGTACCGGTCAGATCTGGTCTCTGGGTTGCGGTTGTCTAGCTGTGTGTGCTTGCTCTGCTGTTTATTGATACTCACTGTATTCAGCTGCGTGCAGTGTCGTATCAGATTAGTAGAGTTAAATATCTTTGTCTGGGTTTCCTCAACGAGACACTCTGATTTTACACATTTAAAAACGTCCTGGATGAGTCTGTCACGTACGGTAAACACTGCCAGACGGACGGCTTTTTTTTCCTGCGACGTCGCTGCTCTGTCGAACATTAAAGGGTGTGTGTTTCCACCTAGCGGTTTAGATAGGAATTGCAGGGAGGGGGTTCTCCTCTTCCTGGATGAAACTCTAACTGGAAATACAGAAATTAGGCTCATTTGTTTAACGCCATTGATCGGCTCTCGAGATCGGCTCTAAATTGGAGAAATATCGACCGATCACATATTTTGATTAAAAATCGGCCGATACCGATACATAGCCGATCGATCCTTCCATCTCTAATTTATATCCATTCATTCTTAAACCCACTCATTTTTACTTCCATTACTTTCAGCCTTCTGAAACAGACATACACAGTAACTCAATCTCCTTCAGTTTTTAATTTAAACCTATATTCGGTTATTTAGGTTAGCTTTAAAACATATTGCTAATTCGACTGAGCTGTAGTCCAAATCCAAAAATGATGGCTGAGTGTGACTGCTCCAGAATCAGCGTGAACAACAGATCCCTCTCTCCCTAATTTATGTTTTCACCTTCAAGTGGCTGAGGAAATATACCTCTGTCTTTAATAATGCATTTCATATATATGAGCTACTAATATTAATGTGTTGCAGTAATACAGCATAATCAGTAATACGACTGGATTGCAACATCCCTGCAAATTATAAAACCCTGCTTCTAACTAATTTATATTTTGTCACCTTGAAGAGTCAGGGTAATTACACCGGGCTCTGGCGATTGGCTTGTCTTTTACATTGACACTCATAAATGTTTAATGTGGCAGGCTTTACGGTTGGACAAGCTCCAAACTCCTCTGAAATACACCGATTGTGGGTCTAAACCGGCTGTTGCTGCTGGTACCTAGAGCACCATCCCTACACTGCAACTCAGAATGAGCGAGGGGATTGGATTCAGACAGATATTCAAACTCACCTTGATATTTACTGACTTAATTGGGTACTTGAATGAGGCCAATTGTGTAATATTGCAGACAATACTGGAACACAAGCAGCTAATACTTTAAACAGACAATGTCTTAATGAATAAATTGAAACTCCAATGATTTTTCAGATTCCATACAATAAAATAGTTTCAGTGTAAACAGTCAAATAGTTGTTTGGTGGGAAATGCTTCATTCCAGAGAAACTAACTTCCAAAACTGTTAAATCAGCTGACAAACCCCCTACAATAGCTAGCATTGTGTTTATTACCCATTAAGAAGAAGCAAAGCTAATATTATTATCCAATATATATATATATATATATATATATATATATATATATATATATATATATATATATATATATATATATATATATATATATATATATATATATATATTTTTTTTTTTTTTTTTTTTTTATTCCTATTAATACTTAAATATTATAGACTCCACTACCTGGTCACTGTAGTTGACTAGTATCTGAACTGTATCCTGATAAGAGTTTAACCACCTACATTTACACTTGGTTGTCAAATTAACTCCAGTTAGTCAGACTAAAAACCAATTACCAAATGTGTATCTATTCAGCCTCTACTGTCTGCAGTTTGCTTTGCACCACAGTGTCTGTTCATATCACTATTAAGCATTTTATTTAATTCCGTTCTCGGCCATGTGAGTTCTTCATGATTATCGTTTTCACAGACATGGATATCGTGTCCAGTGACGTACATGGGGTGGGGTCTTGGAGAGACGGATACGTTTACACTGCAACAACATTAGGCTGGAACGCGTCTCAGACCACCTCCTGACTTGGCTTGATTGGATTTCTATCTGTGTTAAAAGTGTGCTGGGGGAATTTGCACCTGCATTTTTATGTGGCCTCATCTATTTATAATCCTGATACTCAAGATGCATCCAGCGGCCAGGTGTAAACAGGGTGTGCAATGCATTAAGTGTCTCCAGCTAAAGTTCTCCAAAGCTCTACCCTGAAGAAACTTTGCCGTTTCAGAACAGAACTTTCACAACACGCCAGAAATCTCAGCTATGATTAAAAAGCCTGTTGATGACACACTTTTCACTAAACGCTGATGGTAAACGGTTGTTAACAACGGAACTCATAGCTTCTGTGATTGGGAGCGGTGCGAAGTGCGACGCAGGCAGTGGCTCAGATATATTTTTAACAGTGATTAGCTGTGGCTTCCTCTGACGCTAATTGGAGAAGCTGAAAGGCAGATGGTATCTCTATCAGCTTCCCCTTGTTCTGCGGGTGGAGGTATATGTGTGCGACTGTGCTTCTCATACACATGCGAGTGTGCACCACGTACGTATACACACACACACACACACACACACACAAACACACACACACGCTTGCTCTCTTAGAAACAGAAACGGTAGCTCGCAGCAGGAGACCCCCACTGTTAGCGAGCAAGCTTGCCAGAACTTGCTCAAAAGTGTCTCTCGCCTTTTCCATCTCTCTCTCATTTATTTATATCACCCCCCTCCCCACCCCAGTTCCGCTCCAAGGAGGGAGCTCGGCCTGATGAAGGGAAGCAAAAGAGCGCTCAAATAATTGCTACTCCCGTCCCTCCACTTCACCAGAACGAGACCGCGTTCGATTCAGAGAAACAAAAGCCAAGCCTTTCTGCAGCCGCGCCGCTTCAGGCCCCCCTGCCGGGGAGAGAGGAGACGAGTGCATTTCGCTTCACACAGTCAGCAGGGATGCCTTGCATTTAATCCATCGGTTCTGCTCTCCTCCATTCCATCCCTCTTTCTTTCCCTCTCTTCTCGCCTCCTGCTCTCTCCGAGGCAGAAAGGAATCGATACGTTCTGGTTCCCAGGGCTGCTAGCTTCGCAGAAGGTGACGGATACCATGGAAACACACGGGCGATCGGGAGGTCCGAGCTGTTATTTAGTCTCAGAGGATCAAAAAAAAAAAAACAAACAAAAAAAAAAAAAACGGGTTTCTGCAACGGGGGCGGAGGAGACCAGGCACATAGATGGCTCTTCAGACCACTTCTGTCACTGAAAAGATCCAATCGCTCTCAAGTGGGGCAAACGACTTCGGCCGGGGAAGCCACCGCGAGATCGACCCCTGCGTGAACATCGGCACACGGCAGAACTACCTGCGACTAACTCAGACAGGCCAGATGAAGCTACATGAGAAGACATAGAGCAAGGCGTGCCTTGATTCGGCCAGATTATGTAAAGCACGTCTGAAATTAGTGTTTACTAAGGCTGTAACATGAACACTGCATTGGGCTGCACAGTTAGTTAGTTAGTTAGTAAAATAACTATATCATCAACAAGCTCAGAGTAAAATAGAAAACGGAATTTCCACAATGAAGAAAAATGATGATAATACATTAAATTCTTTTAGTCAAATAAAGACTGCTGTCTCAAACAGCCCTGAGAGCCGAAGAGGTGTTCTTTTGTTGGCCTGTGCTTTGGACCATCTGCTTCGACTGCTGTCGTTCATACATAAAGTCTCTAGTTCAAATAAGCCCGCAAAGTCAGAGAAAACCTGAACGCCGCTAGTTGCCCTGACTTTATTAAATCAGTTTGAATTAACAGGCTGCATTGCTGGTTATTTTATACTGCCACCATTGCATGACTGGAATGGTGTGTCCTGAATACTTGAGTCCACACCCAGTACAGCAGAGTACACCCAGTTTGCTTGTTTGGGGCTCATTATCGCTTTAACATGCAAGAATTCCATCCAAACCTTGGATTGAGTTCCATGTGTCATATTTCCATGTGCAGGTGTGCAAAATGGGAGGCACTACCTGCACTTCTTGTCCACAACAGTCCTTTCACTTCCATCATGAACCTTGGGAAGGGAAGCAGTCGCGTTACACGCAACACCACACGCAGCATTGGGAAAAGACAGCTTTTGAGTGTGCTGCAGACTGCACTGGAAGCAAACCCCAGACCACTGACTACAGCAGGACCAGAGATCAGTGTCTTGGACCACTCCCAAGCACGAAAACAGCTGTCCCGCAGAGCAGGCGGTCCTGAGTCCAGGTAAAACAGCTCTATTGTGAAAATGCTCTAAGATGCATTTCGCCTTCTCAAAGTATATATACTGCTTCTGCATAAACTGCTGTGTTACTCTTTTACGATCATGCTTGTACATAACGTGGGCAGAACACGTCCTGTTTGTGCAACAAATTAAACCAAAAGTTTGGTCCTTAGTCTGCATGCATGGACCAAGCCTAAACCTCAATTTCAGGTTGTCACAAGAGTAAGTCTACCAAAAGTTGAAAGTACTAGATGCACTGCAGTGAAGATTTTGTTGATGAAGTTGTTTGCAGGTACCTGAGCACAGTACTGAGACTTGGCCACCGCCACCAGGAGCTTGAGGATGGGCTGGGACTGGGATACCAGGGGTGTGACGGCGTGGATGACCGCAGTGAACTTGGGGTACGGCTTGATTCCTTTTTTTAAAAACAAACAAACAAACAAAAACCCACATAAGCAGATTTAAAACTACACAAGGTATAATCAGTCATCACTTGAGTACCACTGGGCTACCTAGTCTTTCCTATCTCCTGGTAAGGATGTGCATTAGAGCGTTTTTGCTAATACATCCCCGGGTCTCCGTTATGGAGCTGAAATGACAAAGCTGCTCTCCTCATCTCGCCACGTTTAATTGCCGCTCTGGAGACAAATGCTTAGCTAGGACAACATAATTCATGTTTGTTAAAGCACGTTTTTTTTTTCTTTTTTAATTTTAACACTAACAAGAGATGCTCAATCAAGAGCCTTTTTATTGATTGAGGTGACAAGTACTGCAGATTAAGATAGAGGCATGCGTGGGTGCATTAGCAACAGCAGCGATGTATGACTCCAGCCTGCAAATATGGATTTTGCCTTCCAATTACTCTGGCCAATTCAATAATCTATCACATCACACAATAGGCCATCACTTAGCTACGTGTCTACGTTTGGAAATGGCTATACCTGAGTGCCTCATCTTCTCTGCTAATTAAGAAGTGGCAGCAAGGGAAGTTCACAAGGAACAAAGGAGGCGCTATTACGAGAACATGAAAGGCCATAATGTAGGTAATGTGATGTTTTATTCATAATGAAATCTCCATATTTTATGTATATGGAACCTGTGAATTGCCAAAACTCCATGAAGCACATGCTTATGCCTATTTATTACGCTGGAACAATTAGTTAATGTTCCTAAATATGTAAAATCGCTCTGCATGCCTTATCTCATTCAGAAACTCTCTTCAACAAGTCTAGCAGAGCTGTATTCTGTCTCTGACAAGTGAAACTTAATATTGGCCCTAAATAACACAATATTGGCACTTAATAGTATTAAGAGTCAGTATTATGTTAGTATCACAACATTTGCTACAAATAATAAGATGCTAATCTTTAATAACAATGTTTACCCTTAATAACACAATCCTGACCCATAACACCACAATACTGGCTCTTAATAACACAATACAGACCCAAAGAAAGATAATACCGACCCTTAATAACACAATCCTGACCCATAACACCACAATACTGGCTCTTAATAACCCAATACTGACCCAAAGAAAGATAATACCGACCCTTAATAACACAATCCTGACCCATAACACCAAAATACTGGCTCTTAATAACCCAATACTGACCCAAAGAAAGATAATACCGACCCTTAATAACACAATCCTGACCCATAACACCACAATACTGGCTCTTAATAACCCAATACTGACCCAAAGAAAGATAATACCGACCCTTAATAACACAATCCTGACCCATAACACCAAAATACTGGCTCTTAATAACACAATACTGACCCCAAAGAAAGATAATACAGACCCTTAATAACACAATCCTGACCCATAACACCAAAATACTGGCTCTTAATAACACAATACTGACCCAAAGAAAGATAATACCGACCCTTAATAACACAATCCTGACCCATAACACCAAAATACTGGCTCTTAACACAATACTGACCCCAAAAAAATCACAATACCAGCCCTTAATAACATAATACTGACCCTTACTAACAATACTGACCCTAAATAACACAATATTGACCCTTAATAACACTATACTGACCCTTAATAACACAATAATGATATTTAATAACACAATACGGCCCCTTAATAACAATATTGGTCCTTAACATAATATATACATTTAATATGAAAACACTGCGCCTAAATAAGATAACAGTCCCTTAATAACACACCACTGGCCCTTAATTCTGTAAATTCTGAAACTTACCCAATTTCCTTTTACCCCAGATATTGTTGATTAACCAAGAAATTAGACATGAAACTTTGCTTCTTTAGTTTAGTAAAAGGCAATTTGCATTGTTACATACATCATTTAGGCTGTTTAGATACTGAGTTCTAGTTCTAGTTCTAGTTTACAGACTATTGAGTTCTAGTTTAAAGAAGAATAGTCCTCTAAAGCAGAACAACAAGCTCCAAACATGTCTTGGTCAATCAATTACATGTAGGGGTAAAGTCAAATTATGCCAATTTAAATTTCACTGAACCTTTCTTATAACAACACAGTACTAGTACCCTTAACAACAGACAACTAACAAACAGTGACGAGAAAAAGTATGTAAACCTATAGAAATCACCTGGTTTTCTTTATTAATTGGTCATAAAGCATGCTCTTATCTACATCCAAGTCCCAAGTTCTAAATCATGGTGCTCCCACCACCATACTTCACCGTTATGTTGATGTTTTCATGTTGGTATGCGATGCCCTTTTTACGCCATACGTAGTGTTAAGTGTTCTTACAATTCAACATTGGTTTCATCAGTACACAAAACACCTTCCCAGTATCGCTGTAGAGTGTCAATGTACTCTCTGCCAAACTTCAGGCATGCAGTGATACTTTTTTTTGTAAAGCAGCGGCTCCTCCGTGCTTGTTCAAAGATTTGCGTATGACAGACTCATGAACAGAGATATTAACCAGTTCCAATGACTCCCTCAAGCCTTTAGCTGTTACTCTAGGGTTCTTTTTTACTTCTCTGAGGATTCTGCGTTGTGCCTTTGGAGTCAACTTGGAGAGGCGCCCCCTTATAGGGAGAGTACCGAGTAGTCTATATTTGTAGACAGTTTGTTTAACTGTGGGCTGGTTAATACCTACAGTCTTGGAGATTACTTTGTAACCCTTTCCAGTGTTATGCAACTCAGCAATTCTTGATCGCAGGCCTTTGGAGATCGAGGGCAGATGCTACTTGTGAATAGCAAACTCAAAAAGTTTGAGCGTCTTTTATAAGTGAAAATAGCTCTACACCTTAATCCAATCTCGTTTCACTGATTGGGCTCTAGGTTTGGTAACTCCTGACTCTAATTAGCTTTTGTTGAAGTCATTAGCATAAGGGTTGACTTACTTTTTCTACCAGCACTGTTAATGTTTAATTAATGTGTCCAATACAGACATGAAATATTATAATTGTTTGTGTGGTATTAGGTTAGGCACAGAGTATAAGTATAGAGTTTGTCTATATTTGGGACTTGGATGTAGATCAGATCTTGTTTTATGACCAACTAATGCAGAAAACCAGGTCATTTCAAAGGGTTCACATACTTTTTCTTGCCACTGTAAACACCTTCTGAACTTCAGGATCTAAATGTAGACTTACCAAGTCCAGCGTAGTAGAAGGGGAAGTCCCCCAGGTAGGAAGAGTACTGGGGCAGGGTGAAGAGCCCCCCGGGATGGCTGTTCCACATCAGACTGCTGCGGGCCGTGTGCTGGAGGACCCGGTCCTGAATGATCTGCAGTCACAGGCAAAAAGAACCATTAACTCAGCCCGGAGCCGCATTTACATCAGGCTTTAAAAGACTCAGTAAGAAGAGAATTACAGTTAATTACTCTGTCACTATCCTGAGACTGGATATATGGAATTGACTTTAGCTGAATAAATTGGTGTAACGTACAATAATAAACGTGTAGAGGCTTCACTCGAACACATCTAATTGAAATGTCAAGCGCAGTGCAGCCCTGGCTCTATAAACAACCAGGCGTCGTACGCCCAGGTCTCTGTCTGTGCCAGCCAGTTGCTGCCGGCGTTCAGAGGAGCTATGGCTTCGGTGGCCTTGAGTAGGGCCCTTAACGGCGAATAGCCGCGGTAAAAAGAGACATAGATTGAAGCGATAGTTTTTGCCGTTTTTATTGTGCCCCTGGGTAAGACGGCACGCTGGCGCAGTGACAGCGTAATCGTTGGCAACTGTGGAATCGCTTCTGATAGGGAGCTGGATGGCTCAGCAATTGTGTGTTTGTTGTGGATTCTTAATGCCAGCCCTGAGGCGCTTTGTAATACAACGGACAAAAAGGGGGCATAAAATTTCATCTGAGGTGGCAAAACGGGTGGAAAAAGCTCATTTCAGTGTCCCCCCCCCCCGCTCCTGTTTTCTTGCGCCGCCCCCCACCTCCCCGAGGCCAGTCAATAACCATTTGACTCAGCTGAAAAGATTAACTCGTACTCCTTTTGCCCTCACAATAAAAGCACTTGTCATCTTAAAAATGCAATCTGAAGAAGGGGCTGAAAGGCCGTTTCTCTTGCCTGGATAGAAATTCGCATGTCTACAGGTTCCTGGCGGACCTGAAGGCACGTGATTGACGATTCAATTTTGCTCGGAACAGTCGCAATCTACTGAACGGAGCGCGATAAATAAAAACAACAGTTCGGATAGCCACGGTTATGGCTACGACCCCGCGGCTCTGGGAAGCTGACAACGACCCTGTCCTTGGTGAACAGCCGGACGGCCGTGATTGGTCGCCTGTAACCACTTCGGCGCAGTAAAGCCCGGTGGCTGAATGTTGCCTGAGCATATGGAAAAGCAATTATTCAAGGGATATGAGGGGGAGTTTTCACTGCTATCTGACTGCACAGATCTGATTCCGTCTGGAAAAAGAAAGGCCTCTAATTCTATATGAAAGCAGCAGCAACCAAAGTGCCCTTATCTTCGACGGAACTGAAATCGTTTGCTAATCGCTTCCTCCGTCTCTGTTTCTCAGTCCCACAAACATATCAGCGCCACCCTGACTTGTCTAGCATGACCCGCTCTTGCCTTCTGTTGAGTGATTATCGCAGTAATGACCTGATAAGAGCTCATTCTAAATTGGATAGAGTGAAGCCATCAGACTGATGCGAAACTTTCAAACCAATTATAATACACAACGTATTGTATACCATCCCCAGTGTGTAATATGGAAATAGGAGCACTTACAGGGGCCATTATGAGCGTGGGACAACAGCTCGCCACGTTTTGGCCTTTTAATCATTTGGCACCAGTCTATGGTCCCGGAAATGTTTTACATGAGGCTGAGAGTATTTTAACATTCTAATAGTCATAACAGACATAACACAACACTCTGAGACTTCATTAGTGATGTCTATGAGCTGTTATTCACTGGAGAGTCACTATTCAGAGAGATCTGCAAGTCGTTATGAGCTCCTTTTTTCTTAGTGCTAATATCAACTCGCAGCATCAAACATATCCATGATGGTAAACAGAGAACAGAGAAGCGCGATGGCCAGGCACGCTGCCTTGAGACACCGGCTTGCGGAATCAATTACATTCTTAGTCAACCCTGAAGCACCTTGAGCATTGATCTTACCAATGAGATGGCACGTAGTGAGAAAATGACAGTTAACAGCATCATTTATTTCCCTTTTATCACTAATAGGGCTTGAATCTAACAATTTGTGGAGGACGGAAAGGGAGAACAATTACCTTCAGGTGTTGTAAGAGTGTTACAGAAATTAACTGGGCTCTTTTCACCCTCAGATAGAGGCCTTATACTGTAATCTTATTATGCTTTGTTAGCTGGGAGACACTATCAGTATCTACAACGTCTAAAGGCCTGACAATCAACAGTTCGATCAACTAGCTCACACTCGTCTGGCTCGGATACACCAAGTCTGTTACAAAATCAAGCTTTCAGCCGGTCTTACTTTTCAGTTCTACAATAAATGTGTTTACCGAGCAGGCAAACCATCAGAGAGTGAAGCATCAGAACATTTGCAGTCAGATACATCTTTTAAGAGTTCTGATGACACACAATTATTCCAAAGGGGCAATGTTTTTGGTTTTTTTTGGACTGCGAGTGCCGCTACTGTACAGTTGGGCTTTAATGCATCACGCTGACAGTGTCCTGTTTGCTATCCTGATTGGTACGAACACAACACTAAGTGGCTGGAGTGGCTTCTTGCAAATCAGTATTATGTTGTGCGATTGTCTGTGCGTGTGTCAGAAAGGTCAGTGAACGCATGCTCGAGAGTGTGACAGTGAAAAAGAAAGGACGTGCGCTCATCACTCACTTCCAGAGTGGTGAGTACAATCTTCTCCACTGATGAGAAGTAGGCCTCCCACAGGAACTGTGTCTGCTGCCTCAGAGCCAAAATCTTGTCTTGATGGATGGACCGCACTGTGGAGGGGATCTGGAGGATGAAGAGAAGAGCAGAGAAGAAAAGAAAAGAGAAGATCAGAGAAGAGCCATCATGCTGCTGAAAGCCAGTACTCCAAGGTTATGTTCAGACTGCCAGCCCAAATCTGATTTTTGGTGTATACAGATGAATACAGGTTGATTTTTCATAGGACAGCAAAAAGAAAAAAAAAACGGAAAAAAAAACCCAAAACAACCAGATGATATCCAGTGTAAACAACACTGGAAATGCAAAACTAAACAGATGTTTATAGATACATCTCTGTCACTCAAATTCTAAAATGTCTTCCGTATGACTTGCAATGCAACAAACAGCGATGATGTCAAATCCAGAGTGACAGATGTCCTAGGACTTGAGAAACATGCCAAAGACTTATGTCTATGCCAAAGAATCTCTACTTGTTCTACTAGTCACTATAATGTAGTGCATAACTCTGCCCTCCATGCTATAGACTGAGGTTTGATTCCCCACCTGGGTAACCACCTTACACAGTACCAATAAGAGTCCTGGGGCAAGACTCCTAACACTACCTGTGTAAATGTGAACTGTAAGTTACAGCATCTTCTAAATATCATAAATGTAAATGGAGGAGGATGATGTCCAATTGTTTGACGAGTGAGATGATGCTCCTCCATCGTTCCTGCATCGGCATTTGAAATCCACATGACCAGCATAGCTCTTAGAGCTGTGTATTGGCAAGAACCTGGTGATACAATACGTATCATGATACAGTGGTCACGATTTAATATATTGCGATATACTGCGATACTGCAAGCAAAGTGATAAACTGTGATTTTTCAAATCCTACCATTAAAACACACCACTACATGAACAGGTTTGCCAATGTTTACAAGAGCATTGTGCCCTTGTGCTGCTTGTTAATGTTGGAGTGGAGCTGAAAATGGATTACAACACTGCCATCTAGTGGTCAGAAGTTTAAACACAACACACAGTGTTTCAATGTCTGCCAGGAATCTGTGTATCGATACTGTGTTTTTGAGAATCGATACAGTATCACAAACATAATATCCCAATGTTCAATATTTCAATATTTTCACCCCTAATAGCTGTGCAGTTACTGACTACTGAGCCAGAATGCTCTGAAAACTAAATATTATGAACAAGTAGCTCATAATACAACATGGAGTCGATCTATAGAAAAGGGGGAGGAATAGAAGAACAGAGAAAAGCAGCTGCCGCAAATGCGAGAGGTTAGTGCTTATGTACCAGTTACATATCAGTGAATTACACCAATAAGACAACATCACAAAAGCTATCACCTCACTTGTACAATAATTATTATCACCAGGAATGAATACAGGAATAGACCTCTACATCTACGGAGGTCAAGGGTAAGGCAGAAAGAAAAGATGAAAAATAGAAACGATGGGGAGAAAAGAGCAACAAAGAGAGGAGAGCCAGAAAGAAAAGAACAGCAAGGTGAGCAAGAAGGAGAGTGAGATTTCTGACCTGCAGCAGGAGCCTCTCGTCCCCGATCACAGCGCCTGTGTTCCAGTCGATGACCTCAGAGAAGGGAAGCTCCCAACCGTTACTCAGCATGACGGGCACACAGGCGGCCTATGCACGCACACACACGTACACACATACATACAAAAAGGTCACGGCTGTGTGTCACTCAGAGTGCTTTCATTAGATGGCTATGCAAATCGGGCCACGACTGCATGTATTACAAGAAGCAGGAGAACGTAAAGGGCATCTATTAAACTTCAGTGCATTGAATTTAATTAGAGTGGATTGTGTATGGCCAAAGAGCAAACACTGACCACATTACTGATAATAACTCAAACAGAACTGCTACAGATACACACATCTACTGCAGACAGACAGAGTCTCAGACACCTATGCAAATCTGTGTTCTTTTTTAAACAAAAGCACACTTGATTCACAAACTCAGGCAGTAGATGTTATTCTAGGGGTGGGCAGTATGGCAAAAATACAACTGCACACCACTTAAAGAAATTTTCAGATATGGATATTCTGATATTCATCTGATAAGGTGGAACAAACAATCCAAACATTAAAGGCACATTTAAAAATAACTATGAAAAGCACTGATTTTTAATCCACGGCTCACATACTGCTCACCAGTGCTTAATTTGTAAAACATCAGGTAATGGAACACTAAAGGTGGGGTGATCCAGCAAGTGGCAGTGAGGGAAAAGGTCCTGGAACGCATAGACACAACAGTGCTTTAAGTGTCCATCTAACATAGTAGCAATCTATGCAATAATATAATTCTAGCTTTAATGACTGCAGTAAGGAGCTGCAACCATAAAATCTCAGAGATGCCACTGGATGAATAGTCTTTGGCGTCCAAAAAAAAAAAAAGACGTCAGAGAGGTGGTGGATCCAGATAAATAAGTTCTGGAATGCAGGTGCCTGAAATACGAGAGGTGCCGGATCTTGTTCCAGCAAGATCCAGCACAAATTAAGCACTGCTGCTCACAAACTAAAACTAATCAAATGTGTGTAATTACGCTCTTACTGGAACGACACAAGCAGTTGCGACACAAACAGTTGGTATCATCCTACAATTGCTCCTTTGACCAACCCTACTTGAGTATAACAGTGAAATCTAAAAGTATACTGGCCAATATAATATTACTGATTACTGAAAATCAGTATCTGCCACCAGATATTCACACAGACAGATAGATGGGCAGATAGAAAAATGTTCAGGAACAACTAGAGTTAATAAAAACGGCTCTGGGAGACAGCTAATGAGCGCATACTTTAAAGTGTGCTGGAGGGATGAGGGATGAGAAAACGTTGAGAGAGACAGGTGGCTGCTGGGGCTGAGGTGTACGTGCATGTGGTGGAATGAGGGTCAGAGGCCACGTAAAGCATCAGCAAAACACAGAGTGGTCTGACGTTCAGCTAAACAGCATTCAACCGTCTTAATGAGAGAGAGAGGAGAGAGAGAGAGAGCACGAGAGCAGATTTAGACTGTGAGTAAGTGAAGTGCCAACTCACCTGCAGAGCTTCCAGGAAGCGAAAGGAGCCCAGGCGTCTTCCTCGTGGAACTAGACAGAAGGTGGAGTTGTGGAGCATTTCACGGTAGTCATATCTGCATGAACACACACATACACAAAAACATAAGAACAGCGTTTCATAACAACTTTATTCTTAATCTCAACCCACGCTGCTGCTGATCGATCTCTCTCTCTCTCTCTCTCTCTCTCTCTCTCTCTCTCTCTCTCTCTCTCTCTCATATCAGCGTTCCCCCCTCCTCAAACAGACTGGTTTTGGAAGGTACATCAGGTTTTGGAAGGTAACGAGCTGTGAGTGACACCTGCTTGCGGACTGTATGTATAGGATTTATCCACACACACACTTGGATGTGACAGACGGACAGACACTCTCACGTTTGTTTCGGTTTCGGCCATTACATTACATAGACCATTCACTTCTATGACCCTTCCAGAACTACTGCTAGCCTAACCTTATATCATTGACGAAAGGTCCCCACAAAGTATGTGACCAGGTTTTGGTCCTCCTAATGTGGTATAAACCTGTCGCACACACACACACACACACACACCGAGTGCAGATGCCTTGAGAAGATATATAGGTGTTTTCCATATCAAAGAGACAGAGAATCATTTCTCTGCCACATGTGCTCCCAGCTCAAGGCAGCGGCCGCGTCACAGATGGGTCCTTCACACTTGCTCACACTCACACACACACACACAGGCTTAAAGAGGCCAAGAGGTTAAAAGACTGGACAGTTATTTATCAGGTGGAAAATCATTCATCAATTACTAGAGTCTATGTTCAGGTGAAGGTTAGGTGACCAAGCTCTCTCTCTCTCACACACACAAACACACACACACAGGCACAGGAGCACACACACAGCTCAATGTCACCCACATATACAATGTACTATTAACTGGGTTGCAGTGGTGTTGCTGACTACAGTGTCGCTGCACAGTTTGCCTCCTCAGCTTATTCTGTCCATTCTGAAATGGCTGCCCACACATTCATACACACACACACACACACACACACACACACACACACACACACACACACACACACACACACACACACACACACACACACACACACACACACACACATACATAAGGCCTGACTGATATCGGTAACCCACAGTATAATTTTTAAATTAACCCCATTATTTTTGTTTATACATTATTTAGAAGTTAAATAACTGGAAATATAACTCATGGATAAAGGAATGATGGATAGATATTGCTATCTCTGCTAATTTGGGGAACAAAAGAAGAAGAAGATGAAGAAAAAAACAATGCTACTGAATTAAGAGCCATGCAGGAGCTAAAAGAGCTGACTGTTTTACTTTTCTGAGCTGAGCTGATTAATCTGACTCATTAAAAAGAGCCAGAATGCTCTGAAAACTAAAACCGTATGCCACTGGGCAGCTCAGTACGCTGTACTCTTTGTTTATCTATCAATACTGACTGAAATGATGAAGCAAAACACAAACAAGTTTTGTAACAACATACGAAGTGCATCTTCACCGTTAGCAAGCAAATGACAACCATAAATCAAAAAAGGACAAGAGGTGACAAACAGAATCCCCAAGAGCTTCAGTATGTACGCTGTATGTTTGTGCTGTTTGAGTTGTGTGAATGAAAGTAACTACTGAGAATTGACATTCATATCAGTCAATAAAGGCACTGTTTAACTAACTACTGGAGCATAATAACAATAACAATAACAATAATAATAATAATAATAGAACCAAGAACCCATGACTTCAATAACCTATAGATCCCTTTTTAGCACTAATCACCCCCAACAAACATTTCCTGCAGCTGCAATTAAGAAACATTGGGGAGGAATTTTTAAATGACTCCTGCAAATGCATTTTAGCTCATCAGTATTTCTGGGATGTCCTGCTTGCACAGCCCTCTTCTGCTTATACCACAGCATCTCCATGAGATTACCAACAGCGCAACACATACCAACATCTGACCCCATCTCTTACTTTGACAGAGAGCCTGTCATGTGTGATGGTTCAAACTTTGACATCGCTACCTTCTGAATTAGAATAATCATGAAACATGTTCAAGCACCGAGCTTCTTCATGTATCTCATTAGCTTTGCAATTCCCTCTTCATCTGGGGTCGACCAGAGGAGGATGGGTTCCTCACTTGAGCCTGGGTTCCTGGCCACTCCAGGGGGGCTTGGACCTGGACACCCTTTCTTACATTTATATGCTTATGCATGGACTCTTTTTTTTCTTTCTATTTTCATTTTTTTTTTTTTTGATAAACTGCTTTCCTGTAAAGCTGTTTGAAACAACACTGGTTATAAAAAGTGCTATACAAATATATGGTGATGGATTGATTGATTTATTACGGTCAGGAGTCTTGTATCACCATCCAACGTTTGTTTAGCTTGAGGTCATGAACTGCTGACCTCTCGTTCTCTCCAATGTTTTAATACAGTTGAACGCTGTCCAGGCCCGGAGGCAGGAAAGCAGCCCCTAAGCCATGATGCTCCCTCCACCATGCTTCACAGTTAGAAATAGGTATGTGTTGGTGTGTCCAGGTGTCTTAAAGCAAACTTGCAACAGGCCACAAGAGCAGTGGTCCTTCATGGTGCCCTTCCATAAACAGAATTCTTCTTATTTTTTTTTCTAACAGTGGACATATGAACGAAGGTTTTTGTGGTTTTGTGAGTCTTATATAGCTCTTTTTGCTGTTAACCTTGAGCTCTTTCTCACCTCTTTCAGAACTGCCCCTTGTGTTCCTGGAGTGATCTTAACAGGACGCCCACTCCCAGTGAGAGTAGCAACAGTTTTGAATTTTCTCCATTTGTCTAACTGTGGATTGCTGTATACTGAGGTTTTTCTTTACCAGTGCTTTTGTAGCCTTTTCCAGCTTCATCCATCTTTATTACACATCTTCTGAGGCCTTGTGAAAGTTGCATCAAGACATAGCTCACATACCAACTTTCCTTGAGAAGAGCAGATGAACAGGCTTTGGGGGCTACCTTTATATAATAGGCCAAGCACCTGTAAAGCTCATAGTTCTTCAATCATCTTAATATACCTTCTTCCTAATCTCTTCAATCCCTTTTTCTAGTCCCCACTATGGGTGTCATTCAATATGTCCAACAAAAGACGGGAACAGTACGGGAAAACTGTCTGTGTGTTATTAGTTTAATTAGATTGCGTTCGTCTACAATTGTGACTTAGATAAGGATCAGACATTTGCAGAAGTCCAGGTAAATTCCAAAGTGTTCACTTTTCTTCCAACTGTATATGGGCCGATATTAATGGCTATAAGAATTCTTTGTTCTCCCCTAAAATCACTAAAAGCCACACAATTTATATCAGATGGGCTCAAGCACACACTCTTAGAACAGGATGGAGGCAATTTAGTCATAGGCGAGAAGGAAAAAAAACAAAAAGAACAAACAGGGAGTATGAGCAAGCACACACATACACCAGCTGTCTATCTCTCAGACAGATCCTGCTGTTAATGTACTAGAATATGAATGAGCGAGACTGAGTGATGTCCTCCATTCTGCTGTTGCACTGAGGATTACTGGAGCCCACTAGCACCTACAGCGTCTACTGCAACACAATACGGACACAGTACTGCCACTGTGCTTTACATGATGCAATTGGTGCCTCCATAACATAATGGTCAATGAAGGGATCGGATTTGTCCATGTGGTTTAGCACACAGATGTTTTATGAACTATTGCCTAAACAGAATTTCACTTTGTAGCTAGTCCTCAGTGTGCAGCCACTTCAGACCACAGGATGCTGTGCAGAATTCTGACTCCCCCTGGGGAATCTGATTCACCTTCATATGCACTCATGTCACACAGGCATAGGGAGGTTAGATTAAGGTAATGATTTCTGTTGTTTCTGTTTATAAACATATACCACCATCTCCAAAATTTGAGATTAACCATTATTTGTTAACCACAAACACAGAAAACTTGAAATTTGGCACAGCACCTGTTGTCTAGCATCTTCCCACTACCTACAGGTTAAATTAAAAATGGACCACAATTTATTTTTCTCTTAAATTTGGCCAAAAATGTGTAAATTTGATGTTTTTTAATCAAACCCTTCCTTTAAGAAGTGGTCTGCAAGATTCTTATCAAAATAATTTACTTATAAAACTACATGAATCCACTGACTCATCAAAACGCCCACAGAAAACACTGTGAGAGATCTGGAACTCTCACTGGTCAGGATAATAATATCCCCACTCCTATAAAAAGCTTGATCAGCACACTGCCCCCTAAAAGACATTTAACGATTACAAGTAGACCAGGATGCTTCTGAAAGCCGGGCGAGAGACACTACCGGGAAATCACCGGCATGATTTGCTATGATAGCTCGTCCGCAGTAGAGGTATACGTATGACTCGCCTGCCTTAAAAGAGTCAGAGAGGGCCTGTTACACAGATCTGCTCTTTCACACACGCAGCAGTCTAATTAGTACTCGCCCTCAGCGCTTCTCAGGCAGCTCAACACACCATCCCAAGCCTGTGACAGGAATGCACACGTGTGCATGTGTGAGTGAGTTAAAGTATTGGGGGGGTGCAGAGGCATGTGTGGGGAATTAAACAGCAGCAGTGTATTCTACTGAATTAAATTAGAGCAGATTCTGCACGGCCAGAGAGCACACACTGCTAATAACAACTCATACAGAACTGAGAGAGAGAGAGAGAGAGAGAGAGAGAGAGAGAGAGAGAGAGAGAGAGAGAGAGAGAGAGAGAGAGAGAGAGAGAGAGAGAGAGGGGAGAAGAAGCAGCATATAAAAATATAAAGCAGAAAGGGAGGAAGAAAAACAAGTAAAAGAGATGAGAGGGAGAGACAAAGAAAAAGAGCAAGAAGACAGGACAGTGAAGGAGATGATCAAGAAAAAAGAGAACAAGTGAGTGAGTGACTGGCAGAAGATAGAGAAAGACAGAATGACAAGGAAAAAGAAAACAAAAAGAAAGAGAGAGACAGGAAGAGACAGAAGGGGGTGAATAGATAATTAGGAGAGCAGTGGAAGAAAAAAAAGAAAAAGAGAGAGGAGATATATACACACATAAATGAGTAAGCAAGCCAGAAAGAGAGCGAGTGAGCAAGAGAGAGAAAGAGAGGGAGGAAGGAAGACAGAGAGAGGGAGAGAGAGAGAGATCTATACTGGTAGTGATCTTTCATTAGCAGGTACAGCATCATCAGAAGGAGAAGCAGAGAGAGCGAGAGAGAGAGAGAAAGAGAGAGAGTGAGAGTGTGTGTGTGTGTGTGTGTGTTCTTGTACTGCTGTATTTGTGAGTAGCACCTGTTAAACAAGGCTTCTTTGCTGGTCCTCACTTAAACACGCTTTCAACACAAATCACTCTTTTCTGAGGTTAGAGTTAGAGTCAGGTGGGCAGGTGTTTATTATTTAGCAATAGTGATAAAAATCAATAAAAAAAACTGTAAACGTCCTCACAAATATAGCGGGACAAGTGTGTGTGTGTGTGTGTGTGTGTGTGTGAGAATGAGCTGTTATTTTTGGGCATTAAGCGCATTTGCAACAAAAAACAACAACAAGGGGGGAAAAACACAAAAGCAAAAATATTTAAACGAGAAACAAAAAAACAAAAATACCCAAAAGATGAATTAATCTAGGAGGTGGCTGGTGTAACAACACCAGAGTGCAAACAGAATATTAGCCTTTGTGTTCGGGGGTCTACATTTCAGTTTTCG
This sequence comes from Megaleporinus macrocephalus, assembly GCA_021613375.1. Classification (NCBI taxonomy): domain Eukaryota; kingdom Metazoa; phylum Chordata; class Actinopteri; order Characiformes; family Anostomidae; genus Megaleporinus; species Megaleporinus macrocephalus. The sequence goes on from CM038703.1 coordinate 16,742,679, forward strand.
CACGATTACATGACCCTGCTGAACTGACCCCCGAGCACCTTTATGCCGAGTCTCCATGGCAACCACGGCTAAATACTTCCATTCGCAGTGCAGTTAATTACATGCACACTGCATTCCTCATAAAGGTGGTTGTGTTTTTCTAAATCCCAACAGATACATTTTTCTCTTACACTCCCCATTTACAGAAATGCTCTCAAAACACACCGCCTTTCCCAGAATTCCTGGGGAGCTCGCCTGGGAAGGAGGCCAAAGCGGCCGAGCTACTTCTGAAGGAGGACGATCAGCCTTCGGGGGGCCTGAGCGCAACCCCCCCCCTACGTCACTGCGCTCAATGACAAAATGACAACGTTCTAGAGCTACCTGCAGCTAAATGTGCCCAAACACATGCAATTTGCAACAAAAGCCATTCTCAGAATACATCAGCATGCGTTCACACTCACAATCCTCACAATCCACTAAATATCCTGACAACAGCTGATGATCGCAGTCAGCATCAGCATCAGCACACCGACGGCAATATACACGATATAGGCAGGTCCAAAGAAAGCATCTTTAAAAACCACAGCAAAACTATCAGATGAACTTCACAGCATTATATGGATTTAAACCAAAGATTAAAGGAGCAGTGTGTAAGACTTAGGGGGACCAATTAGACAGAAAACCCAACCCCAGAATGTTCCCATTTGTGAGTAATTATATAATTAATTATATAATAAATAATATATAATATAATATAATAATCATATAATAAATAATAATTACCAAGTAAGAATTGGCTTAAGTTTATAATGAGCCGCTCATGCCTTCACAGGAGCGGGTCTTCTTCCAACAGAGGCCGCTGTGTAGCGTTGCTACAGTAGCCCAGAACGGACAAAGTACACACTGGCTATGGTGTTTTTACACTGAAACAGCACTACAGCACCATTAAATTCAAGATGTGGCTTCTAAGACATAGAAGAAAGAAATATCCTTCTTAAAATTGTACATCTGTTGTACAGTGTATTAATAGCTGTGCATAATATTATTATTATTGTATTATTATATTATTATTAGCTGTGCATAATAATGATAATAACACAAAGTAGGATATTATACAGGTACGATTATCACTTATAATCAAAAATACTATCAACTAATCAGCCAGCTTTTTATTTGCCAACCCTTTGTTTTGAATAGCACCAGAAACGTTCTCATTGAAAAATGTTACCAGCATTAAAGGGATGACTAGGGTGTTTAGCTTATTTAGGAAAGTGCTAATATTAAACTAAGTCTGTTTATTATCATTCATAATTATCACACAGTATTGATATGAGCATGCTAGGTGGGACCGCTCAATGACTCAATGACTGTGTTGTGAGAACTTTAAAAAGCAAAATTTTACCAAACAGAAGACGATTAGAGGATTTATTATTTAGCACAAAAAGCACAGGAAAAATTATTGGGTGGTTAATCTTCACCGTCAAATAAGCATAAATGCGACGAAGCAAAATTGGGCCCAACACTGGGGCAATGGCAGAAAAGCTCAGGGACCATGTAGTTTCTCAGGGGTGGTAGTGGTGGGTAGGGGGTTCAGTAGTTTGCAATACACAACACTGCCACAAAAGGTTACACACTGCTCCTTTAAAGCTGTAGTATAGCAAAATAAACAAAACCAAAAACAAGCTTATTCAGCTTTTCTCTTATTCTAAATGTAGTAGGCAGAAGTCTGAAACTTATATTGCTGTTAGTTGTGAGATATACTTTTCTTCATACGTGTTCGTGACAACAACATCATAATTCTAATACAGATTTAAAGAACTGACTGGTTAGGTTGGCATGCACAAAAGCACAAAAATCATATCAGTGTTGTTGGACGTCCACTTAAAAACAAATATCTGCATTTGGACAGGTGTTTAAATTTGACTAATACTTTACATTTCTATCTTGACGGCCTATTTGTTGTACTTTAGAAGAGCAGAACTTTTCTGAGACTCTGGGCTAATACATTAAAATACCTACATCCCATTCAATGTACAGGTTTTGTAACATTAAAGAAACAAATGCTACTATTTTTCTCTGCAATGCTAATCCAGATAAATGCTAATCCAATTCCCACATTGGCACATTCCTAATTTAAAGAAGCGTGATGATACATTGCAGTAGTGCAATTTTTTGCAGATGCTTGAAAATATGTTGACAATATCAGTTATCAGGTCTTACGGGCGATAATTACTACAACAACTTATTCTTAACTGCTCACACTGATACACATCTGATCCCCTGTGTTGGGAGCAAGGTTTGTTTCTGGGATGTACATCTCTGTGATACCAATAAGAGCACACCATAATGAGTATGGTTCCCTAATGCTGCATGATGCAAAGAAACTGATCCACCTAGAGAGATGGATGAGTTTCTGCACCCAGACTACTGTAGTGGCCTGATTATAGGATCACCAAACACCACAATATACTGTACTAACTAGAGGAGCACACACACAAGGATGAGAAATTTTTTTTCTTAATGGATTAGAACTTTCATATATTCCAGAACGCCTGTCAGTAGTTTCCAAATCACAGTCCTAGATCAAGTGCTGGCCTTTTAAACTTTCCAAAAATACTCAATACAGATTTTTGTCATCATGCACCAAGACTTTGAAACACCGTTAGGCACTTAAATGTGTGTTTTCTTTCTACTTAAACATGTACTACGCATGCACTGAGTACATCATCTGCTTAATAACCAATAAATGATCAATATAATTCACCAAACTGGGTGGTCCTAATCTTGGTTAACGCTTCCGTAAGCACCCTCCTTGCCTTGATGTCTAGGGCCCGTCCACACAAAACAGGTTTAAGAGAAACTTGATGAGCTAAAGTAAACCAGCATAACCAAAACTGACTAAGCTGGACCCCCTGTCTGTAGCTGCCTGTCACCTTTTTCATTTATGCATACACATAAATCCCCCCCCACCCCTTTATCCATCCATCCATTTGTTTGTCTTTCCGTCCATGACTCTTTTCATCCAATTAGCATCCCATAAAAGGTGGATGATGAGTTTAGCTCTGCATGAGAAGCAGAGCAGGACAGGAGTGCTCATTAGCCACGCCCACACAGGCCAACCTGCTCATTAGCCACGCCCCTCACAGATCTCATATGTCAGATCAGCATTTTTTAAGCCGTGTTATAAGATATTTACATCTTTTCCATTCAATATTCACTTTTATTCCATGGGAAATTACATTTTTTATATATTTTTTTTAATTAAACTAAAATCAGTTACATTGGTTTGTTTAGTAATGATTACTTTGTCCTCTGTTTTATTCATAATAAGCTATTTCTCGAAAACTGTCATAAGTTTGTTCAAAATCATTCATTTTGTCCAACTGTTTTTAAATTCTGTTTGTATTCTTATTTCCTAGTAAGTATTAGTAAGTATTTTGAAGTTCTATAGAAGTTGCTATAACAACTTATTCAAATTATATATATAATAATAAAGAGACTGTGTACCTTGGCTATATATTAATGTCTGATCTTTAAGGGAGGGTTTTTGGTAGAGATGGACCAATCAGTGTTTTTGATGCCGATTCTGATCACCGATCACCTTTTAGCACGATAGGCCGCCACGGCAGGGATACATATAGTTATTAGCATGAGCAAGTCATGACACATGGTTGAAACTAGTTTATTAGCATTTTTAAAGAGCTCATGTGAAACATCATAATATTTTTAACCAAATTAACAGTAAATAAACAAAGTAAATCAAACAAATATCCCCAAAACTGCAATCATTACATTTAGACCCTTAATTTAAAACTAAAAAAGCTAATTAAATAAATGCAGTAAAAACTGCAGTCATTAAATGCAGACTCTGGTTATTTTAAACAACAATCATTAAATGTAAATCTTGAATTGCTGCTGCTGTTCTGTTCGTACCGGTCAGATCTGGTCTGCACGGTGTTCTGGGTTGTTTGTTTTGTTCTAGCTGTGCGAGCTAGCTCTGCTGTTTGCTGATACTCACTGTATTCAGCCGCGTGCAGTGTCGTATCAGATTAGTAGAGTTAAATATCTTTGTCTTGGTTTCCTCAACGAGACACTCTGATTTTACACATTTAAAAACGTCCTGGATGAGTCTGTCACGTACGGTAAACACTGCCAGATGGACATGCTTACTTTCAGCGCATGCTTTTCTCGCAACGTCGCTGCTTTAGTCAGTCTGTGGAAAATGAAAGGGTGTGTATTTCCACCTAGTGGTTCAGATAGGAATTGCAGGGAGGGGGTTCTCCTCTTCCTGGATGAAACGCTAGCTGGAAATACAGAAATTAGGCTTATTTGTTTAACGCCATCGATCGGCTCTCGGGATCGGCTAAATTGGAGAAATATCATCCAATCACATATTTGGTCATCGTATTGACCTGTATTTGAGAATCCCTCATATAAAAGTGTCTAAGCAACATTTGTAAAAATATTAAGTCTGCAGCAAAACTACTGACTATTTAAAGCAAAAATGGTACAAAATGGCACCAACCACACAAGTGAAACTGCCCAGTGGCAGCAGTTGGAAGTCGAGATAGAAATTTAAATCGGCCCCCTTATTATCATGGCTTAGTTGCTACTGACTAATGCCAGATGTGCGCTGCAAGATTGTGGACCCGATCCTTGCATCTCAGACAGATTGGCACACACCGCCAGCTAAAGTGGAGGAGGCGGTCGCGCAATCTCTGTCCCTTCAGTCCAGAGCCTAGAGCTGCTCCAGACCGTGTCAAACGCTTGATATTATTGGGAGATTTTGGCACCGCTCCAGCACGGGATCATTTTGCGAATGAAAGCTGTCAGTGGCCAATCAATTCACCCTAATGAAGAGGAAACGCAGAGTCTGCTGGAGACGGAGGAGAGGAGAAGGCTCAGGCTATGGAAAGGAAAACCGAGGAGCTCCACCCAACTGCCACACGAGAGGGTCGAAAAAGTACTGTGGAGAAATCGCCGATGACTTGGGTGACTAATTCATGATGCTTCAGAACGACAGAGCGAGTGTGTGAGCGTGCCTCGGTGGAGTGTCCGCTTTGGCCCCTCTCCACACTCCGGCACACTCACTGTAGCTAATTCATTACTGCAATTAGAGTTCATTAGCCAGCTTATGCTAGTTTCAATTAGCATCCAAAGCATGAGATAACCCCAAGGCCTCTCTTGTCTCAACAAACAGTGCGTACCTATGATCTATGCCAGCTATGCTAACAAACCTGACCAGGATCAGTCATGTCTGAAAGGTAGCGCCATGCTAGTCTGAGGAAAAGAGCCTCTAATGCTTTTGAGGAATGCTGGGCCAGAATGAAAAATCTCCTCTGTACTGTTGGTTGAGGGGCCCATTATTTTAATAATTATTAATATTTTAATAAGAGTTTAATGCAGTATATAAACATTGCTAAAGTTTCAACATGTTGCTCTGCCATCCACATAATACACACACTGAAACTAATGTTACGATCACACTACAAGCTCAAATCCAATCTGATCTGATCCCATCAGTTCTGGCCAACATGATGGATAACATTCGGTGGTTGACTCAAATTAGTGTCTGGATTAAGGTTGAATGGCCACACGTAAGATATGTACCTGATCTAGTACCACATTTGAAAAGACTTGTTCAGATGGCCAACCCAAATCAGATTTTTGACCACATTGTGTCCAGATTAGTTTCTGATAGCCTCAACAGCAAAAAAAAAAAATTGGATTTTGATTGGACAGAAAAAAAACATGAAATCTGCTTTTTGGCACACCCAGATCGCATCCCAAAAAAAACCAAAACAAATGTGGTTTATTTCATATCCAATCTAAACCACATCAGGAGGTGGTTTGCAACGAAATGTCAATTCAATTAAATTTTTACAGATGAATCTCAGCCTGGATGCTCTGGCTGTTCAAATCAGATTTCAGTGTGTCTTTTGCATCACTTGCAATGTGACAATCAATGACCATATCAATTTCAGACTGAGAAGTGCTGGAATTTACTACATTGTTACTGAAGCCTACATTATTACCACAGCATCCCATGCGTCTAGACATAATTACCAAGATCTGATTTAAGAAATTCAATTCGCTTGAAGAAGTGAGAAAAACAAAACAGATCACATGTGGGTCCACACAATTCTAAATACATCAGATCTACATCAAATTAGGGCAATACGGGATTTGTGTAGCCTAAGCTGCGAAAACAACTTTTTGTGAGGTCACTGCGACCAATTTATTCACAGAATCAATAGGGATGTAAGAAAATATTGCAATATTGAATATCAGGATGTTATGTTTCTCAAAGACATAGTATTGATACACAGATTCCTGGCAGACAGTGAATCATTGTGTGTTGTGTTTAAACCTCTGTCCCCTAGATGGCAGTGTTGTAATCCATTTTCAGCTCCACTCCAACATTAACAAGCAGCACAAGGGCGCCATGCTATTGTAAGCTTTGGCAAACCTGTTCATACAGTGGTGCGTTTTAATGGCAGGACTTTAAAAATCACAATATATCACTTTGCTTGCAGTATTTTGTAATATATTGAATCGTGACCGCTGAATCACGATACATATTATATCGCCAGGCTCTTGCCAATGCCTAGCCCTAAGAATCAAGCAGTTTATCTCTGCCCATCCAAAGAGAATGGGACGCTGGCAAAATGTTATTTGGCTGTACTGGGTCTAACTAGAGCTGACCTACAGCTTGCTAACCTACTGGGTCTGTAAGTGTGTAGAGAAATGACAAAGTGAGTTGTCCTCAAAGGCACATTAACACAGCTCTGGCCTGTCCCTGGAACAAAGCAAAGTGCAGAAAAGCAGAACGAGCAAGGCTGTGTGTACGTGTATATATGAGAGAGAGAGAGAGAGAGAGAGAGAGGGAGAGAGAGAGAGGGAGAGAGAGAGAGAGAGAGAGGGAGAGAGAGAGAGAGAGAGAGATGACGTGTCTCAGACTGTCTCTACAGAGGAGCCAGAGATGAATCAGCTTTGCTCATCTTTCCCCCAGCGCTTCCCGAACCCTTCCCTTGTCAACAGGATCGGCTTTACTGTTCCACAAACATAACAAGCTCCCTTTGCGCTAGCACGCTAATTTACTGTGACAAGTTTATCACTGAAATCTTTTCAATTTCTTCCCATCTCGCCGCCATGTCTCCCCTCAGAAAACAGACATAACCCCACCAATACACCCCCCCACCCCCACTCCCACAACATCCACTCCAGCGGTGACTTGGCGGTTGGAACCTTTGGCGCTGAGAAAGAAAAGGGAACAAGACAAACGTTTTATGGGATGAGAACTGGAAGGACACAGCAGCGTATTGGTGGCTTCCCGCCGGCTATCACTCCGGTGGCTGGAGCCGTTGGTTCTGATTAGCAGCGCAGTGGTCAGAACGCTGCGACTTGCAGTTTAGGCAGTTGTAACATGCAGGACAGCAGATGTGCTTCAAAGCACCAGCCAGAATCCAGATGGTTAGCAGGCCGGTGCTGACGTGTGTATTTGTGTGCACGAGCGTGTGCATGTGTGAGAGAGAGAAAGAAAGAGAGAGAGAGAGGGAGAGCAAGAGCCTGTTTTGGAACATGCCAGCACATGTCTGCCTGAGGTGGCTCTGGCTGCGCACGAGGAACCCTCGTGAACTCTTCAGTCACTTTCATCTGAGATCACATCTCCACCGCAGAGATGTTACAGAGATGTCAAAGCACTTAACCACATCCAGCGTGTGTGCGCACACACTTAAGCGTGCATATGAACGTTCTCACACCCTGCACAGACAAGACACGGGCCTGGTGAGTTTGAACTGACAGAGACGCACTCTAGGCTCAGAAAGGCTAATAAAATTAGTTTAAAAAGTTAAATTAGCACACATAAGCAGCCATGTGACTTGGTTTAGGTAAAGGATGCCACCCAAGGCATACGGTCGGCCATATGCAGGGTTTCTTGTGCACGCTTGACACCCACACACAACCACAGCCACACTTCTGGATGTACAGTCTTGTGAGACCAGATTGCTGTCTTGTGTTAAAAAATAATAATAATTCTCTTTTAGGCTGCAGTTTTACAGGCAGGGAAAAAATAATAAGACCAATATTAATGGAAAAGTGTGAAAAAAAACCCACTAAAAATGTTCATCATGTTTACACAGTGCAAAGAGCAGCAGCTCTTACAAACAATGTAGAACAATAATAAGAATAAAAGTAATAAAAAGAAAGAAAACAGGGAAAAGGTAGGGTTTTAATAATTAACACTGTTCAACAACTGCTGTCCTTTATGTTGTATGAAAGATCTTTAATGATTGGGCCAATAGAAATGCTCCAAAACAGCTTGGATTAAAGTCACTTTACATTAATAGCATTTAAAATAAAGAATGTTTTTGCCCTCCCCTGTAAAAGGACCATTTCAGAGACACTTGTTTTTCATTGGATAACAACGATATGTTAAATATTTGTGATAATTAGGTATGCAGGGTGATATGATTCTTATATCCGTATCCACAGACAGACGTTGGAAAGACTAGTCCAATTTTCAAACCAATATTTGAAAATACATTGTGTGTGTGTGTGTGTGTGTGTGTGTGTGTGTGTGTGTGTGTGTGTGTGTATTGGCAAGAACCTGGCGATACAATATGTATTGCGATACAGTGGTTACGTGATATATTATATATATAGCAAAGTGATATATTGCGATTTTTCTAATCCTACTATTAAACACACCACTACATGAACAGGTTTGCCAATGCTTACAATAACACTGCATTCTTGTGCTGCTTGTTAATGTTGGAGTGGAGCTGAAAATGGATTACAACACTGCCATCTAGGGGTCAGAGGTTTAAACGCAACACACAATAATTCACTGTCTGCCAGGAATACTGTGTATCGATACTGTGTTTTAGAGAATTGATTCAGTATCACTAAACATATCCCGATATTCAATATTTTCTTACACCCCTAGTGAACAGTGGAATGTTTAGATAAAAATATTAGCATTTTACTGCATTTGCGACCCTCTACATTTTAAGAGGTTACTGTGTTTCAGGGTCTAATTATTGGTCCACTAGGGAGAAGCTAGTGGAATACTGTCCAATGCATTCCTAAAACAAGTATGGATTATACTGAGCCATCAACATCATAGAAGACATTTAGAAATGTTATAAAACCTTTAATCTTAGGACAGTAGAAGCTGTGTTTAATAATGAAAGTAGAAGCATTTCCACAAGTACGAGAGTGAAACTCATAGTCTTGGGTGAATCTTATCAGAAATAGGGCTTCAGTTTGCAAGACAGCATAAAGATGGGACGATAGAAAAGGTCATGTGGTCTGATGAGTTCAGCTTAACTCTACTCCAGAGCGATAGGTACATCAGGGTAAGAAGGGAGGGGCATGAAGCCATGTACCCATCTTGCATATTAAATGTATTAAATCACCAGGCTATCCCACCAATGGATTTTTTTTTCTTTCCCTGATGGCACGGACATATTCCAGGACGCCAATGCCAAGATTCACTGGGCTGAGAATGTGAAAGGGCAGTTATGGGAGCATAAGCAATCATTTTCACACATGGACTAGCCACCACCGAATCCAGATCTTAACTCCAATGTATGTCTTTGGAATGTTCTGGAGAAGGCTTTATGGAATGCTTTGATTCTCCTCTCATTATTACTTGATCAAAAACATATGCAACTCTGGATGGAAGTAGATTTTGTGATGTTGCGCAAGCTTAACAAAACAATGCTATTGTCTTGGCAAATGCCCAATGTACTGGCATCAACCCAAAATTCCCATTTTTGGTGCATCTTTATCGACAGCATGCTGTAAATACAACCCACTCTACAACTCCTTTCATTACATGAGTTGACTGAAATGAGGGTTTCTGTCCCTCTTCTGCTGACCTGATTCTGTCCACAGGGCATTTTTAGTCATTTTCTGGCTTTTCTTTTCCACTATTGCACTTAATTAGCGTTCCTTTCCACTACGTTATCTAGTCAGATGGTTCTTTCTAAGTGGGTAGGCTTGTGCCTAAGGGTGGCATATATGGACATTCTGCAGGGGGAACATATGCTTATTTTGAAGCAGATATGTTACGCTCAGTGAAAAAAAAAATACTACTACTACAAAAAAAGACTGATGCCTGCTGCTCTTTAAGACCTACATGGTGTCTTGAGATGCTGCTGGTTCCTCTGGGCTTTTAGAGGGGGTGACAGCCATTCCGGGTGCAAAGAAAAAAAAAAAGGGATACAACGCCATCTGCTCCAGAGTATACCCCCAAAGGTGAGCAAAAGCTCCTAATTAACTCATTTATTTGCAAACACATTCTAATTTATTCCATCTAAAGGGTAAACCACAGCAACTCCACACCATATGCGCAGGATGGAGATGGAGACGGAGACAGAGACAGAGACAGAGACAGAGACAGAGACAGAGACAGAAAGAGAAAGAGAAAGAGAAAGAGAGAGAGAGAGAGAGAGAGAGAGAGAGAGAGAGCTTGCTCCTGAAATAAATAGATGTATGAATCAATCTGGCTGATTTATTTTGGCACTGGGGGTCTCTATAAAACTCTCCGAACAGCAAAGGCCAGAACTCTCCTCTACGGCACCAGAGTCTGGAGCATCAGTGAGCGACAGCAAGAATCCAATCCTGTCAACTGGCTGCAGCTACACTCTTGATCTCAACATTATATGTCCTCGGCCTTGTCGCGGTCTCGAGGTAAGAAAGATTCATGAACGAATCACAAGACCGGCAAAATTCAAGGTCTCTCACGACAGTCGAAGGTAAATGAACTTTGTTTTCCCCATAATGACTGAATATCAACAACCAGAGACAGTACAACACTGCTTTTGCTTTTCCAGTACCAATACTGAAACCTAATTATATTCTCTACAGTCATACTCCTGAGCCAAACTAATTTTCTCTCTTTACTCTTCCTGAGGAAACGACTGTCCTCCCGTCTGTTGAACGCTGTTGGAGGACTGACCATCAGGGCCTCCACCCCACCATCACCAGCCAGCTCTTCTGTTCATTTTTGTCAACTGCTTTAACCTCAGTTACATCACTGTACCATCCAGATGCACCCGCATTGAGATAGGATGGGACTGTTTCAGCTCACGCCCACTTTACATAAAGACTCAGTCAGAGACTGCCTCAGTCAGAGACTGCCTCAGTCATACACTGCCTCTACCTGTGCAGCTTCTAAAGCTTTGCTATCCAGATTTCAAACAGAAACTCCTTCCTTTGGTGTTTAGTTTATTAAACTGTAAATACTGTTTGACCAGAGGAGGATGGGTCTCCCCTTGTGAGTCTGGTTCCTCCCAAGGTTTCTTCCTCCAGTCTGAGGGAGGTGTTCTTGCCACTGCTGCCTCTGGCTTGCTCACTGGGGGACATATGTTGTAACTGTCGGTTTTTAAAACTCTGTAAAGCTGCTTTGAGACAACATCGCTGTTAAAAACGCTATATAAATAAACTTGACTAATTATACGACTCATTGTGCTAAATAGCCACTTGCCTCTTACTTCCAGTGTAGCACTTGATTTGATTCATGTTGTTTAAATAGGCACCTGATTTAAAGTGGACTTATTATGATCTTCCAGCATTTTCTGCTGACATCAGGCCAATACTGAAACCAGGTATTAGATCAGTACATCTCTATGAACGTGGGCATCTTTGTTATACATACATACAGACATACCTACACACCAATACAAAGCCTTGGCCTTAACTCAGACTTGACTTGTCTTGGTCTTGCCTCTAAATGGCCTTGACTTCAACACTAGGTTCTGCAAGAAAGACAGCCGCTGGTGCTGTTAGAACACCAGGAACCACCTACACCTGCAAGCAGGAGTCCAACTACCAGCGTACAGCAAGACAAGAGGGACTGGACTGTGAAAAACAATTTACAAGGTCATCCATCAAAGCAGGAGAGGGGGAGTGCATGTAAGTGCATGTAGACAAACAGATAGCCATGGGGAAAGGGAAACATATTTCATTCAATCTCATGTTGTACCGGAGCAGAGAATAATACAACTATCCGCATCTAAAACTAGGGCTGGCCGCTGCGAGTATGTGTCCCTAATGGTGACCCTAGAAAAGGCCTTTTGAGATGCTGCGCCACATGATCCAGGTGTGGCTCTCGGCCTAGAGTCGTATGACACACCTGGGGGACAGGGGAGAGGGAAGTGGGTAGGGAGGAGGTCACGCCAGGACAACGGACTCCATGGCCGTGTGGAATCCTTCAGAACAAAAGCTTTCCCGAGCTTTCTGAAGGCACCGCTGCTCCTGCTGCCTGCGGTGTCAGGTTGCCATGACAGGGGCTTTGACAGAAATGCCCAGAGGAAAGAAAGGAGGAGAAGGGAAGACAGGGAAAAGGGGGAGAGGGCAGGAGAAGAGGACAGAGACGGCTGGGTATGAAGGGCGGGTGAAGAAAAGAAAAGAAGAGAAGAGATGCAGATCTCTCCACACATGCTGCTGCACACACTGAGAAACCCACTGAATTATACATCCTGTACTTTCAGAATAGACGGTGAGTAAGCTCTCGAAAGTATCTTCTGGGGGCTGTTCAGATTATTTTTGTCACAGGATTTATTAGGTTTCTCACAGTGGAAGCTGCACCATGATTTGATTCCAAAGTAATCGCATGACTTTCCAAAAGTTTCTAACATACATTTTCCGTATTAACCCTGAAAAGTCACAGCTACTGTCAGCTAGTTTCCATGTTTTGTGTATTTCGATGGATATTCAAACAGAAAAGACTTAATGCTAAATAATATCAACTCACTGAGCTGATTTGAGTCATGATACTGGGTCCTCGATTTACTATTCTTACTATTCTTAGTTACTGGACTGAGGTGTTGATTGGTGCGGATCACTTGAAAACTTTGGTGTTTAACCAGCTGTAGTGACATTAAATGGCTTAATTACAAGAATTTCATTCTCCACCAAGCACATTCTCAGAATTTTGAATTGCAATATCAAAATTTCACTATGCACGTTACATTATCCAGAAAAACTCCCTGAGTACATATATTCATATGAAAATATAAAACCGACATAAAAAACCCCAAACAAAACAGCAATAAGGAGTCACTGAAAGTAGGAGATGTGCAATTACACTGGAATCATATTGGTATTAAGAGATATTTAATGATATGCTGGATACAAGCAGACGAGAGCCACCATGGTGAAACATTTCCGGAAACACAATCACATGGATATTGTGAGCAAGAAGAAGAACTCATTACTTGCTGAATCAGAGACTTGAGCACTGTTCACACCAGTGGGAAATTCCACATTTCACCCAACTCTACTGCTAATACTGCCCTCCTTTAAGATTACACAGTGAAGTTGTTTGTAAAATGTGAGTAGGTGAGCTGAGCTTTAAGAAAAAACTGTTTTGTCTTTCAGTGACGGCTGCTGAACCTCTTTTTTAACCCCTTCACTTTAATAGCCATGTGCCATCTTTTATCTTCTATATCATTGATAAAAATCGTCGATTTTTAGTTTTCTGCATCATTTGAATGCAGCAGCTGACATTCACATTATGGGAAAATTTTATGATGAATGGACCAATAGAAATCCTCCAAAATAGCTTGGAAACAATTCCGGTTCCACTGACTTAGAAGTAAAGACCTCTCCTGTGAAGTTGCCATTTTGGAGATACTTGGTTTTCTTTGGTCAGCGACAATATAATACTAGCTACATATATTCACTTCTATTTAGTTTCAAATCAACTTTCTGTGTAGCGCCTTTTACAACAATGCTGTTCCAAAGCAGCTTTACAGAAGTTTGAAAATCGATAGTTACAACATATATATCCCCCAGTGAGCAAGCCAGAGGCAAGAGCGGCAAAGAAAAACTCCCTCAGACTAGAGGAAGAAACCTTGGGAGGAACCAAGACTCACAAGGGGAGACCTCTGGTCAAACAGTATTTACAATTTAATAAGTTCACATTACGAAATCTGTATTTCTGCTGAAATCTTATCCAGGTGGATTAGTCCCAACTTATACTAAACTTGACAGATATTTACATATCGGCATCAAAGACACGTACATGAACAATATTGGACATCAACATCAGCCCACAACAGCTTAACTGGAGCATCTCTAATTAAAAACCTTTAAACTGTCCATGTTTTTATGGATGTGATGTAAAGAGAGAGGTTTATTCTGTTGTACGGAGATGATGAAGCCTTCATCTCACAATTTTTGCAACATTTCATTTATTCACTCGAATTTAATTGCTGGATGAAAACTCGGCTACTGGCGATTGCAAGCGCATGCCATCATTTTATATGAATTATTTATCATCTGCAGCTCATTCAGCAAAGAAATTCAGTCAAAACATTAAATCAATACCACATCTCACATGTTGTGTAAAGAAAGAATAATTTTGCCTCACATTTCCATGCTCTTATTTTTTTGGGACCCTGAAGCAAACGGGAAGCTTCTGAGATTTCTCAACCTGCCTATCCAGAATGGCAGTAGCTCGCTGTGGTGTATTTATGTGTTACACGGTGTTACAGCTATTTAATTACATTTAGATCATTAAGTGAGGGTACGTGTACAGTAAGGAGACAGAGGAGCGCGTGGAATCAGTTGCTGCTGAAGTCAGTCAGTGTCAGATCCAGCACACAATTAGCCAAACCCAGCGCAGCTTTCTGACTGAAGTTCTCATTAAAGTCCCGCAGAAGGGGCCGCGGAGTGGCGGAGAGGAGGAGAGGCTAAAAAATAAATGAGTGTGCCGATCAACACTTTCTCCACTTTGGAGCAGGACTAATTAAGGGAGAGAAAATGAAGGAGGTGAAGGAGGAAAAGAGCAATGGAGGAGATTTTATAAGAAAATGCTGAAGAATTCAGTGGTCGCCTGGCAACCTGTTCCAGTGTGTTATGGATCTGAATTGACTTTGTATACATGAGTGTGTGTGTGTGTGTGTGTGTGTGTGTGTCTAGGACTAATTCCATAAGTGTGTGTGAAAAGATAGAGAGACAACGGCAAAGCCAGGGGTGCTGAACAGAAAGAGTCAGAGAGAGAGGGAGAAAGAGGGAGAGAGGGAGTGGAAGAGAGAGAGGGAGAGGAAGAGAGAGAGGGAGAGGAAGAGAGAGAGGGAGGGTGAGAGAGAAAGTGAGAGAAAGGCAGAGAAAAAGAGAGCGTAAGAAAATGAACAAGAAAAAGCAACAGACAGAACAACAAAATGAAAAAAAGAAAAAAGGAAGCATGAGAGAAACATGAGAGAGAAATAGAATGAGAAGGAAAAAGAGTGCTCAAAAAAGAGAAAGAGAGAGAAATCAAGGAAGACAAAGAAAAAGCAATCAAGGAAGAAAGAAACAGAGAAAACAAAAAGCATGTGAGAAAAAGAAGCTGGAAAGAAAGAAAAAAATAAGAGAAAAGTGAGAGAAAGAAAAGAAGTAGTGGGAGAAACTGAGAGGGAAAGAGAAATAGAAGCTAGAAAGAGCAAGGAAGAAAGAAAGAGAGCAAGCAAGCAAACAGAAAAGCGAAGAAAAGGAAAGACAAAAAAGAAAGAAAAGTGACAAAAAATAGAAAAAAAGAGCAAACAAGAGCAGAAGATTAAAAAAAAAACAGAGAGGGTGACAAAGAGAACTAGAGAGAAGACGGAGGAGAATGGCGGAGGAAATTAGAGATAGAGCGAGACAGTGGACAGAAGACAGACACCCTCAGTGTGAAATATCTATGAGCTCTCTGTTGTTTCGGACTCTGGTGACCTGCTGTGTTTATGTTGGCTTTGCAAAACAATCTCAGAACAATCGAACCCCCCCAGCTTCCATTCAGCACCATAATAACGGAGCCATTACAGAGAAGTAACTGGTCCAGAGCCAGCTGGAGACAGAGCACCACGGCTACACCAATTTTAGGTCATCTCTCCCAAACGCTCACACTGCTAAAAGGTACGAAACACGCAAGTGCAACAGATCCGCCGTCCAGCGGCTGAAAAGCTCATACACTTCCAAACAGAGCACCTTTACCTCCAACTTTACAAACAGCAAAAACACAGTCGAACACGGCTTTGGCTTTAAAAACAGTTTGTTTAAAAAGGAAGGTATGACACACTGAGCTGGTACTTTTCCCTGCACCACACACACACACACACACACACACACACACACACACACACACACACACACACACACACACAGAGACTTGACTCTTTGCTCTTCAGCATGTGTGGGCAGGAGCGGACAGATAGAAGAATGTGCACTGGCCACCAAGCCAATGAATCTTGTGGCCAAAATTAAGAATTTGTGGAAACACATTTCAGGCCAATACATGCCGTTAAAATAAACAAGCACGCTTTAGTACCAAAACCCGGTCGGGGTTCTTTTTAATCCCCCACGTCCACTCCTTTTAATTTTCCTTCACGTTACCAGTTAAACCAGGGCTCGTGTTGAAACAGTGCTCGAGCTGAAAGCAGCAGCTAGGCTTCTGAACACTGTTTTTTTTTTTTTTTTTTTTTACATACATTAAATATACTGTATACAGTGAAGAAAAGGTTAACGGTGGCTATTGTTTTGAGACGTCCCTTCACTGTTAATAACAAAGCAAATCTGAAATATTTTTATTCTGCAAAATATATAAAATAGCTGAAATTTTCCCACAATGTAAACATCAGCTGCTGCATTCAAATGATAGAGAAAAGTCAAATAGAGATACAGAGACAATATATATATATTAACTTATTAAATTGTAAAATACTGTATGACCAGAGGAGGATGGGTCTCCTCTTGTGAGTCTTGGTTTCTCCCAAGATTTCTTCCTCCAGTCTGAGAGAGTTGTATAATATATAGACAGAGCGATCAATACACCAGCCCCACAGTGCAAGAGCCTAATGCTTCTTATTCAGAAGGCTTTACTTTGAATTTTCTGCTCCACCTTAAACGGAGCACCTGGTACACTCTGAAATCTGTACAGGTGCCTGAATGTAAATGCTGTACTGGCTAACGATAGTGTCGTCTGCACTGTTTGTATGTCCTCTCTTCTGCACAAAGCACACTCACACCTGATGAAGAATTTTTGGATCTGAAAAGAATGATGGTAGTTTGTAGACTCTGTAAGTAAGATTTATTTATATACACTTTTCATAGACAAAAGTCACAAAGTGCTTTACAAAAATAGTTCATAAAATACACTCTAAAATAGACAAACAACACATTATAAGACCATAAAGTCCAAGACAGTGAACCAGATGCATTATCCAAACGCCTGCTTAAAAAGATACGTCTTTAATTGTTTTTTAAAAGACTCCACTGAATCAGCAACTCTTAAAAAAATTGGTAATGTATTTCACAATTTAGGAGCAATAACCTCAAATACTCAATCCCCACGAGTCTTCAATCGGGAACAAACAGCAAATTCACGTTACTTGACCTCGGAGAACGCGCTGGTTTATACGGGTGAAGATTTTGTAAGAAAGTAGTTGTTAAAGATCACTCCACAACTAACCTGTTCCATCATCAAGCCACCACACAGAGTATGAGGAGTATGAAGAGCTTCAGGAGCGCACTGTCCAAGCTAGACCTAGATCAGCTAAGGAGTCCAGCAAAACACACACTCCGCAAACTTCAGAGGCGTCATTCACTAAAACTATGCCTTCACCCGATGACGCAGAGATTGGCTCCAGCCCCCCCGTGACCCTGACTAGCGGGATAGAGCAGATGATGGATGGATGGATGGATGGATGGATGGATGGATGGATGGATGGATGGATGGATGGATGGATGGATGGATGGATGGATGGATGGATGGATGGATGGATGGATGGATGGATGGATGGATGGATGGATGGATGGATGGATGGATGGATGGATGGATGGATCTTTTAAGTGCAAGTTCTCATAAAATGTAAGACTTTTACAAACACATTTTTAAATAACGCAAAATATCATTTATTATTATTATCAACAAAATTACAGAACATATCCAGACACTATTATTAGTCAATATCGCACAACCCTAATGTTTAATTTAAACATTTTATTTAAGTGTTACAATTGCTTTGTGATAAGGTATCTCAAAAACACAGTACTGATTTTGTGGTGAACAGTAGTACTGTAGTCTATTTTCAGCTATTAAACAAGCAGCGTAGGGGCTGCTTAGCAACCCTATGCTTACTGTGGTGATTGCAATATTGTAAGTTTTTCTAAAATTAGACCCACAAAAGCTGCATTCACACATCATGACTTTTCTTTTAAGTCTAACAGAGAAAAGTTCAGAGTAAAAGAATCCTTTCCTCTCAGAGCAGCTTCGCTAAGTGTCAACACACCATGAGGGACGCAGAGAGCAGCTCTTAGTGCTTTGTGTCAATTATACTACAGCCACAACAACAGGCCCCCTTCAGGACGCAGACAGTCTCACACACACACACACATACACACCTACACATGCACTGAAAGCTCAATTCTTTCTTTTCCAGACTGATAATGGAAGACTTACTTTACCCTTTGATCCCTTTCAGTGACAGCAAACCTGTCAGTCTCTATTGAAGCACTCAGATCTCCTTGTGAAAGCCAACATCTTCTCCAAGTCACAATCTCTCCGCAGATTAATGCGCTCCAATATGTGCTGTAATGCTACAGAAGGACGAGGCCGTGTCCGTTTCTATGCGAGGAAAGCAACTATTGCGTTTCATTTTCATAGACGAAACAAAGAGCATAGAAAAAAAAAAGAATTCTGCAACAATGCTGTGAAATCTTACGCGGCTTGCAGCTGTGGCCCTGTTACAGTAATTACATATAAGGAAATGAAGTGCTCATCCGGCTCTTTGTCAGTTATCAGCCCAAACTCTCTCTACTCGCTGGAGCTTTGAAGATTAAAAAAAAAAAAAAAGCTGAAAAACATCAACAAAGCTGCTAATGATGAGAAGGTTGGGTGGGGGTGTGCGTGTTAGGGGGGCGTGGGATTGTAGATTAGATTCCCTGAAACTTCGTCTGTAAACATGGCAGATGAGGTTTGCTTTTGTGGCACAGAGCACCGGCAGCAGACGCTGCGAGCTGTGGAGCCCCTCCACAGCATTAAACCCCTTATTTCATACACGTGACCCCCCCCAACCCCCAAAAAGAGAGTAATAATAAAAACAAAAATCCTGTTTACAGACCCACGTGAACAGGAAGGAGGGGGTGAAGGTTGAGGGGACTCCATCAAATCATTTAAACAAAACAACACTGACTGTCAATACTTGCCAGCCTTCTGAATAAATGAACGGAGCTAGGCTAACAGCCCTGACAGTAGTGGTGGGGTCTTACCCCCAGCTGTAAGTTCAAAGAGACTCAATAAAACATTTATGGCTGAGAGAAGACACCCCCCCCCTCTCCCCACTTTATATGACCTTGGGTTAAATGCGTTTAATTAGAGTGCAGGATCCTGCCTTCTCCTCCCCCTCCCCTCAGCTAACGAAGCCTCGCGGACATCCATCCTTCACACGCTGCTGTCGCTTGCTACTCTTTTCAAACAGCCTCACTTCCAGTCTCTCTTTTTACAGGAGCCAGGCTCGTAACACACACACACCAGCATTAAAGAAACAGTTTGGCTGAGAAATGTATTTATATAGTTTTCCTTTTACTCTGAAAGTAGGGGATGCTCATATCCCATCAGCATGGTTTCTGCAATCTAGGAGGCATAAATCATTACTTTACTTTACATTACTTAAATTACTTTAAGGAGTTAAAGAACCTTAAGGTAACAGAGATGCATTGATAGTGAAGTTAATTTACAACCTGATTGACTGATTGCAGCTATTTTGGCCATTTCTTTTTAAAAGAGGACCAACAACACTCATTTTCAATCTGTTCATAGTTTTATTTTTTGGGTCTACTAGATTAAATTGCCCAATGTTTCACTGTTCATCACAGACACCCTCTGTCTGAAAGGCTCTTGTTGAGCTCCTGTGTCTTTTAGCCCTACCTCTGAAAGAGATCAATGTACTTTGACTGGCCAGCTCACTCACTCTGTTCTGATTGTCCTGACAGACCCCACTCTCCCAAGCAGCTGAAAAGCTGCTATAACTGCAGAACTGAACAAACTCTTGCCAGCCTCCTGTAGTCGCTGCGCATTGTGTGAGGGCATGTCAAGCTTGTCGGTAGGCGGGGAATGTAAATTGTGCTACGAGATGATGTGACAAGGTAAAGAGCTGGAATTGCAACAAGGCATTTCATGCAGCCAAGAAAAGTGGATTCTCTCGGAGGGTTTCTCCTTCTGCCATATAGTTCAAGCTTTAAACTTACACCATTTACATGCACAAAAAGCTACAACACAACACACTAAAGGAACGGAGGGAAAAACACTAAACAGAAAAACATAATAGGTTCCCAAAGGTAGCTCAAAGCTCTCATGGTGTTAACTAATTGACCACTAGCACATTTTCAGTACTTTCTATTAAACCAATTTGAAAATTTCTTTACTTGCTAATTAAATTATAAAACAGTTACCTATTCAAAACATAAATAAAGTAGGTTATGTAGCAGATACACAGTTACACTATGGCATTTTGGTACAGCAGCAGCATTTAAATACAGTGACCATACCTAGCCAGCATTATGCCATTAAACTGCAACTCAGGAAAACACAAAACAACAATAATAAAAAGACTGCTGATCACATTAGGAGAGAACCATCTGCATTTATTAGTATCAGTTAGTGCTGGAAACCACATAGGTGAGTATATTTGAGCTGACTTGGGAATTTAATGTAGTTTAATGTACAGCAGGTGTGCATTGGCTTAGACTTTGTGAAGCAAAAGACAAAAACAAAAAAAAAACCTGTACAAACTTAACATTTCCCCAAACTTTCCCAGGACTAGCGCAGCTGAGAAGAGCCTAAGGGGGTGACTTTCGGTGCCTTTAGCTTTTTCCACTCTGAACACAAGAGCAGCCACTGGGGAACCGGAGTGAAGGAGCCAAACAAAAGGACTGTGAGAGGGCTGAATGGCTGTATGCCCACCAAATGGCACATCTGTGTTATGTGCTGTAGCATCAAAGAGCTCCACTCCCACCTGCGAGTGTCAACGCGGGTGGGGAAAGCTCAGAGCGACGCCAATCTGCATGTCAGACAACTGCAGGAAAACAAAACAGAAACGCTGTAAAGTGACTCTTCCATCTTCGAGCCAATTTCACTAAAATGCCAGTTCCAAACGTATAATTCCAGCGTCTCGGAGATGACAAAAGCAGGATGGGCTAGTCGGACGTGCGTCTTGTCCACTGGAGCTTAGGGCAAACCCTCGAGAGAGTCCCCAGTCGATTTTAAAGCAATAGGAACAATACAATGATGCGATGCTGATCTAAATTTGAGAAATACTGTAAAGGTCAACACAGATGGCAGAGGAAAAGTAAGCTGTGATGGAAAACATACAGCGGGCTGAGAAGCGCATGCTGGAGGGACCAGAAATTGAAGGCACAGCAGACCTTGGACCCAAACACCGACCTTTTCCGATTTAGTGCGGCTGCATATGTGGCTGTGGATTTGACTATTTATTCACACATCTAAAGCAGTACTTTCAGAGGGATGTTTGTGGGAAAGCTTCATCCTGTCTCTGCAACAACAAAGCCTTGGTTCGTGGTGTGAAGCTGTGAAGGATTGCCTCTGTGGTCGTCAGCGCTATGCTGTGCTGCTCTTGTTGACACCTCTGGTGTCACGGTACGGTCATCAAGCAAGGAAGAAGGACACCGGAGAGCACATCAGGCTTCAAAGCTAGACGGAATCAAGAATGGGTGGAAATGATGCAACCTTTTCAACTTGCACAGATTTTTTTTGAAGCAAACAGGAATATGTAAAGAATGATGCCTATAAATCAAATTTCAGCAGCTCTTTTACAGTTTGTGTTGTGAAATGGGTGTAACCAGAAAACCAGCAGATTTGTAGCAGTGGTTTGACTGGTGTGTGCAGCTGCGCTTAGCTGAGGAGCTAACATAGCAGTTTGCACCTAGTGGGTTAACAGGGTTGTGTTTAGAATAAATAATGAGCAAAAAGAATCATAGCCCAATCATAGGTCAACACAGACAAACTAGTAGCACTATTGGTAGGTGATACACATTTGCATGTCAACGTTCACCAAAGTTCAGCAAAGTTCATTAAAAGTAACGTCATTTCACACGTGAAAATTATCTGACAATGCTGTAGAGTGACTAGCCTCTCCACTCTGACTAACACACTTTTAGGGATGTGCATTCAAACCTTTATATTTGAGTTCCTGAATCTAGTTAACTGTCAGGAAGGAAAAAGAGGAATACAACAAAATGTTCTGTTACTCAAAAATAGCTAAAGGAAACTGGTAGGTTTTCATGCTGGATGAGTCACTCGGAAGAGCAAATGAGCTGAAACTGCAGCTAACCTGGATACTGATGGGCGCTACATCTTTGGTGGATGTGCCAACATGTTAGTTTGTCAGAGAAATATATATTTCAGGATAAAAGCAGTGTTGTCTCTGCTACACCAAATCTCAAGCTACAACTCTGTTGGGCAGCTTTATATCAATTAGAAAACAACTTTTGGATTATTTTGATACAAATGACATGTGAATTAGCATTAACTGCTGAATCTAACTTGTAAAAGACATGGAGGGCAAGATGTATGACTGTAAAATATGTTGTGTACATTAAAATAAGGTCATTTTTTTTGCTCATAACAGGTTTGAGGGCAAATTGTAATATATATATATATATATATATATATATATATATATATATATATATATATATATATATATATATATATATATATATAAAACCATTAAGACACACAATGAAAAATGAATGCCTGGATGGATAGCAGAGTACCTGAGTACCGGTGCTTATCTCTACATGCTACATTCCAGTGATTATAGACTTTGGTCTTGAGGAGCCAGACTCCATCAAATTCATTCATGATGCAACTCATCAGTAAGATTAAGTAGTTAGATTTAGATTTCAGTTAGATGTAGCTCCTCTACAACAGAGAATCTACGTTGGACCTTGGCCCTATAGCATGAGAATGTATGATCCCTTGGGTTTAGCATCCACACTGTACATAAAACTAAGATAACAATGCAATCAAACATTCAACAAGACTGTTTGTAACAATACATTTCTGTATATGGGCCACCCATTCTCCTTCAGGGGTATTACAGACCCTGATCCAAACACAAGTATTCAGATGCTGCTGTAGGCACTGATTAACTGGGTCAGTTGTATTAGATTAGGTTTGCAGTGAACATCTGGTTTGGAGATACCTGCTTTACAGCTAGACCTACTGTAGTTAGGCGGAGATCATGCTGTTGGCAGATTCTCAGGCCGGGCGAGACAGGAGTCATATGTTTTTACCGGGTCAGTGAATAAACAGCCGTGTGTTTTAAAAAGCGACCCAGTTCTTTCCCCTTATGCCCATTTCGCATGCCTTTACGCCTGTGTGCTTAGCCTGCTGGCCGTCCCATGTGGGCGATTTTGCGCAAGCGTGTGCAACCCCGGGTGAGTAAGAACACGGTTACCTTCGTGTACGCACATGTGCGCACACCTAAGACGGAGTGTAAACCTTCTACGCTTGTCTAAACTCTGCGGTCTGGAAGTGAACAAAGGCTCCAGTCAGACTTCCCAGACGCACTTTCATCATTTTGCTGATTCACCAGGCTATGTGTTTCGACAATAACAATAACCTTTCGTTGTCATTGTAAACAAGGAGTTGTTATGTACTTGGCAAGCGTCAGATCTGGACTAAAACAGCGATGGAACGGTCTTCGAAATGAGCAATTTATAGAAGTCTGTATCCGTCTGTGCACGCGTTTATAAGATTTTATGCACAGGGATACAGAAGTTTACCATCAATATTCAAGCCTCCACCAAGAAGCAAGCGTTATGGGAATACACATGAAACATAACCTAATTTTGGGCATATGTCTGCAAGACAGTTTTAGCACCATCGCTTCCAAAAACAAGAAAGAATGAAAGATACCGGGGAGGGAGGAGGGAGGAAGTTACTAAGACAGTGCACAGACAGTTGTCTGGACACCTGGGGACAATCAGTAGTGTTGAGCAAAGAAGAAAGGGAATAAAGAGGACCAAAATGGCCTCGCATCCCATCCCTTCTTTCAGCAGCACTTTTTAAACATGCATGAGACTTGAATCCCAGTATGGAGTGTTTTTATTCACTCCTCACTTCACTCGCCGCTCTTCCTTTGGGGAATATCCTGCAAGATGATCCCCATTTAGAAGGAGTTCCGATTCATTTAAATACTGAGGATAACAGCGAATCTCAAGTTTGCCCACCTCCCTAAATAGAGACTGCTGAGGATCATAATTCTTATTTTGAAGATACAAAGCAATCCCAAGTTCCACCTTGGGATGGTCACACTTAAATCGCAAAGGACACAATACACTATATGAACAAAAGTATTGGGACACCTACACATCACACACATGCAGGACCTTTTATGATGTCCCATTCTAAATTCATTGGCATTAATATGAAGTTGGTCCCCCCTCTTCTTTGCAGCTATAACAGCTTTCACTCCTCTGGGCAGACTACAAGATTTTGGAGTGTCTGTGGGAATTTCTGAGGTCAATTGTGAGGTCAGACACCGATGTTGGACAAGAGAGAGTGGCTCGCAAACTCTATTCTAGTCCATCCCAAAGGTGTTTGATGGGGTTGAGGTCAGAGCTCTGTGGAGGGCCAGTCAAGTTATTCCACACCAAACAGGGCTTTCCCCAAACTGTTCCTACAAAGTTGGAAGCATACAATTGTCCATAACGTCGTCTTCACTGGAACTAAAGGTCCTAAAAAAAAAACACATAGCATTATCCCTCCTCTACCAAACTTTACAGTCAGCACAATGCAGTCAGGTAACGTTCTTGTGGCATTCAGGTTGTCAGATAGAGAAGCATGACTTATCACTCCACAGAACACGTTTCCACTCAAGAGTCCAGTGGCAGCACTCTTTCAATCCAACGCTTGGCATGGTACTTGGTGATGTAAGGCCCGCCTGCAGCTGCTCGGCCATGCCATGAAGCTCCTGGCACCCAGTTTTTGTGCTGATGTAAAGCCAAAGGAGGTTTGGAGCTCTGCAGTTACTGAGTCAGCAGAGTGTTGGCGACTTTTATGGACTATGCATCTCAGCACTCAGTGACCCTGCTCTGTAACTTAATGTGATCAAGAAGGAAGAAATTTCACGAACTGATCTTATAAAACCTGTGGCAATGGGACTGAATGAAACACCTGAATTCAATGATAAGTGTGTACCAATACTTTTGTCTGTATAGTGTATGTGCTGTGTAATGAATAACAAGGTATGCTGCTTGTTAACTTTGACTTTAAAAATAGTTGCTCAAAGTTGCAGCCGACATACAAAGTAGCATTGTTTTCACAAGGTCCCAGTACAATGTCCCATTGTGATCTCATGATTTCTTTCATGTTTGTACAGCTGTTTAAGTGCGACATTGGTCTGAGCACCTTCACGGCTCTCTGTAAAGGTTGCAAGGCTGTCCTTCAATACTCCCTGTACTAGCTACAGGGAATTAGCCTAAACAAGGACACAAAATGTCACTGATGCAAAAGCACCAGCGCATAGCGTGCATCCTTGTAAATGTCAGATGATATTTATTGCACTTTCTTAGAACAACAAAAAAAAGTGATATAAAGTTAAAAAAGTAAATAAAAAGAA
The DNA here is from genome assembly GCA_021613375.1 of Megaleporinus macrocephalus. Lineage (NCBI taxonomy): Eukaryota > Metazoa > Chordata > Actinopteri > Characiformes > Anostomidae > Megaleporinus > Megaleporinus macrocephalus. The sequence goes on from CM038703.1 coordinate 16,768,277, forward strand.
TGATTAACATTCTCTACAGCACAGCTAAAGAAAGGACAAGTCTCTCTTGTCTTTGTGACGTATGATTCAGTGAGCTTTGGACATGAAGCCATTCAGACAGCAGCATGGTCAGACAATAACATGGACACCAGCGATGCTTCTTTGTCTGATACACATGTACCACTGCATACACCAACATGCCACCACTGCATTAGGGTTAAGAAAGATCCACCACCCAAGTAATACTGCCACTGTGGTGGTCCTGACCTTTAAAGAACAGACTTAACGGGGAATAACAAAGGATGCAGAGAACGATAGAAGATAACAGTAGGTGTACGTAAAAGTGGCTGCTAAACATGGCATACCACACGTTCTAATGCAACAGTCCATTTCATCATCACCTCCTCCCCTTCTGCTATTTCAATACATTGTTAAAATAAATTGTAGCAAAGTTACAACACCACATCCTTCAGTACGCATGAGGAGAAGCTTCAGAAGAATTTCGAGGTTTCAACAATAAGTCCAAGCAAAGGACCAAGCAAAGTTCTGTAAATCACCTCCTATAAAGCAGGTCCAGACCTGGGAACAAAAGCAGCCCACCACAACCACAGTGACCCCAATACATTTGTTATTTTGCTGAGCAACTATGTCCAGCCTGGAGGGAGCACAGCATTACTGGCACAGTGTCACCGGCACTGCCTGGGGTCGGAAAGGATAGGTTGAGTGCCTGGATCAATAATAAAACCAAGACCACCCGAGTAAGTCGTGTTATTAAAAGTCTCCTGCCACTAGCCTACCAGCCCAACATAGAAATGATGACTAATAAAAAAAACACGGCTGCCCAAAAAAAAAAAAAAAAAAAAAAAAAAGTACCTACAAACTATGTCTCTTAAATAGTTATATTCAGAACTGTACATGTATTATCTTACATACATAGCCCCCCGCACTCCTTCTTATTGTAAAGCATGAGAAAAAGTAATAGAAAGAAAGAAAGCTATTATTTTGTCACAAACCTGTTAGGACTCTGTCCTCAGATCAGGCTTGTCATGCTACTGCATGCTACTGTAGCATCATACATTGAACCGCAACTCAACAAAGCATTTTCCACTTTAATAGAAGCCCCCTATTCATGACAGGTTAGGGAGCAAAATGGAACAGAAATAATTAGCAATAATGTGTGATAAAAAACACTAAATGGACAAGCGGGTCTAGATAATGGCTGAGAAATGCCACAGCCTTTGTTAGAAGAAACAGACTTCACCAATCTGAGGGAGCAGACAGGAGAAATGGTTAGACTGCGGCAGATAAACACAAACAGACTTAGTAAATGTCACAGTGCCAAAAGAGCAGGGTGTGCAATAGCTTCATCTTGCTCAGTGGCCTGTAACAACAGCATCGGTCATGCTGATTGGAGTGGAGACAAGAAAGAGAGGTGGTGATTGGACAGAAGGAGGGCTCCAACTCTTGCAGCTGGAAGGTTTGAGGAATTGACAGCAGCAGGCCAGGACTTTATGGAACACGGATGCTCCGAGGGTCAGGGAGTGCATGCCGCTAATATTTAATCAATCCGACAGCTCTCGCTCTGGCAGCCACTGCCCCTTTGAAAAGCCGTGCCTTTCTTCCGAAGAAGCTAGTTTAAGGGAATTCCTTCAACTGAGACGAACCTCCTGCTGAGACAAAGGTCTCTGCCGGGGTCTGTGGTCAAGGCAACATAGAGATTAAATGAAGAGTAATGGAACAATTGAGCACACAAGCATGGGAAGGAGAGATTGTACTCGCAACCAGGGGTGACAGATTTTCTTCAAAAAAGCAACAGAAGCTTGCATTCAGCAGCAAAATGAATGCCTACCGAAGGCTGACATACAGAGATGGAGCCGCTGGCAAAAATTAAAACAATGCATCGCTGCAGCAATGCGAGAAATATCCATATAGAACTTAAAAGGGGAACTCCACTGATTTCCTTAAATTCTACATAATTAAAAAATTGAGATGTAAACTAAGCCATTAAGAGCGGTTTGATCAGTGGTGGTGAAAGAACCCAGACGTCTAAGGAGTTGAATACCTCTGAAAGCTCCCTCATAGAACGTTATTACATACAATGGTTGGATACACTCTGCCTGAGGTCTGACAGATTTATTGTAGTTTTGTGATAAGGTTTTGGCCTAAAACTTGTTTAAATCCAGTCATTCTAATCGATTTACAGCAGAAGAGCACATCTGTCCCAAACGTGTTACTATTGTATCATCATCAAAATTAAATACAAACAGTGTAGGTTCAATGGTTCTAAATAGTAGCTAAAATTGTTATGTTTGTGTCATAGACATTAAGACCCCTGGTTCCTATAGACACCGCTGTAAAGAAAGACTCCGCAAGTGTCTCTATAATTAACCACTAAAAGAATTTGAAAAAATTGCTGGATCTAAGAATCTAAGAATCGAAGTTTCATGTTTCATTATTACTATTCAGAGCTCATACATGAAATCAATAAAAAAATAAATTTTAGCAAAGTTACAACAACATATCCTTGAGTACACATGAGGAGAAGCTTCAGAAGAATTTTGAGGTTTCAAAAGTAAGTTCAACCAAAGGACCAAGCAAAGTTCTGTAAATCACCTCCTATAAAGCAGGTCCAGACCTGGGAACTAAAATCAGCTGAGAAACCAGCCTGGGGGGGAGCATAGGCATCACCGGCACCGCATCACCGGCACAGCATCACATAAAATTGTTATGTTTGTGTCATAGACATTAAGACCCCTGGTTCCTATAGGCACCGCTGTAAAGAAAGACACAAGTGTCTCTATAATTAACCACTAAAAGAATTTAAAAATTGCTGGATCTAAGAATCTAAGAATGCCACTTATCTGCTTAAGCAGGCGAGTTTCACGTAAAGTAATTATTACTATTCAGAGATCATACATGAATCAAAAAAGTACAACTAGCAGGGGCTATCTGGGTGACTGATGTTGACTGACGATCAAGAAAATCTGAACACTAAGACAGAAAAACACTGGAAAATCCAACCTGGTGCTAAAGTCTATTTTGCCGACTTCCATCCAAGAGGGGGGAAAAAACAGCAAACCAAACCAATCCCGGCCGGTGCGAGGAACAGTCTCACCCTACTTAGGTCTGACTGAAGCAATAACGGTCCAATTCAAACAGAGAACCGGCGCTGAAAAGCCTATGGGACGCACACTGACAGCCTAATGATGACTTCACTTGGCTGTCGCGCTCGTCCAACTTGCTGACACCACAAGAGAAGGCCGGATTAAGTTACATCGGGGATATCGACAAGCGGCGCGCGCGTCAAACCCTCGCGCTTCATTTGCTGGAGGAAAAATAAACGAGGCTCTGGAACCTGCCACGTTGAACGGCGCGTGTGCATGTGAGCGCCGCATATCAAAAGATCTGCGGCGCTTTGGAAAGAAACTGACAGCTCGCTTGTTGCGAAGGTGCACGAGCCGCAAAACGGAAAGATCAATTACACGTACGAGGCTAGCGCCGCATTCTTCCGCTCGGCGTTTCAAAGGAGAAAAGGATTCCTGAGCGCGCACGTTTCCCCATGATTAAGTGAAGGAGAGGTAGCCTTTTCATGGCGAATGTAAGAGATCAGAGTGGCAGAGCGCTCTGTGATAGTACACCCAGCTCCCGGAGCAGGTACATGGGCGAGGGATGCTAACAACATTGAGTCAGGGCCGCAGGAAGTGTGACATGTTCGCCTCTTTGCTTGAATGATGAGTTCTAAGAGCTCATGGTAATAGCCTGTCTCGCGGATCCCGGAGACCATAAATCTTCCCAAAGAAAAATGAGAAAGCAATCAGGTGGGGAGAGGTCTGTGAAAGTGTGTGTGTGTGTGTGTGTGTGTGTGTGTGTGTCCACATTTCAGCAAGTCTTCCCTCCCACCACTTAATATGATTAAAGACTCACACGCCGTAAAAGGCAGTCTTGCACACACGTAACCAAATCAAACCATTACAGATACGGGCCTGGGAGGGGACTTTTATTTACTCTAGAGCTTTTGGCCGAAGTTGGGGAGAGCTGCCGAGGCTGGAGCGGAGAAACGGCCCAGTCACAACAAATCATAGCCCTTGAGGCCGTTGGGTGAAGAGGCTGCAGAAGCAAGCACTGGCCTTTCTGTTCCTATCGCTGCTCTCATTTATGGCTGGGTGACTAATGAGCACTCTCGAGTCCCTGCATGTGCACAGAGCAGAAACCAGTCGTCGCTGGCAGACCGCTTGAGGCCATGCCTGCTTTTCCGGCATCCCTCCGTTTGCCACCCACCTTCACAACTAAATGCATCAGCGGGAAGATTTTGTGACTTGGGTCATACGACGCAATCCAGGATACCATTCTGTGGTGAAGTGCTCTCCACTGACTCTCAGGGCAATTATCTCCACTTTTAATCACTTGAAGTGCCTCTTTTCCTCAGACTGGAAGGGATGCGTTTCTACCTGCCTATTTCAATCGTATTCCATTGAAAAGAGCAAAAGATGAAGGGGGGAAAGATAGAGTGCAATATCAGAGTTCCTAGACAGGTCAGACTACCTCGCTGCATATTTATTAAAGGCTAACGTGGCTTTCATAGAGGCTAAATGTTTGCTTGAAATGCTTTATATCATCACCAGTTGCCCAACTGGTCTTTAAACCCATCAAGTTAACAAATTAAACTTCACCAACTAAGCCATTTGTACTCCATCTGACTGGATTTGATTGGTGATCACGTGGTGGAAGAATAACTTAATCTTATTGTAAATTCTTGTCAAGTCTTGGTCTCAACACAATTCAATCTCAGGGCAAGGTTAAGGATCGGGAACTGATCTTTCCATGACGGCTTAACTGGTAGTATTTAAATTCTGGAAATTCTGGAAAGTCCATAAGACTGTTTTCACAATTAATACCATAGATCAAGTGTCAACTGCTTGGCTTGTAACTACTTCACTTCAGATGGTGATTCTTAAGATGTTTTAGAGAAGAACCTTACATTCATGCAAAGTTTGACTATGCAAAATTTGACCAAGACTACAATTTAAATATAATGAACACAATTTTCAGCCAATATTTGATATTTTAACCCATTGCAAGACCTGACATTTTACCACATAACACAGAGCTTGGGAACTGCCTCTAGATAATCAGAAGCCAAACATTCATGTTTTGTGACATCACAACCATGACTTACTGGCAGCCTGGCCCAATACATTTAGGGGGCAAGCCATAAAAAGGATATTCAGGTCAATGTGGCCACAATTTATAGAAAACAATCTCCAATTAAATCATAGTCACGATTCAAGTCAGTAGAATCACAATTAGACTTTCTCCCCAAATTGTTTAGCTCTATCTCTAACAGCCCAGCCTACAACACTGTGTCTAAGTGAGCCGCATGTTCCTTTAATAATATTCAATTTGTGGGTTGTGGCATCACATATCAAGCACAGGTAGGTTATTCATGTAAAAGTTTAATTTGTTGTATTAAAAGAGAAATAATGACTTTGAGTGATAGACTTTGTTTATAAATGATGCTGGATTTGATGGATTTTGCTGACACACTAAAAGCCACTCATTCTGAGCTCTGTTTTTAAAAGGCATTGTTGCTCAAAGGCTAAATTATGTTATAACTTCTATGAAACTAAAATGCGAGTGAAATACATGCCCTATTTTTTTTACAGTCAAATTAACCATTATTTCTTTTTTTGTAATACAAATAACATTATTTACTCTTTAACACGCATGTAATAAAGCATAAAATAGCCATTTATACAGCAAGTGCTCATATCTGGCTCCAAACTGCAACACAGATCCGTCACACTTAAGATACTATACTGACTGATTGCGTGTTCAGAGCAAAAGTCTTGCGAGATCCGTAAGAAGCATCAGAGCAGGATACTGAAGCGTGGGTCTATATACGGTTCCTTAAGGGGTTGAAGCACCACACAAATCGTCAAACAGCCCGTCAGTCCACATAGCAGCGACAAACCAGAAGACAGAAATAAACATCACGGAGCAGGTAGGCACACAGACAGGAGAGCGACAGGGACACAGACAGAGAGGGAAGCAGCGAGCGGATCAACTGAAAAAGGTACTGGGATGAGAGCAGAGGAGACAGACCATAAAAAAATAAAAACAGGGAAAGGCAGAAAGAAAAACAAGCTAGCACAGAGGACTGGTGGGGGAGGGATGAGGGGCAGCACAGGGGGCCAAGGGTGGATCTTTTTCCATCTATTCAGCTGACCTGCATGGATTTAATGAATACATCCAGCAACCACAGTGAACACACTCCGCAGCCCAGTGCGTTGGAGGAGGAGGAGTTTTACCTGCTGCGATCATTTTCTGCTCCATAAGCGAGCCTACATGCATGGACTGTAAGTGTAATGGGGGTCTATACTGTATGAAGAAACAGATGTGAATATTAAACCTCATCACAACACGTGGTAGTGATGAACTGTAACATAATCCTGCTGCTTACTGAGACACACACACACACACACACACACACACACACACACACACACACACACACAATCTGGGATTTTCCCATTAAATCTCACAAAAGGCACGATTTCCACACCCGCTTTCATATTCCATCGATCTAAACCCTCCATAAAAGGAACAAAAACAATAAAAAGCTTTAATAATTCTTTTAATTATTAAGCGGGTAAGATTTAAAAGTCTCCGCTCTAGAAACGGTGCATTGTGGGTCGTCTGCCGGAGAGAGGCTTCATTATAGTTAGACACGACTCCATTTTCTCTTCTTCTTTTTTATTTTTTTTCCTCTGGAGTGAACTCATCCTTCGCTACTTCAGTGGGAGAGGAAGAATAAAGTGGGCTTTATCTGAAGAGGGTGAATAGACCTCCTTAAGAAGCGTGACTGTGTGCTGCGGCAGCGTTTGGCCTACTGCACTTGTTTTCATGCTTGTTTAGATATGTTCACGAGACGCATCGTTTCTCACGCTCCCTGTTTTGCTCCTTCTTTAAGCTGGATATAAACACGTCCTGTCTGAACTACAAAACCTCCGGACGCACTTTACTGCTGCTAACACGCCAGCGTTCAAAAGATTCAGTGTGGATCCAACTTGTCAAGTTAATATCTGCTGTTATTTTATTTAATTAGAACAGTGTAAACTGAATTACTAGACGCCAGAAGCTACTTTAAAGTTTTCTGGAACACCAAGAAGTTAAACAAAGGAAACAATGTGCTGTAATTATTAATGTTAATATGATGTTAAATTATTGACATCTATTTGATTTGAATGTTAACATCATTAAAACATCACTATTAACTCTAAGAATAAACAATGTTATCCAAGTCATTTTAGTTTTGGCAGATATTTGCTAGAAACACTTCAGTACTGGATAAAAGTTTAGATTTGACTGACAAATTACTGATGGACTATATACACACACACACACCCTGGTTGACGTAATCACAATTTCATGTATATGTATCAGCTGTTATGTATAATATTGGATATCTGCAAACAAATATTACTGTATCCTAATTCTTAATATTAGAAAGCTTTGCCAGTCATTAGGGCTCAACTACTGCTCATCCTCAGCCCAGTTCATAATTCTGGGCACGTCCAACAGCGCTCCATGTTCCTAGTTAAAACAGTAGTAGTACTCTCAACGTAGCAGCCATCATAACAATTTCATATATATTAGAGATGGACCGATCAGTGTTTTTGAGGCCGATTCTGATCGCCAATCACCTTTCAGCGCAATCGGCCGATAGCTGATACCGATAGAGGGCGGGGCCTTATGCTACAGCAGAGCTACATGTAGTTCTTGGCGCAAGCAAGTCATGAAACATGGTTGAAACTGGTTTATTACCATTTTTAACGAGCTCATGTGAAACAGCACATTTTTTAACAAAATTAACAGTAAATAAACAAAGTAAATCATACAAACATCCCCAAAACTGCAATCATTTAATTTAGACCCTTAATTTAAAACAAAAAAAGCTAATTAAATAAATGCAGTAAAAACTGTCATTAAATGCAGACTCTGGTTATTTTAAACAACAAACTGTAATCATTAAATGTAGATCTTAAATTGTTGCTGCTGTTTTGTTCGTACTGGTCAGATCTGGTCTGTATGGTGTTCTGGGTTGTTTTGTTTTGTGCTAGCTGTGCGTGCTAGCTCTGCTGTTTGCTGATACTCACTGTATTCAGCCGTGTGGTGTACTCTTAAAACCGTATCAGGTTAGTATGTTAAATGTCTTTGTCTTGGTTCCCCAATGAGACACGATTAATTTTACAGATTTTAAAAACGCTCTGGATGAGTCTGTGTCACCTACGACAACAAGCTGCCAGACGGACGCAACACAACGGAGAACTGTTCTTGCGAGGCGCCGCTTTAGTCAGTTTGTGGAAAATGAAAGAGTATGTGTTTCCACCTAGCGGTTCAGATAGGAATTGCAGGGAGCTGGCCGGAGGGGGTTTCAATGAAACGCTAGCTGGAAATACAGAAATTAAGCTTATTTGTTTAATGCCTTAGATCGGCTCTCGAGATCGGCTCTAAATTGGAGAAATATCGGCCGATCACAGATCGCATATTTTGATTACAAATCATCCGACAACAATACATAGCCGATCGATCTTTCCATCTCTAATATATATGTTTATTATATATATTTATATTATATATATATATATTTTTTTTTATATATATATATATATATATATATATATTATATATATATATATATATTTTTTTTTTTAATATACATAGAAATTAATTTCATATATGAATCTGCAAAATCATCCAATCTGTTAATCCTTGTTTGGTTATATTGCATTAAAAATTGTGATCCCAAACTTTTGAATGCTGGTGTATATTAAATAGGTAGCTTGAGAGCATAAGATTAAACAAAGAGCTGGCTTACCTTTATAGAGGAGACACGGCAGCCACAGAGAATGATCACATTCAGCAGAACGAGAAAAAGAAAAAGAGAACAAATACAGATTAGTGTACATCAACACACACACACACACACACACACACACACACACACGCACATGAATCTAACTCCACTTAAAGCTAATCAGCAACTATTCACTTCCATTCACTGCAGCATTTCTGGTTACATGGTTCTGTTATCATGAATGTCACAGCTTCAATGACAGCAGCAGCATTAGGAATCGACACCAAAATTAAAAATGACTGCTGAACCACATCTCTCCACAAGTCCTGTCTGGACGCCACTTTTGAAATTACATTAATTAAGCCAATAATTACATATTTAATAACTGCCTTTTATAACATGCAGTGCACAGCTAATAAATCTGACCCTCTAGACACAGCATACATTCATTAACAGGTCAAAGTCCTGGCAGGTCGCTCCCTTTTCACATGAAGAAACTTATCTCCTCAAACAAATCTATAACCAGCCAGTCGGGCCAGACGCCACCTCAGGGACGCTGGGAAATCCCCTAATAACGCAGGTCGAGCATTAGGTAGGGCTGGTGGCCGCGGCAGACAGAAGAAAAGCAGCCCCACCTGGGACCCCTCACGCATCTAACCTCTCTACAACAAAGGTCAAATACAGAGCCTCCAGCAAGACGAATACAGGAGGAGAGAGGGAGGGGGAGAGAGTGAGTTAGGCCTAATTAGAGGGAGGGGGAATGGAGTGTAGAGAAAGGGTGAAACTGAAGACAATTTGGAAGAGTGAGAGAGAAAGAAGGAATATGTGGATAGGTTTTTAAAAAGTCTAGGCAAGTCAGAGAGAGAGAGAGAGAGAGAGAGAAAGTCTAGGCAAGTCAGAGAGAGAGAGAGAGAGAGAGAGAGAGAGAGAGAGAGAGAGAGAGAGAGAGAGAGAGAGAGAGAGAGAGAGAACAAGAGAAAGAGAGAGCAAGAGAGAGCAGGACAGAGAGAGAGAGAGAGAGAGAGAGAAAGAGAGCAAGCGAGCAGGAGAGAGAGAGAGAGAGAACGAGAGAGAGATAGAGCGCGAGAGAGAGAGAGAGAAAAGGAGAGGAGCAAGAGAGAGAGAAAAGAGCGAGCAAGAGAGAGAGCGAGCAAGAAAGAGCAAGCAAGAGAGTAAGCGAGCAAAAGAGAGAGAGAGAGAGAGAGAACGAGAGAAAGAGCAAGAGAGAGAGCAAGCAGGAGAGAGAGCGAGCAGGAGAGAGAGCGAGCAGGAGAGAGAGCGAGCAGGAGAGAGAGCGAGCAGGAGAGAGAGAGAAAGATGAACCCTCAATGCCTTTCTGCCGGGGTACTTGGGATATAATGCGTTTGGGTGAACGAGCTGGTGATGCATCTTCTCGGTGTATGCAGCAGTGTGTGTGTGTGTGTGTGTGTGTGTGTGTGTGTGTGTGTCTGTTTGTGTGTGTGGTCAGAAAGAGCGGGCTACACACTTTCAGTCAGAAATTGGCAAACAGTGAAAGGAAAGCTTCAGACTGTGCTGTGCTGAAACACTGTCCGGTCTGCAGTCCTCACAGTCAATGGAATTACTACCTAATAAGCAGTGAATAAATACCAGCTACTTAAGTGCTATAAAAGGTGAATGAGTCCAGAAGGTTCCATATAAAGGGCTACTCGGTGAAAACTGGGCTTATGGGTAGGGCACAGCCTGTGTGCTGGACGGCTACCTCGCTTTCTGCTGTAATGAGAATGTATGTTATTTGCTGTTGGGTGGCAAACCACACGCCTGCCAATCTGTTTATTACTGTGAGACTAAGAGGAAGAGCGAGAGAGAAAGAGAACCTAAATCCAATATCTATGCAGAAATCTGCAGATCTGCACAACTGCATTTGTGAGAACACATACAAACACAGGGCCACATGTGTGCATAATCAGATCAGTACATATAAGCGTGTGCATAGCTAGCAATTCGAATATGGCATTATTTGAAAGTTACACGATGAATGGACCAACAGAAATACTTCACGATCACTTTGAATAAAACCTCTTCACATCAACTTACACTGACAGTTAGGAATGTTTTTGCTTCCTTCTGTAAAGTTGCTATTTTCGAGATCATTGTCTTTGGGCAGTGACTACACACACGCTGTTGTCATGTGTGAAATGTGGTTTAGCATTGTTTCGCTGAAACAAACAGAGCCTTCTCCAAAAAAGACGCCGTCTGGACGACTGTCAGCATTAATGATGTCTTCACAGATGTGCGAGCCGCCCATGCCATGTGCACTAATGCTCTCCTGCACCGACACGGGTGGTGGCTTTTGAACTGTGCGCTGACAACAAGCCAGATGGTCCCTCTCCTCTTTAGCCTGGAGGACACAGTGTCCATGATTCCCAAAATAAAAATCTAACGTTAATTCGTCACACCATAGAACACTTTTCCACATTCAACAAATTTTAAACGAGCTTGGGCCCTGAGAAGGTGGTGACCCTACCCCATCTATACCACTCAGTGACGCCCCCTTTCCGGGATGCTCTTTTTATACCCAATCACATTACTGGCCTGTTGCCGATTCCAATCGCCGATCACCTTCAATGCGATCAGCTGATAGCCGATACCAACAGAGGGCGGAGTATATGCCACAGCAGGGCTACATATTGCTAATAGCACCAGTAAGTCATAAAACATAGTCTGAACTAGTTTATTATTTTTATACAAGCTCATGTGAAACAGCATAATACTTTTAACAAAATTAGCAGTAAATAAACAAAGTAAATCAAACAAATATCTCCAATACTGCAATCATTACATTTAGACCCTTATTTTAAAACAAAAAAAAAGCTAATTAAATAAATGCAGTCAAAACTGCAGTCATTAAACACAGACTCTGGTTATTTTAAACAAAATACTCCAATCATTAAATGTAGATCTTAAATTGTTGCTGCTGTTTTGTTCGTACTGGTCAGATCTGGTCTGTATGGTGTTCTGGGTTGTTTTGTTTTGTGCTAGCTGTGCGTGCTAGCTCTGCTGTTTGCTGATACTCACTGTATTCAGCCGTGTGGTGTACTCTTAAACCCGTATCAGATTAGTATGTTAAATGTCTTTGTCTTGGTTTCCCAATGAGACACGGCTAATTTTACAGATTTTAAAAACGCTCTGGATGAGTCTGTGTCACATACGACAAAAAGCTGGCAGACGGACGCAACACAACAGAGAACTGTTCTTGCGAGGCTGCTGCTTTAATCAGTTTGTGGAAAATGAAAGAGTATGTGTTTCCACCTAGTGGTTCAGATAGGAATTGCAGGGAGCTGGCCGGAGGGGGGTTTCAACGAAACGCTAGCTGGAAATACAGAAATTAAGCTCATTTGTTTAACACCATCGATCGGCTCTCGGGATCGGATAAATTGGAGAAATATCGTCAGATCACCGATCACATATTTTGATTAAAAATCGGCCGATACCTATACATAGCCGATCAACCCTTCCATCTCTAATACACACATACATACACACACACACAAATACATGAATTAATGTATTTACCTGCTTCTAAACACGCTTCGCTCCAGCCTGAAGCCAAGCTGCTTGTGTTTTCTATGTTGCAGTGACTGACTGTCTCATTGACGTCTCCGTTTATGAAAACAGTTACTTCCAGACAACAAGCATAACAGCACTGAAGCTCGCAAGATCTGCATATTTGGCAGACTACACTAAACCGTGCTCAACAGTGACCTACGGATAAACAAACTCTTGGGTTGTGATATGTTTGGTCTTTCACTCTTTTTACTCGAAACCAGACATAACACAGCATTAAGAGAGTGAGAGGCTGCAATAGAGTTGGAAAATGCAGTCACTTTGTTGTTACGGGGCCTCAGTGAAGAAAATTAGATACAGTGTTAATGTGATTTTCATGTTCAGGTTTATGTGAACTTTGCTTAGACAACCTGTTGTGGAAAGCAGACAGGAAAAAAATACAGATAAAGGGATCGAGAGAGAGAAGAAGAGAGAGAGAGAGATTAAAAAAAAGGAGATAAAGACAAAGAAACAGAAAGACAGAGAGAGTGCAATAGAAATGCACATAAAAAGAGAGAGAGAGAGAGAGGCAACCGTGCACAAGTGAGAGAAAATGAAAAAAAGGAGAGAGAGGGAAAAAAAAAAAAAAAAAAAAAAAAGCTTTGAGCAAACTGTGGAAGCCCCGCGAGACAGAGAAGGAGAGAGAACGGGGCCAATCGGGCCAAAGAGAAAACGTAAGAGTCTGAGGTATTCTCTAGCTTCCGAGCCAAAACCTCAGCGCTGACCATCAAAGGCCAAAGAGGGAGCTGGATGAGGCGAAGCGGCAGAAGGCCCGCCGCGTCCAGCCCTCTCCCTCGCCTGCTTCTCCCGTCCTTTTCTGGCGAGCGAGGCGGGTGGAAAAAGAGCTCGCAGGGCTAAATATTTCCACAGTGAGGGAAGGCCGCGAGGCGGGTCACTGCTCTGGGATCAGGCCCTGCCGCTGTCTCTCTCAGCTGGAGCCTACCGCAAACAATGGAGCCCAGTGTTAGAGTCCAAACCGCAGCCTCAGCCGTCTTCTCACCAGCATTAAGTGCTGTGACAAGTAGGAGATTCAGTCAGATTTATGGAGCAGATTATATCCCAGAGTGATCCTTTTGAGTTTATTGTATACAGACACATGTACAGTATACACAGACACTGATACAGTCTATAGAGGCATGCTTCCTGCGTGTAGATATATGGGCTGTCAACTGCACAAGCACAGACTTGAAAAGGGTAGAACTGAAATGATATCTAAAGAAAGAAACTGATTACGATTAAGGTTTGAAACTTCAACTCCCACTACCAACATACCTAATTCAACACTTTTTCCGTTGCCTAAATAAAACAGGGAGGTGGCCGTAGCAGGCGGCGGGAGAGGAGAAGGTCTTAGGGAGACGGGCTGTCTCTGTCAATGGCTGCTCCGAATGCACTAGCCTCTCCTCAGCCCTCAGGCATTCTGACATTTCAAATGAATTCCACTTCAGCTCCTGAAATCCAGTCCTGAACGTCAACATTGCTCACGCTACAGTCGCCCGTGTCACTGTGCGCAGAAACCTGCTCTCGCATTAAAACCGCAGACTCATATTCTGGATCAAAACAAGTTTTCTTTGCTCTTCGTACAAGTTCTATTAAATCACGAACTGCATACAGTGTTACGCTGTGGTTAACAAAAAAAAACAAAAAAAACAAGTGCTTCCATGAGAGCTTCACAAATGGCTCCAGAGCGGGATGCACATTCTGCCATTCATTACTACCAGCCATAAAGTTGCCATAAGTTCAATTAGCTTCAAGCTGCTATTTACATATCCCTGCAGTGAATGAATGCATACTGCTGAAGACTGTTTCTTGCACAAGCCAGGAGAGCCATATAAAGTTCTGGACTCTATTCAACTATTCGGATATTCCTTCATTGGGTAGGTATTGCATATAGACAGCATGTATACCCACGGTGGCTGCAAACTGTCCCCCACTATACTGTACCCTTCTCAGGGCCACGATGTACGCCCTCAGTACCTCTGGTCAGACCACCACTGTGAAGCCCTTGTTAACAAGTGCAAGCACTGCGCTATTACTCCATAGAAGAGTGAAGCCACGCTGTGAGTGCCACCGAACTCAGCAGCTAGCCTGGGGATTAGGATTTTACAGTGGATGAAGCTGTGTATGTTCTTTTAACACTGGTTTCGGACATGGATCTTCTGACAGAGTTTCTTATTCCGGGGGCAAAGCTTCAAATTAAAAATAAATAGATAAAACATGTTCACTCAGGACTGTCAGCAGCCCTTTACACCCATTTCCCCAACTCTACATTAGTAACAGTTAGCTGTTCTCTGTTTAAGATGATTTAAGTCCAAGCACTTGGTCTTATACTGTCTCTTGCTTCGCAGAGTCATGTTCATTGCTAGGTAAGCCAGATGTGGCTCGTCTAATCAGGTAGCTAGTGGTGGCAGAAAACAAACAGTTAACAAACTAAAATTTGAGATCTAGCAAGCTAAGCCAACGTTAGCTGCCCTAGCCGTACATGTGCCCAATATTGTAGGCCATTCAGAGAAACCGTAACATTACAGCCACAAGGCTTCATAACCTTTACTGTGAGTTTACAGAAAAGAGATTATTATTTGAGGTCATGTTGGAACTATTGTATTGGTCTGTTTAGACAGGATATCTGCTGTGGGAAAAATAAAATATGGAAAATGTACCAAAAATAGATAACTGAACACAGAAAAAGAGATTTTTGTTTGTCTACTTGAACTGCCACTACAGCACCAGCAATGTCTCTGGAAAGCTCAACATGCTTGCAGGAGAACACTAACTGCTACTTCTGTTGTCAGCTAACAGATCCAGTGTTGGCTGGTATTGTGCAGACATTGTACGACATCAGATTTTTAAAAGTTGACAGTTATGCGACGCAGGCTCAACTGAATGCTGAATAATTGCTGATAAATTCTTGAATAAAACCAGAGGGGAAGAGAATGCTTTGCAAAACATGTCTTTAATGTGCACTTTCCTACTGGACGTCATGGATACTGATCCTGGAATCGCACAAATTTGTATCTGGAGAGCCAGAGAAGTTGGCTGCAGTAACTTGGCAGAAGCTAAGAAGATCGGACTTCAAAGTTTATAAGACTACAGGGTGATATACTGCCTCTCCAATGACACATGACTTTATTGCAGTCTTCAGAAAACCGGAGATAAAGATGCTTAATATCTGATCTCTGATCAGCAAAGAAATGTTATAACAAAGCTGCACAATTCAGCAGAGTGTGACGTGTCCTTTCTAATAAGACCTGAATCCAACGGAGATTAAAAAAATATATACATAGTGATAGTAGGGCCTGCGCAGCCCCTACTATCATGCTTGGGGGAGTAGAATGACCATTCCACTCACCCAGACAGAGCAGGGCTAATAATGGTTTTTGGTACTCTTGGTCATGGATGGCTGTGGCATCACCAAGGGTTAACTCACTGAATAATGTTGCCAATACTTAGATAGTCAAGGCTCGCGAGCCCACAAAGCCATCTTTATTGAATACAAATGTTGAAAGGAAATGATTTAAAGAAATAAAAACTATTAAATAACTCCTGCCCCTTTAATTCACATTTCAAACGGAAACAAGCAGTGAAACGGCGTGAAGCGTGAATGTTTACTTTTGGATGAGTATTTTTCCCCCCCCCACACATTCACACTGTGTGCTGACCACCGTAACGAGCGGATGATCATATCAGTGCAGAGTCGCTCAGCACACTCTCAAAAACCACAGCTTCCGCTAGAAAGCATTCGTAGTCACTGCAGAGGAGGAAGTGAGAGCAAAGCTTTGCATGTGTCCTTCCTCTCCAACACACAGGCACAGAAACGTCCCAACACCAGACTGCCAACAGTGCTGATCGCCATGCCCAGCTTTGTTCATAGCCTGGAGGGGTGAAAACATCAGATCACTGGAACACTGCGTGACTGTGGTAAGGATGTGTGTGGGCGCTTGTGGTCAGTTGCAAGAAGATTTGTTAGAGGAAGTCTTTATGATGGACAGGCTATGGTGAGTCAGGGTCAGCACGGGGCAGGCTCAGATGGTCCAGTGGAAACTCCTCCCAGGCGAAGCCCACCAGGAAGCCTCTGAGTCATCCTGCCTCTTAAGCAGATTAGCATCACGATGAAGACATGATTAGCTTAAGGTGCAGATAGCAGAAGGAGAATCAACTGTGATACAAAAACAACTCTTCTTTCGTGAGAGCATTACAGCCTGGGCTTGTGTCTGACAGTCAGGTTCCTTAAGAAACAAAGAAATAAGACTAAAGGATGACAAAGCTGATCGGCATTAGTGTGTGTGATTACTGTAAACTGGTTCTTTTAAATACAACAGCTTTTAAAACCATTAGTCAGTTTTGTTTTCATTTTGCTGCTGTTGGGGAATTTGTCACTGTCTATTGAGACTGCAATGTGATAATGTCACAAGATTAAACCATGCTCTGCAGTAGGTGTATGTGAGCTGAACTTGCTAGATTTCCCCCGAGGCCTGGGCTGATACCTAGAACGTAAACAATGGATAAGAAAGTACAACTTTGCAACGTCTGCTTTCTGTGCAAAACGCTGCCACAAACAGTCAAAAGGATGCAACTGCTGTTCCGTGTGATCTTTGTGTGTGCAAATTCAATTATCACAGACGACACACAGAGACACCTAAGTTGTTTTGATTAGAGTCTACCAGAAAGGTGTTTAAGCAACTGATCCAAAAAAGCACTGAAGCTCCAGCACTTAGCCAAGACACAACATTTTTCTTTTTTTTTTTTAAACACAATAAAAGAAATGGGGCAATTTCAATATTGCTTTCTGAGACAAATGCAACAGAGGACTGAGAATGCCAAAAGGAACCAGCTTTGTTTTAGTCTTAGCAAACATTTTTTATTTCAGTACTGAGTCTTTTGATTCTCAGTATGTTGCTGCAGCAAAGCAATGACAGTACTTGAAAATTTTATATGTGTGCCAAATTGTTATTTACTAGACGCACAAAAACACACTGTGACCTCATGATACTGGAATCCAAAACTGGTTTAATATGCATAGTGGAGATGTGACTATGCATTACAGACACTGGACATTCAGGTAAGTTATGCCATCTAATGCAACCGCATGGTTGGAACACTATAGTCTCCACAAATCGACAGCTCCCAGAGCTGGTGTCATTAGTAAGACGTGCAACGTCATTTTTTTTCTTTCCATCTAACGTTAGAAATATTGTAATTATGAACAGAGTATCATTACTCTCCTATTATTCATTACAGAACAAGTGCAATTCTGCTGAAAGCTCAAGGAGACAGTAATCCTCCCCTAAAAAGTTCTGAGGCACCTCTACTTCAGACAGTTGTTTCAAAAGCATAGGCTCAAAGTCAGCATTCCCAGGAATTCTCAACTACTTTCAGCTTCTCTGGATGAAACCATATGACTACTTCCTCTTCCTCTTTCCCAGAAGACATGCCACATATGGCCACTTATTGTTTCCTCACAATGAACACAGATCAGAAACAAGAGGTCAGATTTTCAACACACCCTCAACAACACATTTTACACAACTTCTGTTCGTTTGCCAAATTTTGGAAAATCTATTTGGATATATTGAAACATATTGGATTCCCGGTCCTCCCACAGTCTAAACACATGCATGTTAGGTTGATTGGTCACTCTAAACTGCCCATAGGTGTGAGTGTGTGCATGTGTGAGTGTTGGCCATACGATGGACTGGCGAACTGTCCATGGTGTACCTTGCCTTTGCCCGATGACACTGGGATTGGCTTCAGACCCCCGTGAGCCCAACTAGCGGGATAAAGCGGAAGACAATGGATGGATGGACTTTGAAAAGTGAAATCTCTTCGCTCAACTCCCAGTTAGCAAGCTTTTGTCTATTTAGTCTAACTAGAGCTGCAGCACTGGTCCGCCTGCGCTATGATGATTGCTTCACCTAGTCAGTCCTTCATAGACTAGCAACTGTAACTATTGTTTTGATAACAATATAGCACATTGGTAAATTTGAAAACATGCCCTATTTTCCTGAGATACTGGTGGAAGGAGTGAAAAGGAGATCTCATTACCAAACTAGAAATAAATATAGAAATATAGAAATATTCTGTTGGTACTGAAGCCCAGCTTCAGGGCCGGTATAGAGAGTGAGTGAGCAGCCAGCAGTCAGCGATCCAACTTGGGACATCCCCCCCAATACCAGGGGGTATTTCACACACACCATTCTTCAGCAATAGGCATAACTACTGCAAGACATACTGAAAAACTAACCTCGGACTAGAGGAAAATCCATTCTTCTCCCCTAATGAGAGACTTGGCACAAGCTTGGGTGAAGTCGTGGACTCCTGGCATCGCTAGCGAAGGAACCTGGCGATGGAACTGAACTGTTCTCCCATGAAAAGGTGCCTAAGGTGGTAAACAGTAGGGGCGTCCTAACAAATACCGCTCTAAACTTAACTTCAAGAAGTAGGGCGGTTTGATTCTCAACTCGGAAAATAAAAATAACACCAGCTTTATGCCAAGTACGCGATATGCGGGTTTAGCCCGCTGCCTTTTCCTCCGCAGAATATGATGCATCTCATTTACTAGTGATTCATTTCTGGTGCTATTCGAGTCCCTCTTTACAATTTTAATAGATGCCTAATGATGTTCATTGCAATTCACTAGAGCTACATGCCAGACAGCAAAATGCATCATGATGACATTAGGTCTGGATTACATAAGCAGGGTCGGCAGACGGGTTCAAATTGGAGCACATTACTGTTCTCACCTGTATAAATTACATTTCTTCTCCCCAGTGAAATCAACATCTATTACAGCATTAGTTCTAAATTAGTTCTTAATCCTGGCTTTAATTAAATCCATCATTACTTACTTTAGTTTAGCTATGCGTACTGAGCCAGCTCAGATTTAAGTTGCACAGTAGATCTTTTGGTCACAGGGTCATCGTTATGTACATGTTTTCACCGCATGTGTTTACATGTGACATGCCATCTATAGAACGTGGCCATGTTTACGTACACAGATCTTCCAATATTAAAGAAGACGGTTGGGCTGTATGTTTACACCCGTGCCTGTGCACATGGCGTAAAGGTTTGTGTGTGTATGTATGTACGGTGGATTAGTGCGCGCTGGGGAAATATTTACAAACGTGGGTAGATGCTTGTGCGCGCGTGTGCATGCCGCTCATTAGCGCCGGGTCTTTTAGCGGTTGGTAATGAAGCTTGTCAGTGCTGTGCTGCAGCAGTGTACCACTCCCTTCCAATGAACATTTACCATGATTAATTATAACCTCCACTGGCCCTACACAACTCACACCGCCCCCCCAGAGCCTGCTGCGGGAGGGGAAAAAACACAGCTCCCCAGAGACCACAGTGTGTGTGTGTGTGTATGTATGTATGTATGTGTGTGAGAGTGAGAGCATACATATGAGTGAGTAAAGGAGAGAAAGACAGACTGAGAGTGCGCAATCTTGTAAAACAGCAAAGAGTCTATATGAAGACACTCCTGAATATACTGCAGGTCTTTTTGGACTGCATCCTATATGCACTGAGCAACCCATAAAAAAAAAAAAAACAGGCAGAGGAATAAATTTAGCATGTCGTAGTAAAGCTTTGAAGCCATCGCTTTAGATGTAAATATAACAGCGGCGCGAAACAAGAAAACTGGAGACGTATTCATTTCACCTGCTGCTGAAACACTTGTTTACGTGCATGTGTGAGCGTGTATAGAGGAGCGGCACACACGGATGGGAGTAAATCCCAGTTTTCCAAGTTTATACTGACTCTATACATTTATGTGGTTATACATGGAGGTGGGAATACAAACTTTTTTTTTTTTTTAAAGATGATTTGGTCTTGTTTAAACAATGTAAAGTGCGGCTGATAAAGATCTAAAGAAAAAACTTTAATAATGGCAACAACATTTTTTTTTTTATTAAAAATTTTCTTATTAGACAGCAATGAAAAAAAAAAACATGTTTCTCAGCAGTGAATGACCTTTTGCCATTACACTTAAAAATTTAAATTAGACACATTCAATCAATTATTAATCCAATAAAAAAAATATAACAGGAATTATTTGTATTTAAAACTGTAGTTGATTTTTTTTTATATGGTTAGAAGAACAAAGTTGGCTTCTGAGCTTCTTGACACCCGCAGCCATCGCACAGATTTGTTAGAATCCACCACAAGTACATTTGATTTAAAGGAGCCATATGTAAGATTTAGGGGGGAAACTAAATAAAATGATGAAACTGTTTTCTTTAGTATATAATTACCTGTGACTTACTGGTAGCTTAAAATGAGAACTAAATATCGACACAGGTGAATAGAGTGTCTTCTGCATCTGTACTGCATTTGGTGGTGCTGTAGCACTGATTGGAAGATGCAGTATATGAAGACAATGCATCCCTGATGAAACGTCCTACTGCAGCGTATTAAGATCTAAAACACAAGGTAGAATATTTAGATAACGTAAATCTTTATATTAAAAACCATTACTAGAAAACTACGAGGCTAAAGTCAGCCTTTAATCTGCCAGCAGCTTGTTGTGATTTTAGGATGATTCAATGGGGTGGGGCGGGGTAGGTAGAAGTAGAGTCTGAACTGAACTAACTTTAAAAACAATAAAATGTTTAAAACACCAAGTACTAACAACACTGTATTAGGGCGGTGTATTGGCAAAAACCTGTCGATACAATACGTATTGTGATCCAGCGCTCACGATTCAATATATTGTGATACAAGCAAAGTAATACTTATTGTGATTTTTTAAATCTTACTATTAAAACACACCACTATATGAACAGGTTTGCCGGTGCTTACAATAGCATTGCGCCCTTGTGCTGCTTGTTACTGTTGGAGTGGAGCTGAAAATGGATTACAACACTGCCATCTAGTGGTCAGAGGTTTGAACACAACACACAATGGTTGACTGTCTGCCAGAAATCTGTGTATCGAAACTGTTTTTAAGAGAAAGGATACAGTATATCTCGATATTCATTATTTCAATACATCCCTACACTGTACTGTAGATATGGATATGCTGGGGTAGGAGTAGTAGAACAAATTGCTAGAATTCTGGTGCTGGATAATCATTTGGTGACACATGATATTTGAACTCACATTTTGACAAATCATACTTATTATTTAGTACAAAAGAAGGGAGCTCTCCATCAAAGAAGTGAAATCAAAGCACAATCGGGACAGGCAAAGTCAGAAAACCACTGTAGCTGCTACTGTAGTTTCTGGGTTCAGTAGGTTGAAATATGCAACCTCTCAGAGTTACACGCTGCTCCTTTCATTTTAAGGACTGATTAGCCAAACCAAGTATTTTGTGACAACTACAATTAATACTGAGCTGCCAAAGTGAACTCAGTGACATACACAGAATCAGAGCTTAACGTATTATGACCTTTATTGATTTAAATAAAAAAGAATCATTGTAGCATTAGTGCGCAGTAACGCTTACTGCCCAGTGAATTAATTAACTAGCGTTACAAGTCTGAGTTCCTCAGGTGACTTAAACTTACAAAAAATAAAAATACAAAATATATAGAAACATGCTCAGATACAATCCTCAGATTTGCATTTCTGCAGCCCAAACTGTGGAAGAAACCACAACGTGTAATACACACACTCGCTACAAAACATTAAAAGGGGCACAAAAAGTTTCAGCCACACACCTTGACCAACCTTAGACACCCTCTCCCCGCACAAGACAGTAGAAGTCTGCCTGGCTGTCTCAAGATAAGAAAGCTGGCCTACACCCTAGCTCAAACGTCGCGGCAAGACACCTTCCCTACTCTCTCTCTCTCTCTCTCTCTCTCACACACACACCTTTGAAGAGGAACTCCAGTGAGCTAGCTAACCAACACCATTATAAATCACTCAGGTCTGGCGCTAGAACAGGCACACATGGGCACAGACACACATCCACCCACCCACCCACATCCATACACACACACAGCTTGCCTCATTTGGAGGAATGTTGGCGAAGCTTTGGCCGTGTTTGAATAACCCAGTACAAGAGGACTCCCCCAGTAGAAA